>LPNX011126198.1:0-237625 GCA_001517045.1 Pseudotsuga menziesii | reverse complement strand
TTGATAATTGTTGATATAGTTTTCTGGGTTAAATACAAATTTTCCAGTTTAGTGCACGAAGTGACCCATATTATAAACAATCATTGTTCCCTACATAGTTCTTTTTTGTGCACACACGATTGTGCAGAGTTATTTGTTGAAAAATAGCAAATGTCAATTGTTATGTAGAAACTTTTTACTGTTCATGTCACTATGCACCTCAGATTGGAAGTTGCTCATGAAGTATTTACTATTGGTATCCAAAGAGATTGCTTATTCCTTTAAATGTTAAATGCCTATTTTCAAAATAAATCATATTTATTGCCATTTTTATAAACCTAAATTCATTATCTTTTGTGTCATGTAGGTTTTGAACCCAAACTCATTCACCAATAAATTAAAAATGTTGAGGCTTAGCCTTACAAAGGTTTGCATGAAAGGATACTCTTTTATTTTTCTGTCTTAAATGTCATAAAAATGTTGATAATATTTTAGAAGTCCCAATTGTACAAATTCATTGTTTTCGACAATATGCATTGTTAGTTTAAACCCTCTTGTTTGGAGGGTAAAGGTTTCTTTTAGTTGCTTTATAAGAGGTTTTAAATGGAAAATTGACTTGAAATATATAGGAAAACCCAGCTCTGTCGCACCAAAATTTTAATCTGATGTTTTTTTCCAAATCTTTGATAACTAGTTGATATGGATGGGTTTCATATTTGAACCCCCAATCCGCGAGTCGAAGGGATTAAGGTTCCAAGTTTTAGTTTAAGAATTGCATACAAGTTTCTTGATGGTTTTTACAATCATTTTTCCCTTGTTGAAAATGTTGATAGTAATTATTTAAAATTCCCATAGTGAAAGTTTACGATGGTGAAATTTACATGAAGATGTGCACATCTAGATTAATTCCCTCCATGGATTGAAATATCCATTGTGTGTTGTTTAAAAATTTCTGCCATGGGTTGGAATGTACATAATCATAGCTGAAAATTCCCACATCCACCTTCCTTTTTAACTTGATGTTGGGTGTGTTATCACTATAAATGATCCACGTCTCGAATATCCCTAAGGATTTTTCAAACTCTCTGAAAATATCAAGGAAAATCCCTTGAGAGCTAAACCTGAAACTTTTCAAGCCACTTAAAGAAATAAGGGAAGACAAGGCGTGATGGACAGAGGTTGAGAACCAGGGGACAAAGTGATACAAAACCAAGCTCCTAATACAATAACAACAGAACTGAGTGAAATTACCAAATGCTAACAAAATTAGGAGATAAAGTTGATTGGGAAGATCTATAGAACACCAAACTCCAAACTCGATATTTATGCAGAAGCTATGCTATAATCCTTTGTTTAAGATGACCTATATAATTTGAATGACATCCGCTTACTAACATCCTGAAAATATGGAACTAATACTTTTCTTCTCGATACTTACCATCAAATTTTAGATATATACTCCACCATTTCCATAAAATATAGAAATAATTTTTGAGCCCAAGATATGCTCTGCCACCAATTCTTCAAATCCATTTCCCATTGTTCTTCATAGATTCCCAAGCATTAAATACTTGTTTCCAAGGTGTATTTGCATTCTCAGTTTATTTACTCAAGGGAATGCTTCTTGTTTTTGAATGCTTCTATTTGAGAATGTCTCAGTCATACTACATTATTTTTCAAATATTGTTGTTGAGAAGTGCCAAAACCACTAATTAGAATCTTGTGAAATTCATGATGCAATACATAAATTTCCCTTTAAAGTATGACCAAAGAAATGAGTAGGAATATTCAACTTGAAAGATAACACTGTAACTTCAAACAATAATAGAAATGCAATAATGCTATTCTTAAATCAATTCTCTCGACCAAAACTTCAAGCACCACCATTAAATCCCATGGCTTAATTTATAGGATATATAAACTGGACATAATATTAAACATTTCTTACATTATCCTTGACCTAGCTTTGTTCCTGCTTTAAGAAAAATCCCTTTCCTAATGCTTCAGGAAAAACATGTATGATTTTACTGAAGAATATTCTTTAATAACGTGAATTGACAATTTGAATGATGAATGAGATGAAAAATTGTCAGTTGGATAGGCGCATAGATGATTCCTTTCTCTATTAGCATAGTTGACATTGGACATAACACTAGATTGTGTGCCATGATATATAGAATCAGGCTGGAAAACTTATGTATTTTATTTTTTTTGTACAGTGGGAAATATCCCACATGCACAAATAAACAAAGCACCCAACACTTTATATAGCCTTTTGTTTCTAAAACGTGTTAAAGTATAGTGCAATACATTTCCCTCTGGATTGTTTTGGTTCTTGGTTAAAATTACTTACATCATGGTTTGTCTCTTGCTCTAATGAGTTGATAGTTGGATGGTTCCTTGGAATTTGGGGTCCATCAAAGCCCAAATTTTCTTTTTTTCCAAAATATAGAAAAAACAATTATTAATGGATAGAAGTTGGATTTTTTGTCTTGGAATAAATACTTAGCTTAGGTATGAACCCCCACTATTTTTTTTTTCTAAACTTTAAATAAAAATTTAACTTTTAAGCTATTATAAAATAGTAGTTAAAAAACAAAGATTTGAATTTGAAAAAGATGAGCAAAAGATAAGATTGTTATCTTAAACAAAGGATTATAGGCCAAAGAGAAACATGGATCACATATGACCATGCATCCAAATTTTGTGTGCTTTTATTTTGGCCAATATGGATAGGATTTACTTCATCTCCATTTTATTCTTTTAGTCACCTCAACTGATATGTTGGAGGATTACACAACATAGCTAAATTCATTCATTCCACCTTGTTATAGCTGATTTTATGACACATGGTTGATCACATATTGATGGCCTTCCCTGTCCCTTCTGCAGACTCTTTAGACCCCATGGACTCATATTATCCTTTGATGATCCAAGTTCATCCCTTAAAAACCCCTATTTATTCCTGTACGCAACTGTTAATCCCATACTCGTGTGTACACGTGACTTTTGACCTCAAACCCATGTACATTGGGATGTGTGCATAAGTCCAAATGTTTTTGGAGTTTTCGTCATAGGATTCTAGAGTCATTTGAGTTCCTTGATACTTACAGTCATCGGTGGTAGGTTCTCTCGCCATTAACAGTTTTTGGAATACATCAATGTCCCCTGATCGATGGATTCTTCCAAGTGTTCGACCTTAATACATATATTCACACTTGTTAGATTGCACTCTATACCTTGATTCCCATTTTCATTATCGGTGGGTGATCTTGCATCTGTTAACAATATACATCAATGAACGGTAATCAGATGATGGACTACTATGTTTGACCTCGACACATCTATTCACATAGTAGGACATGTACTCATATCATTTCGTGTAGAAGACCTTCTAGCTTGGTGGCATTCCACATATGCTACCTCCTTGATCGTGCTAGTGTTCATGAGATTTCAGCTCTCGTGATTTGATTCCAGTGTATATCAAACATCTTCAGTTATTATGGAGATCTTGATCCATTGTGTATATTTAGCCATTATGGAGGTCTTGATCTATTGTACATCTTCATCTACTTTGGATATTTAGATATCTTGTATATTGTATGTGGCGATGACCACACATGTCACATTTTGTATATCATGCCTATTCATGGCCATTGTAGTCTTATGTATCTAGGACTGCTCTATGTATTCACAGTCATATGCAAATATTTATCATTGTATCGTACTGATGAATGGTTGGTTCTTCCACCTGGGTCTTCATTACTCCACTTCTAGGATGGATTTTATAATGTTTTTCAGCCATCATGTTACCTATCTGACCTAACACATTAGGGGGAATCTATTATAGCTGGTTTTACCACACATGGTTGATCACATATTGATGGCCTTACATGTCCCTCTGTAGACTCTTTAGACCCCATGGACTCATATTATTCTTTGATGATCCAATTTCATCCCTTGAAAACCCATGTTTATTGCTGTAAATGACATTTAATCCCATACTCGCGTGTACATGCGAATTTTGACCTCAAACCCGCATACATCGGGATGTGTGCATAAGTCCAAATGTTTTTGGAATTTTCCTCATAGGAGTCCAAATAACTTGACTCGTGGCCTTCCAAATTCCTTGAGAATGCTTGGATTCAACCCTCCATTACCCTCCTAGAGTGCTATATAAGGAACCCCTTGGATACATTGAAGAGAAGGAATTGAAGAGAAAGTAAACTATAGTCCATTGTTACCACAATTTGCATATACTTGAGTTTGCATCCCTTTGTCCCTTTGGAGAACTTTGTGTTCTTCCCAATCTTTCCTTTTCTTGTGAGCTTGCTATTGAGAGATGGAGGATTGAGGTGATGGAGGCCTAGGTGGAGGACTCGGCTTCTCTGGTTCGTAGACGTGCCAACAGAGGTTGCAATTATTGTAATCTATGATTTTATTAATAGAAATATTTTTTCCTGTCCAATTATGTGCAATTGAATATGAATATTGAATCCATGGATATTTTAATTGTTTATGCGTCATTGAATATATATGCTAGAGTAGGTATAACACACTAATATATAGCATGCTTGTCTTGTTTGTTGTTGTTGAGAGCGAATTGCTAATACAAGCATGAATTGGAAAGCTCAACGAGGATCTACTTCAACCATCCGGAACAAGGTACAACTTGATATCCCTTAGAGTTATATGTTTGGTTTCTCTTGCATATTGGGAAAGATTGATTTCTAGTGTCAAAGTTGTCTGTTGTGGTACACCCCAAGCCATAGGAAGTTTATCTCCATGACACACCTATATTCTACAAGGAAACATATATCTAATTTCAATAGGAAATGCATATGGTTCTCTTAAGAATTTTATTTTTGTGGTATGTTGGAGTGCAGGGAAAATGGGGGTGATGATTTTTCACCATTCCAAATCCATAAGAACAAACTAATAGTAGTAAAAAGTGAACCATAGAGAAAATGTAACTCATTCATGGAGAGGAGTATATTGTATCATCTAATGTGTTATATATGTGTCATAAAACATCAAGTTTTGAAACAAATACAATCATCACCACACATAAATTCAGAAAATTCACTCTCCATAAAAGAGTATACATTCAAAGTTCAACATATAGATGCATATATACGCTTGTCCAAGGAACCGTTCATTCACAAAAGTAAATATGATTTTTTTCATATAGAGAATAATGTAAAAGGAACAATCAAACTAATTTCATTGTTACTCATATTAAACTATTAAATTAAACCAAAATTTTGAAAAAAAGAAGAGGTCAAGAAGAGGTCTATAGAATCTTTAAAGTTGGATTCATTTCAATCATAGAGTAACTAATGTTAATTTTGAACATGGTCTATTTTCTCAATAATAAAGGAGGTATCCATGTTTTTATTGAATTATATGATAACCTATACAAATCAATGTTAGATCATTAGGATAATCATGATGATTTTCTATCAATCCTTCTTTTTTAATGTTTGTATTTTCATAGGTGTTCATGTTTGAAGAGAAATTTGAGAACCTGTGTATATTTTAATTACGATGTTTTGGGATGAATAGTATCGCCCATATTTAGGAGGAAATGCAAAAGATGTCAAGCGATATTTGATTGTTAGAATAATACTTGTTGGCTGAATGTCATGACCTTTCTAAATATGTTAGTTCATATTTTAAATAGGAATGGTTGCTTTCCATCAGATCCTTTTCAAAATTTGACCATAGAACTTCAAATGAGGCTTGATGGCTTGTTATTGAGTCAAACATGAGCCTATTGTAATTTTTTTGTTAAACTTTTATAAATGAGCCTATGTCAAAGACATTGGAAAAATATTAAACATTTTAGATTGATATTTATATGAAATTGATCCAAGTGGCCTACTCAAGTAAAAAATGAAACAAATATGTTATTATTTGTAGATGAGTTATAATTCTTAAAGTTCATGTTTTACAGTTTCATGGAGTTGCTCTTATTTACTTTTGAACTTTCTAATAGAATCATTTTGTGTGCTGAGGTTAGAAATTGGATCTATGACACATGAAGGTGTAGAGAACGCCACTGAATTTATACACCATGAAATCACAATCAGATAAATAGCCTCTTCTCATTTTACACGTCTTGAAATTATTAGTACAATGTGCAAGGATAAGATCTTGGGACTTGATGGGTGGATTGGGGAATTTTTTTTGTGGTTCTTTGACATAACGTTTGAGTATCTTCTTAGAGTGGTGGAAGAGGTCAAATTTATTGGCAGTGTACCTAGAGTTAATAATGCCACCTTTATATCCCTAATACCTAAATTAGACTTCCCTTAGCCGTTTGATATTTTCAGGCCTATATTCCTTTGTAGTTGTGTGTATAAGGTAATATCCAAAGTATTATCCATAAGACTAAAAAAATTATTTCTCGTTGCATCTCTCTTGAACAATTTAACTTGTTGGTAGGTTGACAAATTCAAAAATCCATTATTATAGCTTCGAAGGAATCCCTATGATTAAAACCAAGCACATTCCAACTTTAGTGATTAAACCTTACATTTTCCTCTTTTTCTTGTTGAATGTTCACAAATTTATCCCAAAACAATTTCTAGTTATTGTTTTAAGCCACATTGCACTTAACAGGTTTGACAATATCAAATTCTAGGGTAAACAATGTAGTCTACAATAACTACAAATTATATCACTTGAATTTTATAGGAATAAGAAAATTAGAGATAATTCTAGAACATTCGATAACTTAAAATAATCCAATCCTTAAGTAAATCACTACCATAAGTCTGAATGTCCAAAATTGATCACATCAATACTTTTTGTGCTCAGCAAACTTGTGTTGTGTAATTGGGAACCCAAGTTTTGACATGTCATGCTCCTTTACAAACCATGTAAATACTATCAATTCCTACAACCGTTGCTTTTGTTGCTTCTACATACTACATCGATCATGTATTCCAACCCCTTTATTATATTTTTGTGTATGATCCATTGTTAGATACGTCCATCTAGGGTTCATAATCTCTACCTTTTTCTTTAAGTCATTGCTCAGTTACAACTTTGTAACAAGACAAAATAAATAAAATATGATAAGAAGGTCTAAGTTCTATCGAAACATCTAGATGAGAAAGTGGCTACTTTTCACATGCTTATTATATCAATTTGGTACCTTAGTGATTCAGTAACACTCACATTGTTGCTAAAACAACTCAGCTAGTAAAATGTGATAGTATTGTGTGAAACAAAACTTGAACCATAGTCAACCCTATCCAACCAAGCTAATCAATCCATGCCATTATGAGACAATATGAGATGACATAGCTTATATCTCAATTTTATTGTGAATTTGGGGTTCCGAAGATAAGAAACAAGAAAATTTGATATGGATGAGATGATATTATTTGACCAAGACAAGCAAAGGAAAAATGAGAAGGTATGGTGAATTGAGACAAGCAATAAACTTAGTCCAATAAAATTGCATATCAAAGGAGATACATTTTAGATATTGCTAATGCAAGTAAAAATAATTCCTAATGTTCTATGCAACAACATAGTGTAGTTCCCTGATTTAGCATATGAATGAAACATCACATTAGAAGTAGAAACAATTATAGCGACAATGGTTGCCACAAATTGTGCCTCAACTCATGCCATCCTTTTTAGCATATGGATACTATTCCTAAACCCCTGTCACCCTTTTTAGCATTTGGATATTATGGATATTCTCCATCACTATTTGGACCCATCACCTTGGAAATTGAACCCAAGAGATATATCAATTACACTCACAAAATTAGTAATCAAACATGCAAAATTCACACAAAAGGAGACTAAAATTGGAGTAGAAATTAATCCTGTATTGAATAAGTGTACATTATCCAACCATATGAAGTAGTAGGCTGATAAAATATATAATTACATGAGATATTCTAAATCACTAGGTTTCTATTCGAATTGGTCAAAAAGCAGGCTTACTAAAACAAGTCAAATCCCCCATAGGTGCAAAAGGGACTTTCCAAATCCATGAAGATCCTCATGAATTAGCTAAAGAAAGTGGGAAATATAAAAAGTGATGGAAATAAAAATCATTCATGATTTTGTATGGAGAAAAGGAAGGAGGGTGTTGTGGTCAAAAAACAAGGCAAGTGCCCTTAGACTAGCTTTTCCTTTATGCCTTAAAACTGCAGTAAAGCAAGGCAGCTTTCAGAAAAAGCAGATATGTGCTTTACGGAACCAGGAATAAAGTAGACATTGTAAATATGTTTCCAAGATGATTCCAAAGTGCTCCATGACCCAGTTTAGCAAGTATTGACTTATAGGAACATGTAGAAGTCAACTAGCATAGAGAAGGAATCTAGGATTCTAGGAATAAGACAAAAATGATTTAATTAATGTCAAATATGGGTAAATATGGGTTGATTATTCTAACACCCCCCCCTTAATCCTGAATTTATGAGTAAATATTAGAGAATTATAGGGCCTAGAAACAAGGCTTAGTCACCATTTTACATACTACATGTCCATACAACCAAGGAAAGAGGAAAAAACCCGGTGGGAAAATCCTCCCTTAAACATGGACAAGAAAACAATTTTTTTGGAAATCTTGTCATCAATGATTCTTCACAACATGATCGGAAATCCCCAGCAGTGATTTGATATTAATGAATGTATTCTCAGATAATACTTTGGTGAAGATGTCTGCTACTTGTTTTGAATATGCACAGTAGAGTAGAGCAATGGTACCATCATGCACAAGCTCACTGATATAGTACATATGGATCTCAATGTGTTTGTTTCTTTGTCTTTGAACTGGATCAATGGAGATTCTAATGGTGCTTTGATTTTCACAACAGATGACTATTGAAAACTCTGATTCAAAACCACATTCTGCAAGTATCCACTGCAACCATAAACATTGAGTAGCTACATTTACAAATGCTCTATACTCTTCCTCTGTAGATGAGAGTGCTATGGCACTCTGCTTCTTACTTGAACAACTAATTGGTCCTTCTGCAAGCATGAACACATATCCTGAGGTAGACTTTCGATCTGTGTTTTCACCTGCCCAATCATTGTCCGTAAATCCAACTAGCTATAAGTCAGATTCTGCTTTGTAGAAAATCCCATTAATCCTTGTTCCCCGAACAATGTTTAGGATCCTTTTGGATGCTATCCAATGGATCTCATGAGGCTGATCCATGTATCTTGAAGCCACACTAAATACATAATATAATTCATGTTGAGTATGTGTAATATAAAGAAAACATCCAATCAACTGCCTATACAGTGTATTATTTACCATAGGAGAAGAACATGCTTCTTCAAGCTTAACTCCTAAAAGGAATGGAGTCTTTCTTGGCTTGAAATATTTCATGCTGAAATTGGTGAGAAAATATGAAGCATACTTTTACTGATGAACCTTTATTCCATGTTGGGATTGAGCAATTTCTAGACCCAAGAATTGGCTCAACAATCCCAAATCTATCATAGAAAAGGCGTGGTTCATTGCATCCTTCAAGGAGGCAATCTCTTTCTTTGAAATTATTGTAATCAGTAGGTCATATAGATAGAGAAAAATAATCATTAAAGAACCATGAATCAGCTTCAAATAGACATTAGGATCAGACTTGTATTGAACAAAACTCAGTGACAGTAGAAATCCATCAATCTTGGCATACCAAGCCCTGGGGGCTTGCTTGAGCCCATACAATGATTTCTTTAACCTGCAAACTAAATATGGATTAGATACAAAACCTTATGGTTTCTGCATATAAATATATTCATTCATATATCCATTCATAAAGGCACACTTTACATCCATGTGATGTACCTCCCACTGCTTCAAAGCTCCAATGGCTAGAGCAAGCCTTATGGAGTCTATCTTCGCCACTGGTGCAAAGGTCTCATTGTAGTCAATACCATGTACCTGAGATAATACATTGGATACCAATATTTCCTTATATTTATAAGGTGAACCTTCATCATCAAACTTAGTTTTAGAGATCCACTTACACTTCACTAGCTTTCTCCCCAGGGGGAGATCAACCAGTTCCCATGTGTTGTTCTTCTGGAGCGAGCCGAATTATTATTTCATGGATGTTTTACATATTGTATCATGTGATGCATATTAATATTTCCATGGATCAGAATCTATCATCAAATAACACTTCTCATCAAAGAGTGTATCTTTCACACAAAGGTCACTCTCAAATTGAAATCTAGTCCTCCTAGTTTCATTAGGATTTCCAGCTAGTTCCCCAGTTGCATGAATGGTCCTTGCTTCCCACTTTGGTATTATAGGGATGTTAGGATATGAAATTAATTAATAATTATCAGACATATCAGAATTATCAAAATCATTAATCTCTTCACTTACAATCAATGGTTGTGGTGGTGAAGAGGACTCTCTAACTTCAACTGCTGCTAAAGGCTCTTCTTCGAACTGGACACTTATTTCAATGAAATATTTTTTTGTGCTCAATTTGATCAGCTTGTACCCTTTTGAATCTTTAGAATACCCAAAAAATATGCACTCTTGGCTTTGGGGTTGCAAATCCTTCCTCTTTTCAGTTGGAATTCTAGCCCAAGCCTTTGAGCCAAAAATCTTGAAATGGGTCACATTTGGCTTGTTCCCACTCCAAGATTCGAAAGGAGTCATACGATTAAGATGCTTATATGGAACCCTATTCTAGATATAGGATGGACAGTTTATTGCCTCAGCCCAAAACTTTGGTGGAAAAGTTTTAGCCTACATCATGCAAGTTTCCATCCCCTTCAGTGATCTGTTCTTTCTCTCAGCAACACCATTTTGCTATGGTGTGTAAGGAATAGAATGTTGTATATGGATACCTGCATCTTTTCAATACATGAAATCAGAATTGACATACTCACCAAAATTTTCAAATCTAAGGATATTGAGTTTCCTCTTAGACTGGTTTTCAACCAAGGCTCTAAAGACTTTGAAGAGGTCAAAAATTTAGACTTGTGCTTTAGGAAGTGAACCCAATAATACCTGGAAAAGTCATATATGAAGGTGACTGCATATTTGTATTGACTCATGGACATATGAGAGAATGGACCAGGAATGTCACTATGGATGAACTCAATAGGTGTAGAGGTTCTCTCATGACTAGCTCCCTCATACTTGTGCTCTGGGTGTTTTCCTAGGATACAACCTTGATAGAGTCCCTTAGAAAACTTGATCTTTGGTAACCCTTAGATCATGTCTTTGTCACTCAAATCAGAAAGATACTTGTATTTAAGATGGCGAAATATTTCATGCTAGAGCTTACTTATGTCATTGGCACGAGTAAGAAGAGCAGAGGGGTTTGAGTAGGGTAGAAAATGGGAAAACTTGTATACCTTCGAAGTGTGATCAACAACACCTTTTGCTATGACCTTACCATTTGAAATATCAGTGATTTCAACTTCATTAAGGGAGAAGATGAATTTCTTCAGAGACCCAGTGTGAGTCAGCTGATACATTGACAAGAGATTAGAGGCAAGACCTGGAACATACAACACATTATTGAAATTACCATGGTTAATATAAATCCTACCCTTTCTCATACTATCAGTCAGAGAGTTATCTCCCAAAACTATTGGTGGACCTTTCGACATGTCAAGAGAATAAAATATCTCTTTTGTCGAAACCATATGTCTGGAAGCTCCATAATCAATGATGAGGCTAGGAGAGATTGAGGTGCTAGCAACCAAGGCATGTACTCTCTCCTTATCTTCTGAATTTGATCCTCCTTCCCTATTCTTTAAGAAATCAGGAAGGGAGATGTTTTTCTTCTCTAGGAGTTGGGTCAACATGTCTATCTACTTTTTCATACAAGAGCTCTCAAGATGATAGCCCTTACTACAGTATGCACACTTGCTCATTTCTCCTTTGTTCTTCTTCTGCTGGGGGTTCTTCTTGGAGCCTAAGGACTCCTCTTGAGACTTTTCCTTGTCTCTCTTTTTCTCAGGTAGCTTTTTAGATTTTTTTCTTTATTTTTGAATCCACCTTTGAATCTACAGCAACCAAATCTTGGTATTTGGAAGGTTTGATGGTGCCCATCATCACCAATTTATATTGCTCCTGAGTGAGGGATTCCATGAACTCAACAAGAATAGGAATCTTCTAGGTTCAAGCTGTCAATTTAATGGCATAGAAGGTTGAAAAAAAAAATGAATAGTCAGGACCAAGCTTTGAGAGAATGGTCAAAACTAGTTGCTTCTCCTTCTTTTCAATCCCACATTGTTTTAACTACAAAACAAGGGCCTTTAACATGGTAAAATAAAGTTGCAATGATTCAAAGCTACTGGGATTCAAGAAGATCAATTCATTCTCAATTAGATGTCCTCTCATATAATTTGTCTTTCCAAAAATATCTTCAAGCTTCTCCCACACCTCATTAGGATATGTCAATGAATCAAGATGAAATAGGAGGTCTCTTGAAATACTCAGACACAAAAGACCATAGGCCTCATCTTTCCTATTGTGACATTTGATTTTCTATGCAACTACATTGGGCTCTGCCTCAATAGCCATGGTAAACTTGTAGAGAAATTTATATCTCAAAATATCTCCATGTCATCTTTCCATTCGAATAAATTGAATGGCGTCAAGATGATCCTTTGAGATTGGTCCATATCTCATCTCCTGTGCCCTTCAATCAGCAGAATGTGTTACCAGTCAGTGATGTTGAACCTGCAATAACAATTTGGAAGGAGATAAATTGATATACAAAGGCTCTGATACCATGTGGAAATTGAACCCAAGAGATATATCAATTACACTCACAAAATTGCTAATCAAACATGCAAAATTCACACAAAAGGAGACTAAAATTGGAGCATAAATTAATCCTGTATTGAATAAGTGTACATTAGCCAACCATATGAAGTAATAGGCTGCTAAAATATATAATTACATGAGATATTATAAATAAATAGGTTTCTATTTGAATTGGTCAAAAAGAAGGCTTACTAAAACAAGTCAAATCCCCCATAGGTGCAAAAATGACTTTCCAAATTTATGAATATCCTCACAAATTAGATAAAGAAAGTGGGAAATATAATAAGTGGTGGAAATAAAAATCATTCATGCTTTTGTATGGAAGAAATGAATGAGGATGATGTGGTAAAAAAAACAAGGCAAGTTCCCCTAAACTAGCTTTTCCTTTATGCCTTAAAGCTGCACTAAAGAAAGGCAGCTTTCAGAAAAAGCAGATATGCACTTTAAGGAACTAGGAATAAAATAGACATGCTAAATATGTTTCCAAGATTATTCTAAAGTGCTCAATGACCCGGTTTAGAAACTATTGTCTTCTAGGAACATGTAGAAGTCAACTAGCATAGAGAGGGAATCTAGGATTCTAGGAATAAGACAAAAATGATTTAATTAATGTCAAATATGGGTAAATATGGGTTTATTATTCTAAAAGAGTGCCCACCTTTCAAATTTGGATTATATATCCATCTTCCAAGTAAAAAAATATTTATGCTTGAGCGATGGAAAAACGACATTTTCCTTTCCAAATAGAAATACTCAAGCCAATAAATGTACTTATGAAATTTTTGTACCATAGACTCATTTATTAATTAAATTCTTGTCCTTAAGAGAATTGGCCATGGATGATAACAACCTTTTTTCCCCTGATTTTGAAACATTTATGATGTGAGAAGAGATGACTATAATTGTCTAAGGAGAAAAAGGAGGGGTTTAAGGTTCAATTATGTTTTCATGTTATTTGAGAACATAAACCATATATCATTTAATATCAATATGTTTAATGTTGAATTTGATTGAAATTATATCTTAACATGTGATTGAAAATGGCATATTCTTTTGTTAGACTATTTATCTTTTAATTGTTTTCTTTTAATTAATTAAAGGCATTATTCAAATGGGTTTATTTGAATTTCATTGTTATGCATTATATTTTTGTGTTATGACGATGTTGATATATCATTATAGAATCCTAATTCATTATGAATTCTACCAAAAGTATATTATTGTGCTCATGGGTATTTACTACACATAGTGGGAGTAGGGTGTTTTCACTTTCATGGTTTTATGTTACCATTCACATCCTCTTTGCTTGTTCTCTTTTCTCTCTATATATTGATATAGTATTTTATAGTATCCTTTTTTCTGGTGGCACATTATCCATTTTCGATATTCTCTTTATACAGTGATGATAAAGATATATGGAACACACATGACGATATACCTTGAGAGAGAAAAGATTAAAGTCCTTGGTTGGTTTTGTTGGTCATGTAGGTAAAAGGGGTTGGCTCCCCACCTTTATGGTACACCTTCGTCTTTTGGGTATGGGTGTTTCCTTACCACCTTGTTGTGACTATTAATTCTATCACAGTAATCGTGGACAAAGCATAAACTCACAAGTGATTCAATTGACAGATTACACATGAAAATGATGCAACAGTACTGCAATAGGAGGTTGCAGTTCGGTATTATCAGTAAAGAATGAATAATTACAATACAGTCTCATGCATAATACATGAATTCAAAGCTCATTTAAATACTCAAGGAGTTCATTCGAATTACATGGATGAGTGTTGCTTAACTGAATGTCAAACTGTAAGAACCCAAAAATTCGTAAAAATTTAAAATTTTTCAAGTGACATAAAATGTCTATAGTCACAATGAAGTACCTACTAAAGGTTAGTGGGGAATGAAACATTTTATAAAATAACATGGGATTACTTTTTTAAAATAACATGTAAACTAAAAGGTGTAATCTTGACAACTTGTGTTAGTGCTATTAATGACTTAATAGCTGCGATTCTATCAAAGTTAGAAAAGGACTTTCATTTTGCTGCTACTAGATATACTGATGTTTATATTTTGTCAAGTAGGTAATAACTCTTCTATGTGATCAGGGCTTACTTAGCACTCAACTAACTCCATTGGACTACTAGTTCCTTATAGGTTTAGCAAGTAAATGTAAGATCTAGTAGGGTGTTAATTAAAGTCAAGTCGAGAAGCTACTTCCCTAACATGATTAAGATGATAGTCTTAGAAAATGTTTTAATATGATGCTTGTCTTCAAGGAGGTCATGTCAATTATTTTTTTGTTGTTACAAATCCATAGTTTGTATTTATAACTAACACCATAATGACATTTTACCAAAAACATAAACATGCGTTAAAACTCGCAAGAACAAGTACTTTCGAAAGTTCCTCCAATCGAATGAATGTTATACTTTAAAGCTCTAAGAACACTGTTATTTTTGTTTACCGTAAAGGTTATTTATAAATTTTCATAGAGAGAATATAGCTCACACTTTTGGGATTAAGTTCACTCCATACTGTTGAGTGTTTCTCGCATCTATCTTCACTTTAAGACTCTACAGACGTCCTTTTCTTAATGAATGATCAAGTTACTTATGCTTTTAATTATAAATTCATCATTGAGTTGTTAGAATTTTATTGGGATTTCTTTAACATTTTTAGCCTTTAGTTCATCGAACACTCCTTAAAAATATAACACAAAGGCTAAGTTCCAAGAGTCCATGACTCTTCTTCTTTCTATGGTTATAAGTTATAATATGACCTTTTCACAATTTTTTTACCAACCTAGTTATTACACATAACTATTCGACCTGTTTGAATTAACAAAAAACCTTCTAGGATAAAAAAATGTGTCAAAGTTATAACCTATAGTCGATTTCCTATATATCAAATCATCATGGTAAAAATTGTTATATTTTTTATCATTCAAACCAGCATTATGATCTTAGGATATTTAACTGAGAGAATAACATGCACAACAATAAACACAAGAGACAAGAGACATGAAGAATTTTCCTCAGGGAAACCATAAAGGAGAAAACCCCGCAACTTCCTTAGAGATAGAATCAACACCAAAAGTAAAACTTGAAAACATAAAGATGATCTCCCAAAAACAGTAGTCTCTCTCTTGTCCTAGCAACTTCTCTCTCACTCATGCGCCCCAATGAGTGAGTGTGTGTGTGATAAATAGAGAGGATCACTCTCTATTTATATTCTTTCGTTCACTTAATGTCCTCTCCAACATGTTGGCGTCACTTAACAATTACTTACTAGAGCCGACATCTCTAGGAGAGTCTAATAACCCTAGTGCCCCACAAATTGTGGGGACTTTGCTTCCTCTGACCAACAAGGAGGGTTATCCTTAATACAATGGTGGGGACTATTTCCCCGACTTATAATAAATCACCTAGGGTCGACTTCTCTAGGATAGTCTAATAACCCTAGGGCCCCACAACTGTGGGGAATTTAAACTTTGAACAATAGGAGGGTTACCCACAATAATTTGACATGACTTGTTCACATTATAGAAACTCCCGATCAGAACATCGGGGCATGACATGACTTGTTCACATTATAGAAACTCCCAATCAGAACGTTGGGGCATGACATGACTCAATTACATTACAAACACTTCTCAGAATAAACATCGAGGTACATTATACAAGTGAATACATTCTGAAGTTACAATTACATCAACACTCCCTCTTAAATAGGAAGGTATTCTCTTGACGCAATTTATCAGAACAAGTCTTCTTCTCTGTATCATCTGGATCATCATTGAGTTCTTGTCATATTCATCTTCAAGACATGATCATCTAGATCTAGATCATCACTCGTTCTAGATCATCACTGCATGATCATCATCACTGGATCTGGATCATCATCACTGGATCTGGATCATCATCACTGGATCTAGATCATCACTCGATCTGGATCATCTCTGCTGGATCAACATCACTGGATCTGGATCATCACTCGATATGGATCATCATCACTGGATCTAGATCATCACTGGATTTGGATCATCTCTGATGGATCAACATCACTGGATCTGGATCATCACTCAATCTGGATAATCGTTGTTGGATCATCATAAATGGATCTGGATCATCACTCCTGGATCATCATCACTGGATTTGGATCATCACTTGATCTGGATCATCTCAGCTGGATCAACATCACTGGATCTGGATCATCATTGCTAGATCATCATCAATGGATCTAGATCATCACTGGATCTGGATCATCACTACTGGATCATCATCACTGGATATTGATCATCACTTGATCTAGATCATCACCGGTGTTATCTCGTCATTCTTCTCATCACAGGAAGTTATATAGAGCCAACCATTTTTCATGTTGGGTGTAGGCCTAGCCTCCATGTAGGTCTTCTTCAGTGCTTATATCTGGCCCTAAGTCAAAATGGTCCATCCAGCACTTACATATGACCTTGACTCATCAGAAAGGCACACCCATCAATCACATCTGACCATGAGAGGAACTTAATCCCCTCATCGTGTCAAAATGGCCCAGCGCTTACATCTGACCATGGAAGGAACTTCATCCTCTCACCATGTCAGAATGGAACAACCCTTACATCTAACCTTGACTCGTCAGAATGGTATAGCCCTTACATCTGACCTTGACTCATCAGAATGGAACAACCCTTACATCTAACCTTGACTCATTAGAATGGCATAGCCCTTACATCTAATCTTGACTCGTGAGAATGAATCTCAGTCCTAGACTAAGGATCCATGGTAACTGACCAGGTGCCTCCATTCAAATAATGGAAACAGCCCTTATATATGATCAAGTGGGAACACATCCCTCAATCACATCAGAATGGCCCTGCAATTATATATGATCATGTGAGACTACATCTCATAGTCATATCAGAATGGCCCTCAGTCCTAGACTGAGTATTCCTGGTAACTGACCAAGTACCTCAATTCAGAGAATGGAAATAGCCCTTATATATGATCATGTAGGAACCAATCCTACAGTCATATCAGAATGCCTCAGCACTCATATCTGACATGGAAGGAACCAATCCTTTCACCATGATAGAATGGATCAGCCCTTATATATGACCATAGAAGGAACCTAATCCCCTCACCATGTCAGAATGGCTCTATGTCTCATCATTTCCCCTTGGAGGGAACCTCGATCTGGAGAACACCAAGCTTCTCCTTGAAGTACTCAAACTTCACTTTGGCCATTTCTAGCATAGAATCACATCAAGGCTGATTATGTTCAAGGATAACTTGCAAGCTTTTCCAGGATGGATTACATCCAAGGACAACCTATAGGTATGTTTACATTTGAGCAACCTACTAGCTTCACCAGGATTTATGCTTAGAAAACCTATCTCACCGACTATGGTAGAACTCCCTCTTTCGAGAGATCTCAATCTGGACCACATACTAGAGCTTCACTGCTCCTCTCTGCATCATACAAAAATGCAAGTCAGGTCAATCAAATCAAATAGTATTTTTCAAAATAAACATACTACCTCCAAAATAGCAAGTGGTAACATCTTTTACCTTGACTGTACTCAGTGCCATGCAGGACTCCATCCTCCCAAACCAAGAGATCACACTTTATCGCATACTGAAGTAGCACCTCTAAGTGCTCTTCCTATCAATGGCACTACCTGCCCATACAAATCCTCATAACCCTCCAGGTTAATATTCTGATTTTCCTCATACTTGAGCCCATAATCAATTGTACCCTTCAGGTACCTCACTGCATCCTTTGCAACCATCAAGTGAACATGTCTCAATGTGTTCACAACAAAGCAAATATCTGGTCTCATATTCATTAGGTAAATCAAGGAATAAATCATCTAACGATACATCGTGGCATCAACCGACTCTGATGAAGCAACACTCAATATCTTGAGTTTTGATTCCATAGGTGTGGTCATGGCCTTGTAGTTCATCATCCTAAACCTATTTAGGATCTCTACTGCATACTTCCCTTGTCCACACCTCCATGCCTAGAACGTAGTGCATCATCCCCAATTCCTTTATCTCGAACTTGGAAGCAAGTCTTCTTCTTGCAGATTTAATGAGTTCCTCTTTTTTGTTAGGAACAAGTCATCGACATATAACAGGAGTATCACTGGTCTTCTGCCTTCAACCTTGAAGAAAAGGTTGGAATCCTCTTTACTCTCAGTAAATCCTAGAGTCATCAATAATCTGTCTATCCTGTCATACCATGTCGAACCTCAATATTTTCTGTAGTCACTCCCTATGAAGTGGAGCATCATACTCCCTCTGTCTTCCGTACTGTATGCACTGAAACATTATGTACCAGAGTGACAAGTAGCTTCCTACGCTACTAATATTCTATGTATCCATCTAGTGTATAGACTTTCATTTTCAACCTTGTAGCAAAGGTTAAGATCTTCATCAAGCTCATCATGTATGTGTTTCAACTCCCACTGGCTGCAAATGTCTCTTCATAGTATATGCCTTCTTTTCGTGAGAAGCCTCATGCTATGAATCTTTCCTTGTAGCCCATGATGTTTCCATCTGCTGCATGATGGAACTATGAACTTCCCTTCACGTATCGATACTACATCCTAGACATAATTCTTCTTGAACTGGTCTTCCCTTTATTCTTGGTTACTTCTTCATAGTTGGAATGTTCTACATCAATGATGTTGCTGCATTCGTCATATTATTCTTTATCTTGAACTGTCGTCACTTGTTCTTCGGAGTAGGTCTCATCCTTCTTTGCTTGTAGGAGATTATGTATGCGGTGTTTCCTACAAGTCAAATGCATTTGTATGGTTAGAAACATTTCATAAGGAATTTTCATAATGGAAAACTCTTATCCATAAATATATGATCATGCAACTATTTTAGCCAATACAACATTCATCCATATCTTACAGAAACTTTCTAGATGCCTTCCATCTCTACCAGGACAACATTGAGATTGTGTACTAATCCAATATGTTAGGAAAGAGGTTTCATTCTAAATAAGTAACAATGCAGATTTGTATAGCACCATGAGCTACTTACCCATTACATGCATATTATTAGTATAATGTCATTAATGCAACCATTATATCATGCATAATACATCAATTGAATATAAACAAATGCATAACAAAAAACAATATCATGCAATGTCTATTGAATACTTATCTTTATTTGTTTCGTGGGTAGACTACTTCTTGAGCCTTCGTCTTCATCATCTTCTTCATTCATAATAGCATCGTTTCTTATCCAAATGTTAAGATGGATAAGAGGTTCTTCAAGAGTTGAATTCTTCATATTCCTCATCGCTTGAGGGATCTTCTTTGGAGTAAGAGCTTGATATTTAGTTGCTCCCATCTTCTCTTCTCTTATTATGAGTCGAGCTTCTTCTTCTTCCCAGATTCTATTAGAAGTAATCACTTCCTTCTGGCACACATTCCTTGAATGAATGAATCCCATGATCCTGGGAGGCCATTCAAGGTGGGTATCACAACTTCTACACTCTCCACTTCTTCTTCTACCGCTTCAAGTTGTTCTTTGATTTGAGATACCCTTGTAAAGTATGACTGTATAGTCTCTGCATTCTGTATCTTCACATTCTTCAACTGGTTTCTTAAGGTCATCTTTAAATTTATGTTCTTCCCTTCAAATAGATTGGTAAAGGAATCAAAACATCTCTTGGTGTCTTTAGGGAAGACACTTGTGGTATAAGGTGATCAATGATTGAATCAGCAATGATCTTTTTTGGCCTTGACCAAGTTCTTCTGGTGTAAGGCTTTTAGCCTCATCTCCCTCTGGAATTGGAATCTCTCTACTTATGTAGGTGTCCAATTAATTTTCTTCAGAGAGATCACACACTTCCATTCTTGTAAGTTTTCAACTTCACCAAGCTTATCATCAAGCTGATATGATAGATCAATTTTAAATGAGAACCTCAAATGAAAATAGCAAAATATTAGATCTTACTGATTTGAGGTGTCCGTCCTGGTTCCGGAGCTGGCTGATCTAGGGTTTGTCAAAGAAACCCTATTTCTCAAAACTTGGAATTTTTCAGATCTGGTTGGATAGAAATATATATATCTTCATTTTGAGATTTCCAATGTACTCAATTTCTGAAAATAGTGGAGGGAAGCTCCCAGAACAGGAAGCCCTAGATTTCCAATTTCTTCTGCAGAAATGCCTAATACTGTTTCTGAAATATCTATGAAATCCATAATCCTCTATTTCTAAAAATTTGCACTAAGGTATCCTCGCCTGTCCCTGTTCCAACACCATAGGTTTCATCATAATTGGTTTCACCAATTGGGACTTATGATCATTTTCCCAAGGTGACTTGTTACAGGACTGTTCATAACAATGAAGTTGTATGGAATGCCATGTGTCACTGTTTCATCTTCTAGGTCTGAATATTGGATCACATAAAGTACAGGATGTTACCTTTTTGGAACATCTTCAAAAATTTCATTTGGACCTTTTCATATTGAGATATAGCAATTCACCCTAGGTGTTCTGTTTAGGGATGAATCCTGGAAGAGGTTAGAACCCTAACTTGGAGGGATCATATCTCCTAGGATATAGCGAATATGGGGCTGAATTGTGGATACAGTTTAAATTAGGATTTTATATTCTACCTATGAAAGTTTCAGCTCCTGATCCTTCTCCAAGCCCAAGATATAGCGAATGTACCAAAACTTATCAGTTTTAGTATTTAGGGTTTTTCCAGCTTGGGGTCAAACTAGGGTTTGACTTTCCTGGAGTTTCACCCAACAAAAAATCTTGACCCAGGTCTCTAAAATTAGATTTTGATGAGGAGATAAATCCTAGGCTGGGATCACTCAAAAAATTCCTCTTCTGTAAGAAGCCCTAATTTCCCGCACCAAAAACTGAAAATGCTCGAAATCGAATTCCGCTTTGACAGAAAGATGCGCCCTTCAATGGAGAGTCATCCTAGCATACTTTTTCTAATGGAGTGTGGAGAGAGACGCAAAAATTAAGAATCCCTAGCTTCTGGAGCTGCATAATGTCTTCTTCTCAGGTTAGCTCTGATACCATGTTAGGTTTTTTATCATTCAAGCTAGCATTATGATCTTAGGATCTTTAACTAAGAGAATAACATGCATAGTAATAAACACAAGAGACAAGAGACACAAATAATTTTCCTCAGGGAAACCATAAAGGAGAAAACCCTGCAACTTCCTTAGAGATAGAATCAGCACCAAAAGTAAAACCCGAAAACATAAAGATGATCTCTCGACAGCAGTAGTCTCTCTCTTGTCCCAACAACTTCTCTCTCACTCGTGTGCCCCAGTGAGTGAGTGTGTGTGTGATAAATAGAGAGGCACACTCTCTATTTATATTCTTTCATTCGCTTAATTTCCTCTCCAACATGTCATCCTCACTTAACAATTACTTACTAGAGCCGACATCTCTTGGAGAGTCTAATAACCCTAGTGCCCCACAACTTGTGGGGACTTTGCCTCCTCTGACCAACAAAGAGGGTTATCCTTAACAAAACAGCGGGGAATCTTGCCCTAACTTACAATAAATGACCTAGGGTTGACTTATTTAGGATAGTCTAATAACCCTAGGTCCCCACAACTGTGGGGACTTTAACCCTTGAAAAATAGGAGGGTTACCCACAATGAGTTGACATGACGTGTTCACATTATAGAAACTCCCAATTGGAACATCAGGGCATGACTTGAATCAACTAAATTACAAACACTTCCCAAAATAAACATCGGGGTACAATATACAAGTGAATACATTCCAAAGTTACAATTATATAAAAAAAAATCGAATTATGGGCAATCATATGATGTATAGTTTTGAATGATCGTTTGTTTGAGAATGCAAATCGTTTTGATGCATCCCTGACTATGGAACTCTACCCATGCTTGAGGAAATATTTGGAAGGACACATGGGATGGTTTCATACACACAAGGGTTGACTTATAACTCCAAAACCCTACTCATTTTCTTTACAGAGCGAGGGTTCCTCCGTCTTGTTGGTTGAGCTGAGAGCTCGCGTCGATGGGAGATCTGTAACCACCTTCAAGCTTGGAGCTTGCTTCCCTAAACAATTGCTGTGACTATTTGAGAGAGGTCGTGAGTGATGTATAGTCTTTTTAATGGTTGAAGTAGTTACAGTGAGTGTGGATATTGGTTTTTATTCAGGACTCAAGGGTTGTGCTTGTCTTGAACCTGCAACTGAAAAGTCAAAGCCCGGTCAAGAGTATTTCTTTGTCCAGTTGAGTCAATGTTCTTGTTTTCCTTTGCAGTTGTGACTCAGTGTCTTCTTGTCTTCTTTCTTGGGCCAAAATGATCCACGGTGGTCGGTTACCTCAGCTTCATTCACAAGGAGAAGATTACAAGTAATGAATTGTTCCAAATTCGATTTTAGTTTGTTTTAAAAAAAAAGGGTTTTACAAAGTTTAAGATAGATTTGAATAATAATATGGTTTGTAACTTGTAGGTCCTTCTCTTGGCTCTGGCTTTGTAGGTGGAAGTGAGATTACTCCTTCAACAATCCACTTGAGCATACACTTGGTAAGCCCCGGCTGCAAACGAGGGTTTCTTCCTGCAATTTGTTGTGGAAGTTAGGTTCTTTGTAGTTGGTTAAAGTGTGGCTTTGGTTTACAAGATAGCTTGTTGTTTCTTGTTTGCTTGACTCTATAAGAGTCGAAACCCTTAGAGGTTGCTTTGTGCAGGGATGATGAAGGCTCTAGTAGCCGTGATGGAACCTATTTTTTTATTTTAATTCTATGCCTTTATCGCTTGAACAATGTAACTTCTTTTACTGCTTTCTATAGAGCTCATCTATAAGCCCTACGAGGTTGTTGACCTTTGTCTGGTTAATTTTTAGTTTTTAAAATAGATTTTAAGAGAAAAGAAAAGACTGTTAATCAGTCAGGATTGTAAAAGAATTGAGGGCTTTCACCTATCAGTAATGTATGGTTACTGTTCGATAAAACTTACTTTGTATAGTTCATTTTTTAAGAGGCCTGAGCCTCGACTTTAAAATTTAAAGGCCATAAGCCATGGCTTCTTAATCAATTTTTTTTTTAACAAATTATTGTTGTATTATTTTAGTTATTTATCATACAATTAAAATGATTTAGAGTGCAGTGTAATTATGGAAATTTTTATTGTGTTAAGAGTATTATTATTACTCTGTTTTGTTCACAAGGGTAAATTCTTAAGTAAACCCTACAATTTGGGAAGGAATAAATTTTTACTTGGAAACAAATTCTTAGCTCTGTTTTATTATTTTCCTTTACTGAGCTTTACAGCTATTTTAATTCTTATGAAGGAAGATTTAGGGTAATTATTGCAAGCCTGAGAATAGGATTAAGTTTATCTTTCAATAACCTAGGTAGTTGTACTTAAGTTACAGTAGAAACTTCTATCTTAAATAAAAGACACATATTGTCTGGAAATCAATTGTTATAAAATTGTAATGAAAATTATCTTAACCTAAACCCTATGTGATAGTCTGTTTATTATACCTATGTTTATTTGTTAAACTGTAAGTTTTTTGTTTATAAAGAATACTAATATTTAAATAGTTCTATAAGTAGTATGATCTCTAAATGTTTTTATATACCTATGTTCAGTTCTATTCTGAAGTAATACATTTAATAAATAAAGTATTTACTGTTTCTTTACAGAATAAATTCATAAGCAAATTATAGCAGAATTTAGTTGCATTTTTCATTCAGGTTAAATGAAAATCATCATATCTACTTAAACACCCAACTGTATTAGAGTACTTCCTAAGCCAAGCGTGGAAAAATACAGTAAGGAATTCTAATTCTATTTATTTCTCATTTAGCATATTTAATACTATTTGTAACATAATCTACCAATTACTAAATCCAACAATACACAGTTACTCCTATCTTCATAAACTCTAATTAAATACTAACATGCCTATATTTGAAAACTACTAAACATTTTGTTGAAGACAATGAATAAATATAATAACATGAAAACAAATAGAACCTGTCAATGATGAGGTGACAACAACTTAAGGAGGTTGTTCCTCCCAACCAACTCTTGGAGGAAGCTTAGACTACACTTTTTCAAGACCCCCAAGCATGTTTCCTGGTCCTCCTAGTAGAGTACTAGGTGAAGGATATGCCCTTAAGACCTTCTATCACCTTATTGGTCCAATTACCTCAGTAATTCAAATATGCTCACAGTAGTAAGAACTTCAGGCTAATAGCTGCAATAAGTTCAGTCTTAGCAGTTAACCCCTCAAAGTCACTTCAGTAATCCCCTCCATCAAATTTCTCATGAGTAAATTCATTCACTCTGAATGATCACCTCTTAGAAATGAGCAGCCTCAGCTGTCTTCAATGGGAAATTTTATAGAGATTCCTTGGTCTTCTGGGTCATTTTTCATTTAATGATCCACCTACTCCAATTGCACTTTCTTGGGGAATCATGAACACAAATATAGGGAAGTTTCCACCTGCAACAGTTGGAAGTAGTTTGAGGATGGTTCCACTTGTCAATGTACTCTCCACCTAGTCTCCTCCACCAAGTGATCAGTTAACACTCTTTTAATAGCTTCCCTAAGCTGTTGTCTCATCATTTATTTATTTATAAATAAAATATTCTGAATTACATTAATTATTCTTGACCCCACTTGGTCATCAATTACAAACTTAGCATAAAATATAACACAATGTTCCTCAAATAACATTAATTTTTTTTTGCAAATTGGGGCATGTGACATACACACCCCCTTAAATTATAACATCATCCTTGATGTTATTTATTCCTCATCCTCAAAGTTCCCCTGAAATAGAATTGGATATGCATCCCACATATGACTTTCTAATTCTCAGGTGGCTTCCTCTGGACTAAGGTGCCTCCATTGCACCTTCACCTGACTAGTGGTGCGGTTCCAAAGCGAGATATCCCTCTGTTCGAGGATAGAATCTGGTTCCACTAGAAAATATTGTTTGGGTTCCACCTGCACATCATTCCAATTAATAACATGAGTAGTATCATTTATATATTTTTTTAATATAGAAATGTGAAAAACATTGTGAACTCTTAGATTTGGTGGTAGAGCTAACTGATATGCTACCTGTCTGATCCTGGACAGTATTTCAAAAGGACCACAATATTGAGGTGCTAGCTTGGCACACCTACCCATCCTCATAGAACTCTTTTTGGGTCTCACCTTAATAAAAACATGTTCGCCTACCTGGAACTCCTTTGGAGTCAGTTTAAGGTCTGCTTTACTTTTATGTCGATCTTGCGCAATTTTTAAATTGCCTTGTACCTTTTTTACAATTAACTCCATTTCTTTCAATAATTCAGGTCCTAATACTAACTTGTCCACTAGATTACTCCAAGATATGGGATTATTGCATTTCCTTCCATACAGAATCTCAGAAGAACTATACCTAGCTCAAGCTTGATAATGATTATTGTAAAAAATTCTACCAGGTGTAAATAATCTTCCCATTTACCTGGCTACTCCTTTACATACATTCTGAGTAGATTCTCTAATACCTGATTTACTCTTTCAGTATTCCCATCAGTTTGAGGATGGAAAGCAGTACTAAAGTTTAACGTAGTATTTAATCCTTCAAACAAATAGTTCCAAAATTTTCCTGTAAATTTAGGGTCTCGGTCTAAAATTATCACCTTCGGTATTCCATGCAAATTAATTTTTTTTTTTGAAAAAATATCAGCAATATTTGCAGCTTTATAAGTAGTTTTAACAGGTATAAAATGGGCTAAAATGGGTTGCTTTACTCAATTTGTCAACCACTACCATTATTGAGTCGTCTAAGTTATGATTTCTAGGTAATCCCGTAACAAAATCAAGGCTAATAATCTCCCATTTCCAGCTAGGAATAGGCAATGGTGGAAGTAGCCCAGCTGGATGCTGATGTTCAGTTTTTACTTGCTGACATTCAAAGCATCTAGCAATATATTCTGCTAGTTCATTTTTCATATTTGGCCAGAAATAATCCTTTCTTAGCATGGTTATAGTTTTCTGATAACCTGGATGCCCTAAATAAGGATTTTTATGAATTTCGTTTAAAATTAACAGCTTAATCTTAGGTACATTAGGTATTTATAATCTATCTTTATGTAGTAATAATCCTTTTTCATTCAAGTTGTACCCTGTACTTAGACTTTCTATTAAATTATCGTTTACTTTTGCTTGTAATTTTCGGTAGTTTTCATCTTGTTCTATTCCAGCTTCGAATTGTTCTTCCAAGTCTATTGTATAAGTGCTGATGGCTATTGTAAAATTCAGCTTTGCATTTCTACTTAATGCATCAGCAACTTTATTCTCCTTTCCTTTAATGTGTTGAATTTTAAAATCGTATTCACTTAGAAAATCTAGCCACCTAGCTTGCCTAGCATTCAAGTTAGGTTGATCTAATAGGTATTTCAATCCTTTATTATCCGTCATTAATATAAACTTCCTTCCAATTAAATGATGATGCCACATCTTTATGGCTTGTATGACAACAGCTAATTCTAATTCATAGGTCGCATAATTTTTCTCATGAATCTTCAGTTTCCTAGACTCATAAGCAATGACATGTCCTTCCTGAGTTAATACTCCACCTAAATTGTCATTGCATGCGTCAGTACATACTATAAAATCTTTATTAGGGTCAACAATTCTTAAAATTGGTGCGGTGGTTAATAATGTTTTTAACTTTTTAAAACTATCTTCGCACTTGTGATTCCAATCAATTTTTTTCCCCTTTTTTTATGCAAAGAGGTTATAGGATTTGTAATTCTTGAAAACCCTTTGATGAACCTTCTGTAATAACCGATAATCCCCATAAATGATCGGACATCAGTTACGTCCTTTGGGATTGGCCAATATTCCATTGCCTTTATCTTTTTGGGGTCAACAAAAATTCCTTCTTTAGTCACCACATGACCTAAATACTGGATTTTATCTTTAAAGAAGTCACATTTACTAAATTTTGCAAAAAGTTGATGCTCTCGTAACTCTTGCAAGACAATTTTTAAGTGTTCTTTATGTTCCTCTTCAGAATTTGAGTAAATTAAGACGTCATCAATAAATACGACCACAAATTTATCTAGATATTTTTGCATTACATTATTCATCAGACACATAAAAACAGTTGGAGCATTGGTAAGCTTGAAGGGCATAACGTCAAACTCGTAATGTCCATATCGAGTTCTAAAGGTTGCTTTAAATATGTCTTCATCTTTGATTCCGACCTGGTGATATCCAGACTGTAAATCAATCTTTGAAAACACTATGGCTCCACCTAGTTGATCAAACAGATCATCTATGCGAGGTAACAAGTATCTGTTCTTGATAGTAATTTTATTTAATTGATGATAATCTATACATAGTCATAGAGTTCCATCCTTCTTCTTAACAAAGATGACAGGTACCCCCTAGGCAGACACACTGGGTCTAATGTAATTCTTATCAATAAGTTCTTTTAACTTTGACTTAAGTTCATTTTGTTAGATTTTTAACATTAAGCTAGCATACCATTAGGATCTTTAACTGAGAGAAAAAAAAGCACAACAATCAAACACAAGAGACAATGAACATAGTGTTTTTCCTCAGGGAAACCATAAATGGAGAAAACCCCACAACTTCATCAGAGATAGAATCAACACCGAAAGTAAAACCTCAAAACAGTAAGATGATCTTCCGACAACAGTAACTTGTTTCTACCTTGCCCCAGTGTCTTTCTCTTCCTCAGCTATGCGCTACAACTGAGTGTGGATGAGTGTGTACTAAATAGAGAGTCTAGCTCTCTATTTATACTAATTCCCAACATGACTAAACCCTGCTAAGGCCAACCTCTCTAGGAGAGTCTAATAACCCTAGTGCCCCG
The DNA here is from genome assembly GCA_001517045.1 of Pseudotsuga menziesii. Classification (NCBI taxonomy): domain Eukaryota; kingdom Viridiplantae; phylum Streptophyta; class Pinopsida; order Pinales; family Pinaceae; genus Pseudotsuga; species Pseudotsuga menziesii. Next base: position 208,976 of record LPNX011126198.1, on the reverse strand, counting down.
GAACTGCGGGGACTTTAACCCTTGATCAATAGGAGGGTTACCCACAATAACTTGACATGAATTGTTTACATTATAGATCTTCCCGATAGGAACATCGGGGCATGACATGACTCAAGTACATTACAAATAAATCCTAGAATAAACATTGGGTTACAATACATAAGAAATATAAGTGAATACATTATGAAGTTACATATACAGCAACACTCCATCTTAATTAGGAAGGCATTCTCTTGACACAATTTTTACCACGAGTCTTCTTCTCTGTATCATCTGGGTCATCATCAAGTTCTTGTCATCTTCATCTTCAAGTTATCTCTATCATCAAGTCATCTTCATCTTCAATTCATCTTCATCTGGATCTGGATCATCATCATTGGATCTGGATCATCACTAGGTCATCATCACTGGATCTAGATCATCACTGGATCTGGATCATCACTAGGTCATCATCATTGGATCTGGATCATCACTCGATCTGGATCATCACTGTTGGATATGAATCATTGCTTAGTCTGGATCATCTTGGAGACATCATAACTGGATATAAATCATAACTCGATCTGGATCATCACTCGGTCATCATCATATGTGTTATCTCATGATTCTTCTTGTCATAGGAGGTTCTACAGAGCCAACCCTTTTTCATGTTGTTTGTAGGCCTACCTCCTCATAGGTCTTTGGTAGCCATTATATCTGATCTACTCGTCAGAATGGCCAGCACTCACAACTTACCTACTCATCATAAAGGCATAGCACTTTCATCTGACCTTGACTCATTAGAAATGCGCTCAGTGCTATACTGAGGGTTCCTGGTAATTGACCAGGTGCCTCCATTTAGAGAATGGCAGTAGCCCTTACATCTGACCTTCTCGTCAAAATGGTCGGCACTCACATCTGACCTACTCATCAGAAAGGCGGTAGCCCTTACATCTGATCATGTAGGAACTATTCCTACAGTCACATCAGAATGACCGACACTCACATCTGACTTACTCGTCAGAAAGACGGTATCCCTTACATCTATGTAGGATCTCATCCTACATCAAAATGGCCGCCACTCACATATGACATGGAAGGAAGAAACCCTCTCACCATGACAGAATGGCAACAACCCTTATATTTGATCAAGTGTGAACACATCCCTCAATCACATCAGAATGGCCATGGACTCACATCTGATCATGTAAGACTACATCTTACAATCGTCTCAGAAAGGTCCTCAATCCAAGACCAAGTATTCCTCGTAACTCACTAGGAAGCTCCATTCCAAGAATAGAAATAGCCCTTATATCTGATCATGTAGGATCCAATCCTACAGTCATATCAGAATGGCTCAGCACTCATATCTAACATGGAAGGATCCAATCCTCTCACCATGACAGAATGGCTCAGCCCTTACATCTGACCTACTCATCAAAATGGCTTATGGACTCATCACTTCCCCTTGGAGAGAACCTCGATCTGGAGAACACCAAGCTTCTCCCTGAAGTACTCAAACTTCACTCTGGCTAATGGCTTTGTCAACACATCATCTATCTATTCGTCCATCTCAACATACTGGAGCTTCATTGCTCCTCTCTGCACCATATCCTTAATATAGTGATACTTGATCTCGATATGCTTCGACTTGTCATGGAACACCAGGTTCTCCGAGAAATTCACACAACTTTGGTTGTTGCAATATATACAAGTAGGATCCAGCTATAGATCAAATAAATTAGACAGTAGCTTCCTCATCCATACTTCCTCAGAACTAGCTGAACAAGCTACGACATACTCTGCTTTAGCTGTACTCAGTGCCACATAGGGTTGCTTCCTATTAAACCAAGAGATCACACCTGATCCCATACTAAAGCAACACCTTGAAGTGCTCTTCCTATCATTGGCACTGCCTGCCCAGTCTGAATCAACATAACGCTCTAGGTTAATCTTCTGATTCGCATCATACTTGAGACCATAATCAACCGTACCTCTCAGGTATCTCAGAATATCCTTTGCAGCAATCAAGTGAATATGTCTTGGATCTGTCAAGAACTGGCTCAAGGTGTTCATAGCAAAGCAAATATCTGGTCTAGTGTTCGATAGGTACATCAAGGACCCAATCATCTAATGATACATCATGGCATCAACTGTCTCTAATGAATCATCACTCAATAGCTTCAAGTTTGATGCCATAGGTGTGGTCATGGCCTTGCAGTCCATCATCCAAAACCTCTTCAAGATCTCTACTGCATACTTCCCTTGTCCAAGGGAGATTCCATCCGCACACTGCCACACCTCCATACCTAGAAAATAATGCATCATACCCAAGTCCTTCATTTCGAACTCGGCAGTAATCTCTCTCTTCGTATCAACAATCAACCCATCCATACCTATTACAAACAGATCATCTACATATAGTAGGAGCATCACTGGGTTTCCATATTCAACCTTGTAGTAAAGGTTGGAATCTGCTTTACTCTTGGTAAAGCACAAACTGGATAGAAAGATGTCAATTATGCCGTACCATGTCCTAAGAGCCTGTTTCAAACCATACAGGGATTTCTTCAATCTACATACATGAGACTCCCTGCCATGTGTCTCAAAACCGAGTGGCTGTTCCACTTACACTTCCTCTTCTACTACACCATTCAAGAAAGCAGTCTTGAAATACATCTGGTCTATCTTCCATTTCATCGCTGCAGCTAGAGCAAGTACAGATCTGATGGAAGTGTATCTGGCTACAGGTGCAAAGGTTTCTTCATAATCTATTCCTTCTTTCTGTGAGAAACCATGAGAAACAAATCTTGCTTTATATTTCTCTATGCTACCGTCTGCATCATGCTTGATCTTGTAGATCCATTTGGAAGCTACAACTGACTTCCCTTCTGGTCTTGGGACAACATCCCAAACATCATTCTTCATGATCAATTGATACTCTTCGATCATAGCATCCTTCCATTCTTTTCGTTATGCCGATTCTTCATAATTGGAAGGTTCTTTGTCGATGAAATCACATAGTAATGCTACATACCCAGAGCACGATCTGGTCCTCTTTCTTTCTCTGTGATTCTCTTCTAGAGCCCCATATCTTTCCACACCTTGGATAGCTTCTCGTGCCCAAGAAGGTTTCCTCTTATGAGGATTCTTCTCTGGAGGTGGATCTACAGGTATTTGTTGTTCTTCAAATTCTCTATCTTATTCTTGAGTTTCTTAATTCATGGTTGTATCATGAAATCAGGGTGCTTCTACTTCTTTAGGATCTTCAGTAGGTTTATTTCTGTGTTTGTTGTAAGTTGTGTCTTCATCAAATGCCACATCCCTACTGATGTCAATCTTTTTGAATCTTGGGAAGTATATTCTGTAAGCCTTCAAGCTTTCAGAGTATCCCACAAATATACCCTTCTTTCCTGAAGGATCTAGTTTTGTTTTCTTCTCTTTTGGAATGTGTATGTACACAGGACAACTGAATATTATGAGATGGTTGACTTCTGGTTTCTTTCCAGAAAAGAATTATTCATGAGTCTTGTTCTCGAGTACTCTGTGTGGATTATAGTTCTGTACATACACCGTTGTTCTGGGAGCTTATGCCCAAAGATGCATACGAATATCTTGATCATGAAGCATAGCTCTTGCAGCTTCCATGATAGTTATGTTCTTCCATTCTACAATCCCATTCTGTTGTGGATTATAAGGAGTGGACAACTCCCTCTTAATCGATGAGCCTTTGCACAACTCTTTGAATTCATTTCATGTGAATTCTCCGCCATTATCTGATCAAAAGGTCTTGATCTTCTTGTCTCTGTGATTCTCGATCAAGGCTTTGAATTCCTTGAACTTTTTGAATACTTCATCTTTGTTCTTCATGAAGTAAATCCATGTCTTCCTAGAAAAGTCATCAATAAAAGAAACATAGTATACATATCTGCTTAGTGAGCTTGATGACATAGGAATGCATACATTAGAGTGGATGATTTCCAAGATTCATTTTGCTTTGCTTTCGCTACTTGGAAATGTCTTCTTTGTATTCTTTCCTTTCACACATCCTTTGCATACCCCATCATGTTTTGCTTGAATTTTTGGAAGACCTTCAACAACTTTGCTTGCAATTGGTAATGCTCTGTAATGCACATGTGCAATCCTTCTATGCCAAAGCTCATTTGGCTCTACTGTGTCATGGACCAAGGCTTGTTTTGGATGGCCCTTTAATTTGTACAATCCTCCTTCTTGTTCTCCAATCACTACCGCATCATCAATAGTCTTTCCTTTTGGCCACATGATGACTTGACCATCTATAAATGAAACCCTCATTCCTTTTGCATTTAATGAAGATATGGAGAGAAGGTTCTTCTTGAGACCTGGTACAAAAAATACATCTTTCATATTCATAGACTTTCTAGAGTCTAGTTTGTAGGAGGATTCCCCACTACCTTTTATTGGATGTTGGTAGTCATCTCCAAGCTTCACCTTGTGAGGTGATCCATGTTTTGAAAGTTTTACAAATGACTCTTTGAATCTTGTCATATGTTTGGAATCCCCACTATCTATAAGCCAATCATTTCTTTCATGTGTGATGTTTCCTGTGAGAGCGGAAATCAAGACATATTCTTCTTCACTAGAAGAGTCTTCACTTTCATATATGGTTCTCTTCTTTGATGGTTCATCATCCTCTGCAGCATGAGCATGATGTCTTCTCTTGTTTCTCCTTTTCTTAGTTTGTCTCTTAGGACAATCTTTTGCAAAGTGTCCTACTTCATCACATGTATAACATCTGCTTCTAGAGTTAGTTTTAGAAAAATGCTTACCTCTAGAGTGATGATAACTTCTTTTGGTTTTCTTGGAATGTACTGTGAGAGATTGATCTTCACTTCCCATCTTTTCTTCTTGAGCTGCTATCCTAGCTTCTTCTTTAGAGCATTCTTCCCATAGTCTGCTGAACTTGACTAACTTCTTTTTAGCGCATATCCCTTGAATAAAGGAGTCCCATGATCTATGGAGACCATTCAAGGTGGTCATTACAATCTCATCATTCTCCACTTCTTCATCTACTACTTCCAGTTGTTCCTTGATCTGAGAAACTCTTGGGAAGTAATACAGGATGGTTTTTGCATTCTGAATCTTCACATTCTTCAATTGGTTTCTCAGAGTCATCTTCCAGTTTATGTTCTTCCCTTCAAACAATTTGGTTAGGCCATCAAACATGGCTTTAGGTGTCTTGAGGGAAGACACCCGTGCTATGCACCAGTAGCTAGCTGAACTAACCATGAACTTGCAAACTTTTCAACTGGAAGCTTACACATTTCTACTAAATTAGGAGAAATATAGCTTAAAGTAGCTCCTGGATCAATTAAAATAGATATAGGTATTTGATTTATCATACCTTCCACTTCCACCATGGAAGTTTGATAATATGCTTGTCGGTTCTCTAATGCTGCATTGATCCTGGGCATTGTCCTCCCTAGATCACCAATAGTCATCTCCTCCTGGATTGTGTGTATGTTGCTAACAGTCTTCTTCCGGTTGGGGAAGACTTATGCATAATGCAGACCATTGCATTCCCAACACTTTACGGGTTCCTTTCGTTCAAAGTTCTTTGTATAGTTACTATGGTTGTTAACAGATTCTTTATTCTTTTGATTATTCGGATTGGTCTGTGAATTACTATTATTCCCTTGGAAATTCTTAGTGGGGAAATTTCTGGTGTTATTATTTTTAGAATTTCGATTAGGTACAAACTCTTTCTTCTTCTGTTCAAAGTTATTATTCCTTTTGGCCTTCTAGTTGGCCATACTCTCCTTTTTACAATTATGTTCATAGCAGAAATTTTCTTTTCTCATTACTTCTTCTAATGTTTTCGGATTGTCATACTCAATTCTGTCCTTTATATGATAAGGTAAATAGCTGAGAAACCGCTATACCTTAGGTTTCCCGTTCACAATATATGGCACATACCTGAGCAGACTTAGAAATTTACTATTCAGTTCTTTCATATTCATTGTACCCAGTTTTAAATCATAGAATTCCTTAGCCCTTTCCTCATAGTACTGTTCAGATAAAAATTTCTTTCTGAAATATTTCTTGAATGTACTCAAATTTATGTTTTTCTCCCTTATACCTTTTACTCTTTTTAAGTCCTGCCACCATATATCAGTTTTTCTCGGAAGATTATAAATAGCCATCATGGCCTTCAATTGATTAGAGTAGTTATAAATTTGGAAGTATTTCTTCATCCTAGACAGCTAGGATTCTGCTTCTTCCCCTTTCTCAGTTTCTCCATTAAATGTTGGCGGCTTGATCTTCTTGAACTCCCCAAAGATTTCTTCATAAGGTTTATATTTTCTTTTCCCAGTATGGTGGTTATGTTCACTATTGTCACTAGTATAATGAGAGTTTTGTTTATGTAAATCACCATATACTTCGGAAGATGAGCTACTTTCATTTTTAAGTTGTTTAGTCTTTTTTTCATTATGCTGATAACCTATATCTTGAGACTTAGTTCTTTTACCCTTTCCCTCAGTATGAAATCTTTCTATTAAGATCTGATTTAGCTCCTCTTGAGCTCTCATAATCCTCTCATTTTCTTTCTTAACTCATTCCATCTCTGATTTTAATTCTTTAACTATTTGTAGTAGTTCGAAAGAATTATTAGTTATATCTTCTTGTATAGGTTCTTTTTGAAGATTATCTCATTCAGTGTAAGGATATTCCTCATCCGCATATTCTTCCAATCTATCCATACCTGTCATTAAATCAGAAAAAAAATTCTCTGGGTGTATCATTCAAAGAAAACAACATCAGCATATTTATTTAAATTTATTGTTCCACATAAGCAAGTTGAGCTACATTCAGGCCTAGTGTTTGAACCTTGTGCTCTGATACCACATGTATTAACCTAAAAATTCGTAAAAGTTTAAAATTTTTGAAGTGACATAAAATGTCTATAGTCGCAGTTAAGTACTTACTAAAGGTTAGCAGGAAATGAAATGGTTTATAAAAGAACATGGGATTGATTCTTTAAAAGAACCTGTAAACTAAAAGGTGTAATCTTGAAAACTTGTGTTAGTGCTATTAATGACTTAACAATTGCAATTCTACCAGAGTTAGAAAAGGACTTGCATTTTGCTGCTGCTAGATATTCTGATGTTTATCTTTTCTCAAGTAGGTAAGAATTCTTGCATGTGAGCTGGGCTTACTTACCGCTCAACCAACTCCATTGGACTGTTGTTTCCTTACAGGTTTAGTAGGTAAACGTAAGATCCAATAGGGTGTTAATTAAATTCAAGTTGAGAAGCTACTTCCCTAGCATGATTAATATGCTAGTCTTAGAAAATGTTTTAATATGCTGCTTGTCTTCAAGGAGGTAATGTCAATTCTTTTTCCATTGTTACAACTCCATAGTTTGTATTTATAACTAACACCATAATGTTGTTTTACCAAAAACATAAACATGGGTTGAAACTTGTAAGAACAAGTACTTTCCAAAGTTCCTCCAATCGACTGAATGTTATACTTTAAATATCCAAGAACACTATTGTTTTTGTTTACCGTAAACGTTATTTATAAATTTTCATAGAGAGAATATAGCTCACAGTTTCGGGCTTAAGTTCACTCCATACTGTTGAGTGTTTCTCGTAGCTATCTTCACTTCAGGACTCTATAGACGTCCTTCTCTTAATGAATGATCAAGTTACTTATGCTTTTAATTATAAATTCATTATTGAGTTGTTATAATTTTATTGGGATTTCTTTAATGTTTTTAGCCTTTAGTTCATCGAACACTCCTTAAAAATATAACACAAAGGTGTTGGGCATCCGATATGCAAGTTAATTACAGCTAACATATGGAATGTTCAATATTTATTGTCAACCCAGGGAAGTATTTTATTTCAAGGATAACATGCACTATATATGCTTAAACACTGAGTTGTTGTAAGCAAACAATCATGTTCTCTACTCAGCTACACTCATCCCAAGGATCCACTGAATCTAATTTACTTTCCTAAAAGATACAATCACAATTACCTTTTATTGTTCTTGATCTAGAATTGAAATATTCGAGAAATCACATCTAGATTACTTTTGCAGAAAATGAAATCTTGTTTACCAAAACCATTCTAATGATTCACCCAAGTCTCTTGATCTAATTACTCTAGAAATCCAGAAAACATGAATTGAGTTTAGCTATTCTAGAAATTCAAAGTACATGAATGAAATTCTACAACTACAAAAGCAAAGGAATAAATTGAAAGAATCTATAGAAACAACAATTGGAATATCTAAGGATGAGCAAAGTTGTTACAGCTACCATGCGGTTGCAATAAGGAACAATTACCTATACAGTCGACTGTCACACCATACCACTATAGCTTTCCAAGAGATGCAATTAATAACACATTGTAAATCCACAAATGTTGCAGCTTATTATGAGGAAAGGAAATTATCACAACATCACACAACATAATAATTAAAATTCCTAATTTAACTCAGCAATCCCTGTGGGAAGGCGGGCCCAGCCTTCACACTGAGATGCTGGAAGTAACGCACGTTAAAACACTGAGATCTGAAGTAAATCCTTGTATTAAAGAGGGAAGATAAATCAGGTAACCTCAGTCACAACTAATACAATAATTTGGTTAAGGGTTCAACCCCTGGCTCAGAATAGTTCCCCATATTTATACAATGTCAATCATAACATCCTATCCCTATTATTGGGCATCCATGGAGATCTCTAATCTTCAAGCGACCTTATTTACAATAACTGTTACAGCTGTGGCAGGATGAGAGTAGGAAATATAGGGTAACTGTTAATTGAACCAAAAATAATGATGATCCTGTTCGATTGAGAAGATATCCCACAGATCACAACTAATTTTGAGCAGCGACACACTGTTGCTTTCCAAATCTGTCGCATTTTGTTGCAGCTACCTTTGTACAGCTTTGCATGGAATAATACACTGGGACTACATTTTTACGAAAATGTTGGGATGGATGGCGATCAACTTAAGCAATTAATGTCCATCCTTCCCTTAGCATGTTCATCCCACTAAATCTACATTCTCTATATCTCGAAATACCTTTATAAACCATCATATGTTAGCATATTTGAAGGTATAGATCCTTTATTACCACAATCCTAAGCATTAATAAAATAAGACAGTAACTAACCATACCTTTGTGACTTGAGGGGTAGAGTGAGGGAAAAACATCTGTTTAGCATGCGTAATAGGGTAGGATAAGGCAAAAAGAGGTGGATACAGATGGTCAAAAAGGGGGGTCAAAAAGGGGCCATTTCTGGGCCCAACATCTCCCCCCAACTGTCCTGTTGGATGTCCTCGTGCAACAACCTCCATTATTCTGAATCTGAATCTTGCACAATGCTTTGTTCATGGAGAGAAGAAAAATTGTAGGGGAATTCATATGTTCCTTATTTTTCTATAAACCCCTTATGGACAACCCAATATCTCCAACATTTTTGCTCTTCTGCCCTGGTTAATGAGAAATCCTCCCTGTGTACTTTTGCTAGCCACCATATGAGAGGAAATTTAAATTTTAGTCCCAGCCAATTAACCCCACATTCCCTTATGCATCCAACATAACCCTCAATCCTGGAAAGTGCTTGTTGAAAATTTCTATAATAGTAGGGGTCCCTATTTCTGAGGGTTGGAGAGGCAACCTTCCATCTGTGCTTACTACCTTCCAAAGTTGTTTTTTGATGTATGGAAATCTAGCTGGTACAAGTAGAAATAACCCCTTCCTGTAGTTCCATTATATGTCAAGTTTGGATGGGGCATGAGAGTAGACTCTGATGTCGAGCAAGGAGAAGACGAGGATTTTGAGGTTCACTTCAGATCCACAGATTAGAGTGGGATTCATTGTGATAAAAAGTTTGGAAATACCTTTCCCACTGAACATGATTTCTCACAAAAGAAGAAAAAACCCTCAGCTAAACGTCACTTGAAAAAGGAACATGATTCGAATGGTGGTCCAAAGGACAAGACATCTCATGCAAATACATCTCACACAGCAAGTTCTGGTCCTTAAAATTACTTCTCAGAAATGTCTCCAAGAATTTCGCCGAGGTTGCTATTTCATATGATCTCCCTTCTTTCACAGCCCTTAATTTAAACCAAATAAATTGTTCGAATAAAAAGACAGGGTAAGAGGAGGAGGGTACCCTGGCACCTAATAATTCCTCAGAAAGAGCATACATCTGGTCTTTTTCTGCCTGCATAGACTTGAAATTTTTCAGCTCCCTCAACTCCTTTCGTAGTTCCTCCTCACGGAGTTTCTGTGTCATGAGTTGTTTTGCCCATTTTTCCTCCAGTCCCCTGATGGTATTTTTATGTTAAGCGAGGGAAACCATCCCTTCTTGGTATCTTTCCACTTGACTCCTCCACTTCCTTACTTCCATTCTCAGGATTGAGAGTTCTTTTGTAAGCTTCAGGATCTCTTCTTCTTCAGGATGCTCCTCCCTATCAGAATCCATATTAATAAAAATTTTAGGGAGTTCGGCCCACACCTTATCACCTGATGTGCCACACTGGACATTCTGCACTTCTGAAGTTACTTCTGGGGGTGCTGGTTCTTGTGTAACAACATCCCTTCCTGAAAAATTTTCTGCAATAAATTCAACCACCGGTATTCCTGAAACAAATTCTGGAGATGTTGGTTCTTATGTAACAACATCCTTTTTCTCGGGTTCTCCTATGGCAACTTCGGTAGCTGATTGTGAGGTTGTTAGTTCTTGTGGGACAACTTCCTCTTGAATTTTAATCTTCTTATCTACCTGATTATCAGCTATAACTTCAGCAGGGGAATGTAAGGTTGTTGGTTCTTATGTGACAATGCCCTATTCTTCTTTTTCCTTGTGCTGCTGGGATTGTATGTCTTCTTTAGTATGAAGTTGTTCCTCAAGGATTTCAATATCACTTGAGGATTGTGATTGAGCTTGTTCATCCTCACCTAAATTCACATCAAGAATGATATCCAATTCGGGGTTGGCTTCTTGTTCCATCCCGAGAATCTCTACTGAAATTTCCAAGGATGTTGGTTCTTATGTAGCAACATCCTGGTTTACTTCTTCATCTCCCTATTGTTGTGATTCCATTTCTAATATCTTGGTGTCATGAGACAATTCAGGAGTCATAGTGCAAATTTCTTGATTGAATTCCAAAATGTCTTCAATCCTTGGTTCTTCTTCCCTCATTTGGATGACCACTTGAACAAGAACATTCAAGTATGATGGTTCTTGTGTGTCAGCATCTTGTTCGACCTCATCATTGTTCTACTACTGTGGTTCCATTTCTATTATTTCTGTGTCATGAGAGGGTTCAGGGGTCACAGTGCAATATTCCTCAACAAAATCAGGAATAACCTCATCCTCTAGTTCCTCTGTCCCAAATCTGGTGGTAATTTCAACAGGAATATTCAAAGATGCTGGTTGTTATGTGACAACATCATGCTCATCTGCAACTTCCTTTTCCTAGAGTTTCTCTTTGGGAGTCTCACCATCTTGCCAATCAGGTTGTCCCTGTTCTTCCACAGCTGTAGTTGCAGACTGTTGTGTTTCAAAGGCATGAACTATGACCATGTAACCTGATTCATCAAAGATTTCTCCACACGTAGGACATACCACTCTTTCTTTCTCATTGCCAGCCTCAGTAGGAATTGATCCTTCCAGTTGGTCTGCAGCCTCAACCAATGTGTGCAGCTTCCTTTCACTCTGTTTTCTGCATGCTTCCTTATAATTTTCTAATTCCTTTCGAAGTGCTTGTACTTCCTCTTTTAATAGTCCATTTTCAAACAAAAGTCCTTCAATTTGCGGTTCTTTTGTGACTGGTTCCTGTGGGGTATCAATTGCTTTGGGTCTAAGAATGGGGAACTCAATTTGTGCTTGTAAGGTTTCCCATATTCCCCTTGATGCTTCTGATGCTGTGACTAACTTGGTTCTTTTTTGTCTTATTGGTGGTGATGCCTTTATTTCATATTTTGATCTCCTCCTTTTTCCCCGTGGTACTGGAGTTTCTAAATTCATAGCTGAAGTGGAAGGGATATCCCCAGTTCTAACATTTTCTTGTTCTTCAGGATGTTCTTCCTCAATCAAGTTTCCTCCCCATTCAGAGGAAAATTCAATGGTCACCACCTCAATGTTTTCTTCTGTTATCATAGCTCTAACATCTTTGGTTTTAACTGTTGCAGCATCTAATGCTGCTCCAGTTTCAACCTCTACTGTCAGAGCTGCCCCAATATTTAGTCTTTCCACAAGGTTTTCTTATACATCATCTCCCAATTGTTCTGCTTGTTCTCCTAACTGATCCTCCAATTCAGTCTCATCTCGCCCCCCCAACCAATTGGAGGGGCTTCAAACTTCATATTGCTCTACATTTCCCCCAACTGTGGATTGAACGGCTCCTCTTGATTTTGAATAGTTCCCATGAGTACTGATACTTCCATTTCCTCTTCTATTGGAACACCTAGCAGAAAAATAGGTTCCTGAACTTGGGCTGTAAATTGCTCCCAGGTTTGGTTGTGTTGAGCAAGGGTCTGTAAGATTATTAATTTAATGAGGTCATGGTGGGTAAGTGAGGAGAGTGGATGCTTGGTAGCTCAAAAAAAACCCCGCCATATGATGTAAATAATTGAATAAATAAAATGGAATGTTTAGCAAAGACCTGTGATGGAGATGAGATAATAAAGGAAATTCAGAGTGATACACCGTTTGATACCTACCTTCACAGGTGATATACTTCTTGAAAAAAATTGCTACTTGATTCCATGGGTGTGGCAATGAATGTAATGCTATCCCCCTGCGTGATGGTTGAATGTGCTCCCCTTCCCTCAGAAAATCCTGTACTGCTGCAGGATTAGGGGTTCTTTGTCTAAACCAAGCTCTGCCCACCTGGGGAAGACCAGTGACCTTAGCCACTATGGCTTTAGAGACTTCAATACGCAATCCCCAAACCTCTGAGTGGGTTTCTGTAAGATTCAAGGTGAACTATAAAGCTGTTTCACAGTGAAATCCATTTAGGCATTGGAGGAATTCAGTCTAGCCCGCAACTTGAAAGATAGAAAAAAATTCAGCATTTTGTCTGAGTTCTCATTGTTTGGAGGTTCATACCGAGCTGGAATACCCATGTTTGTCTTCCTTCAAAGCTATGTTGCTTTCCAACAAGTTACAGATTCTGACAATGGTGGTTAAAGCACAGAGTATGCATAACCAGCTGAGAGTGGAGTTGGGTAAATTCAGAAAGTTTCAGCGCATCGGATTATTTGGAATTTATCCCAAATTAAGAAAGGTGGCGGTTATTAGGTAACATAATTAGTCATTAAGTCGCATGAGTGGAGAGCTAACGACGTAATAATGGTCATAGAAAGGAAGGTATGATTAATATTGTCAGATCCCGTTAATAGTTAATTAAGTAGTTAATCAAAGCCATACCTTCGAAAATGCACAATGGATGATGTCCTTTGGAGAATAGTAGAACGTGTGAGGTGCAGTCATTGAATGTAATCATTATTACAGGGATGCTGTAATGACCTTTTCCACCGGAAAACCATCGTGTCAAATTGGTCAGAAACATGATGAGTGCTAGAGGATAAATCGAGTCACCGGCATCGGGAATCAGAGCTATAGCTGGAGGAGTTTCTAACTTGCAAAGAGTTCTGCCAATAACGAAGGAGTCACAGCCATAGGTCATAAATAAATTAGATATTTTAGCATAGGTGTGGCCTTGGATTATAAAAAAATCATCCCAATGTAGCGTATTTGTAGCTTCCAGAAAAGGGTGTCGCAGCTGCTGGAAAAAGGATGAAAAAGGCATTAGGTTGACGGAAGTTGACAGTGTTGTAGCTACTGGAAAAGATGAAAAAGGTGTTAGGCTGATGGAATTTGACAGTGTTGTAGCTGTGTGGAACGAGATTCATGGGAAAAAGTAAAATGGTGTTGCAGCTGCATGGAATGGAATAAGGGCAGGAGTTTTACGGTGTTGTAGCTGCGCGGAATGGAAGAAGGGTGGGAGTTTTACAGTGTTGCAGCTACATGAATGGTAATTATGGGAAAAAGTAAAATGGAGTCACATCTGCATGGAATGGAAGAAGGGTGGGAGTTTTACGGTGTTGCAACTACAGGAAAAGGTGTTGCAGCTTCCAGAAAAGGTGTCGCATCTTCCGAAAATGATGTCGTAGTTGAGACATATTTATTCAAGGAATTTTCTTCTGGTGCAGGAATTTATAGAAGAACAACACTGGTCACCAGGCTCGATGATGACCACCGCTCTTCTAGGCGCTTCCCTGCATGTTTCATTAAAAAAAAATGGATCAAGTGCAAAAGAAAAGTTTAACAATAACAGACAAAAAAAAACAAACAAACAATTTATTTATTTACAAAGATTCATTTGCGATTTACAATGATTAACTAAGGATTGACAGGGGTAGAGAAAAATTCCCTCCCTTGCGCTAACTTGTAATCTGGATGAGCTGCAATTTGTGAGGTAAATCCGTCCTTTGAAATGGGGTTATGGTGCAGTCACAGCCTGTGACCATTAGAAAATAATGGTGCATGGTTCTCATCAATGGTTACCAGGCGGACTGTACCATTATCAAATACTCTGTATACTAGGTATGGTCCTAGTCATCTTGTGCGTAGTTTAACTTTTAAGTCTATTTTGAATCTTGAATCGTATAACAGTGCCCAGCATCCCTCACAAAATACCTTCTTTTTTATGAATTGGTCATGCCAATTGGATCTCTGTTACTGAATTAATACAGTCTGGTCTAAGATGGCTAAGCAGTTCTCGTCCAGTTCATTCAATTGATTCAATCTTCTCTTCTGGGATTCAGTTACATCTAGGTTTACCTCTGTGGCTGTCTTCAAAGTCTTGATTTCAAATTCAATTGGGAAGACAACAATTTTTCCATACACCAAGTCATAAGGAGAGAAACTTGTAGTGTTGCGCTAAGTGGTACGATATGCCCACAATGCTTCTGGAAGTCTGTCATCCCAATCTCTTCGATGGCTCTTGACCGTCTTAGTAAGAATAGCTTCAATGACTTTGTTAGTGCTATCCAACTGGCCATTGGCTTGGGGATGGTAACGTGAAGATATCCGAAGCTTAATATGGTACTTCCATAGCAGAGCTTCAAATTGATGTGACACAAACTGTGGTCCTCCATCGGTAACCACTTCCTTGGGTACCCTGAAATGGGTAAAGATTTCACTATACAAGAAATCAATCATAGCCTGGTCATTGGCTTTCACCAGAGCCACAGCTTCTACCCATTTCATCATGTAGTCGATACAAACCAAGATGTAGGCTTTCTGCTTGGAATGAGGGTTGATAGGACCAACAAAATCTAAAGCCCACCTATCAAAAGGTTCAACCACTAATTGTGGTTGAAGAGGCATTTGATCTAATCTATTGGGCTGGCCCATCCTTTAGCAGCTATCACAAGATTGGAAATATCTTTTTTCATCCCTGAAAAGGGTTAACCAATAGTATCCCATTCTCAGTGATTTGTGTCCTGTCCTTCTGTCTAGAAAATGCCCCCAACAAGGCTCATCATGGAAAGCCTTCAATATATGGAATATTTCATCTTCTCTTACACACCTTCTGACCTCAAGATCACAACCTATGTAGAAGAGATGACCGTTTACCCAACAATACCTGGCACTTTGCTGAATAATTTTCCTCTTTTCTCTTTTAGACAAATGTGCTGGAAGTTTTCTTGCAGCCAAGTAATTAGCGACATCCGCATACCAAGGGGAGTGAGCTGAAACTGCAAATAAGTGTTCATCTGGAAAAGAGTCCTCAATAAGAAAATGAAAATTCACTGTTAGTGAAACAAGATAAGAAATCAGTGACAACATTTTCTCTTCCAGATTTGTCTATAATGGTAATAACAAATTCATGTAGTAATAAAAAGCCACCTAGTCACCCTGGCATTAGTAACATGTTTATTCATTAGATATTTGATGGCTGAGTGGTCAGTGTGCACAAATGTAGGATATCCAGTAATATAATGTCGAAATTTGTTAATGGAGTAAACAATGGATAATAACTCCTTCTCAATAACAATATAATTAAGCTCAGCAAGGGCTAAGTTTTCACTAATATAATAAACTGCATAAGGTACTTGACCATCCTACTGTCCTAAAACTGCTCCAATAGCAGTATAAGAAGCATCTGAAGAAATGTGGAAGGGCAAGGTCCAATTGGGTCCTCTTAAGATGGGATTTGTGGACAGCTTCTCCTTAAGTTTAACAAATGCTGTCTAGCATGCCTCGTTCCAAACAAATTGTACGTCCTTCATTAACAATGAAAACAAAGGAGAGGCAATTTTGGAAAATTTTTCTATAAACCTTCGGTAATATCCAGCATGCCCTAGGAAACTTCGCACTTCTTTCTGAGTTAAAGGAGTAGGTATATTTTTTATTCCCTTGATTTTTGAGGGATCCACTTGGATGCCATCAAGAGAGATGAAATGGCCCAATACTACTCCTTCACTCATCATCATATGGCACTTTTCAGTGCTTAAAGAGAGCTGGGTCTGTTCACAGTGAGTTAAAACCTTTTTCAAATTTTCCAGTGCTTCTTCAAAATCCTTGCCATTAGGAGTAAAATCATCCATAAAAATTTCCATACTATCATTAACTAATTCTAAAAATATGCCGATCACAACTCTTTGAAATGTTGCTGGTGCATTGCATAAACCAAAGGGGAGCACTCTGTAAGCAAAAGTTCCCCAGGGACAAGTGAAGGTAGTTTTATCCTGGTATTTAGGAGCAATATGGATCTCATTGTACCCACTAAACCCATCCAGGAAGGAGAAGAACTTCTTCCCGGATAAGGTGTCAAGTACTTGATCGATAAAAGGCAAGTGAAAATGATCTTTTTGTGTTGCCTTGTTTAGCTCTCTATAGTCCACACAGACTCTCCATTTACCATTTTTCTTGGGTACTATTACGAGTGGGGACACCCACTCGCTGTCTGAAATGGAATATATAAATCTTGCTTCCAAGAGTTTCTGAATTTATTCCTTCACTATGTCCCTAAGATTGGGGTTCATTCGTCGTTGAGGATGGCACATAGGCCGTGAGTCACTTTTAATATAAATATGATGGGTGCACAAGTTAGAGGGAATACCTCTCATGTCTATGTACTCCCAGGAAAATGCCCCCTTGTGT
Source organism: Pseudotsuga menziesii (assembly GCA_001517045.1). Lineage (NCBI taxonomy): Eukaryota > Viridiplantae > Streptophyta > Pinopsida > Pinales > Pinaceae > Pseudotsuga > Pseudotsuga menziesii. Next base: position 191,812 of record LPNX011126198.1, on the reverse strand, counting down.
TCTTTTAAGAGACTGATCAGGCGCTTTTGTTCATCTGGGGAGAGGCTAGGTTTAATATTTAGAGTTTTTCCAGACTCTACTTTGACATGAATACTTTTTGAATTTTTCAATACTGGAACTATATGAGTGTCACTGACTAATTCTTCTTCAGTGAGATTTTCTTGTTCCTCCTTACCTAGAGTAATATTCAAGATTTGATAAAAAACATTATTGACAGAAGTGGGTTCACTGATGAAATTATTAATGGCATCGTCTTCAGTTTCATCCTTAAAGGTTAAATCCTTCCCTATTGTTAATAATGGTTGAACGCCCTCATCTTCCTCTAGATCCATCCATAAAGGAGTTTCAGCTTCTAGGCTTGGTTGAGCTGGAGGATAGAGAGTGAGGTTCTTTGTCTCGATGCCATTTGATATGTTCATAGACCTAGATCGACAGCTGATGCAAGCATCAACTGTATCTAACCAAGGCCTTCCCAGGATTAGTGGGTGTCCTCCTAGCTGCGAATTACGTTCTAAAACCAAGAATTCAGTAGGGTACTCCCAAGAATAAACTGAGATGACGAGATCATCCAAAATTCCTTCAAGTTTGATAGTGGATCTATCTGCCAGTTCTAAAACAGTGGGGGTTGGCCTGAGATTAGTGAGCCCAAGTTTTATTACAATTTCAATAGTCATAACATTAATCACTGCTCCTAAATATACCAATACGTTAGGTATCTGTGTATGGCCAATCTACACAATGACAGTGGGATTCCTAGGATCGTCATATTTGGCCAAGAGGGTTTTTCCCATTATTAATGCAGATAACTTCCCTATGACATGAACAGTGGGAGGATCCCTGGGTTTCCTTCCTGGTCTCCTTGTGCATAGATCCTGAACAGTTCTAGCATAGATAGGTACATCTTGAAGAGCTTGAAGGAGGGAAATTTTAACATAAATATTTTTTAAATCTCCTAAGAGGTTAAACTGAGGTTGTCCCACTACCTTCGGTAGCATTAATCTTTCAGGGTACGGTGGTTGCCTAATCAGCTGAGTAGGCTGTGTGTCGCTGGGTGTATTATTCTGTGTTTTAGCTGACACATTAGTAGGATGTTTGGCATCTTCAATGATGGAGGTCACACTAGATAAATGTTGTGGGTTCACCCCTTCTTCATGCACAGGGGATGGAACATTCTCAATTATCAAAGGCTCCACTACCTTTCCTGATCGTAAGCGAATATCGTTGCAGGGAATAGGAGGAAGGGAGTAAGCAGGCATGTTGACAGTCTCAAATTGATGGACTATTTTATTATTTGGGTTACGATTAGGTTGAGCGGGTAGCTGAGGCTGTATCGGGATATTAGGGGCAACAATGTTCTGCAATTGCAGCTGTGACTGCTGATAAGGCTGAGGATATTGAGGAGGGTATGGTTATTGATAAAATGGTTTATGTGGAGGCTGTTGAAAAAAATGGTTCCCTGGATGGAAATTCCTCCATCCAAGAGACCAAGAAGTTGGTTGGTGTGGTGGCTGTGGTGGCTATACCCAGGGGTTCCATGAGTTAAAATTTTGCATTGAAGGTTGAGAGGGGTACCATTGAGGATTAGAATAAGATGAAGGGAATTGTGTATTCATGTGCAACATATTATTCCAATTATTCATGTTATTCAAAAATGGAAATGAGTCTGGAGTCAAACCTTGATTTCGAGGCTGCCAGGGCTTCTTTTGAGAAATAAAGTAAGTTGGTTCCACCTCTGGAGTTGATGCCTACAGAACAACCTTCACTTGGGGTAGTGACAAGATTTATTTTGTGTCATGGTTCAGCTCGCACAACTGACATACTTATATCTTGTCGAGCGGGCACTCCTTCAGAGGGTGGTTCTTTGTACATCGAGGACAGAACACACCTACTATGAGATCCTCTACTGCTTGTTTCTGCTTTTCCCTCAGGACATCTATTTTCGAGGAGATAGAGCTCATAATCTCTGTCTTGAAATTTTTGAGGAGGTTTCCTATCTCTGCATGGGTGGCTCCTCCATTAGATGACTTCTAAGTTCTGTCAAATACATCATGTTCTAATTTGTCCCATTTTTCCCACCTGTTATTCCAGGAGGATCCCCTAGAGTACCTTTTACACAATTCCACAATTTTCTCGAAAGACTCCTTGGAGATATCCCCCTTTCCTAACAGGTTTAACATATCTAGGCAATCATCCCTAATCCCATGAAGAAGGATTATTTTGAGCACATCTAACCCCATATTAGTCTGTCCAGCTCTCTACACATTATATAAAAGCTTCTCGACAAAATATTCCAGACTTTTGTCATCCTTTTGTACCATTTAAAATAGTTCTTCTCTCTTGTCCTTGGTATTGCAATACTCCTGATATTTCTCCAGGAACACCTGTGTCATCCTATCCCAATTAGTGATAGTTCTTCCTCCTAGGCTCATAAACCAACGTAATGCATTGTTCTTCAGAGTGGCAGGGAAGAGCTTCAGCTTCTGTGCATTAGTGGTGTAATCATAGCTGCGATAGAGGATATCAAATTTGAAAATAAATTCATTTGGATCCTCTACCGCTTTTCCATAAAAGAGGGGTAACACCAATGGCAATATATTTTTCATAGGGGCTATCCCTTCTGGTTGTTGAATTGGGAACTGAAGTGCAGCCACCGTCCCTTCAGGCAGGGAATTACCTTCATGATGATGATTTTCTCCCATTTCCTCTTTCTCTTCGGATTCGTGCCTGTTACTCATATATTCTTCTATTTTCTCCCCTTCGTTCTTCCACTGATCAACAAATTTCTAATGGAACTGTGTCCACTCCTCCTCAGTTATAAACTTCATGTTAATGTGATAGATCATATCTCAATCAGCAGATCCTGCAGTACTAACTTTGTCCTCCTCTGCAGAGGTATTTGAGGGTGTTGTAGATGCTCGTGTGTTCTCCACTATAGAACTTGATGCTGGCACTCCAATATTGGAAGGGATTCTTCTGATAGGTGTTTCCTGATAGCGATCCCTAGTAGAAGAATTGGTTCTATCAACCAGATCATCAATGAATGTTCTTCTCCCCAATTTTGGAACTCACCCACGACCTCGACCACCTACAATGTTAGTGATTTGTGGGGTTCTGGGATTTATATGATTGTCATGTTGTACCCTTCTTGTATTCATGCAACCCAAATCATTAAAAAAAAAAACTAAAGAAGACTGAATAGAAACAATTACAGGATGCAACTATGATAGTCTTTAATACTTATCCTCCCTGGCAATAGTGCCAAAATGTTGGGCATCCGATATGCAAGTTAATAGCTAACATTCAGAATGTTCAATATTTATTGTCAACCTAGGGAAGTATTTTATTTCAAGGATAACATTCACTATATATGCTTAAACACTGAGTTGTTGTAATTAAACAATCATGTTCTCTGCTCAGCTACACTCATCCCAAGGATCCACTGAATCTAATTTACTTTTCTAAAAGACACAATCACAATTACCTTTTACTCTTCTTGATCTAGAATTGAAAGATTCAAGAAATCACATCTAGATTACTTTTGCAGAAAATGAAATCCTTTTTACCAAACCATTCTAATGATTCACCTAACTCTCTTGATCTAATTACTCTAGAAATCCAGAAAACATGAATTGATTTCAGCTATTCTAGAAATTCAAAGTACATGAATGAAATTCTGCAACTACAAAAGAAAAGGAACAAATTGGAAGAATCTATAGAAACAACAATTGGAAGATATAAGGATGAGCAAATCTGTTATAGGTACCATGCAGTTGCAATAAGGAACAATTACCTATATAGTTGACTGTCACACCATACCATTGTATCTTTCCAAGAGATGCAATTAATAACACACTGTAAATCCACAACTGTTGTAGCTTATTATGAGGAAAGGAAATTATCACAACATCACACAATAGAATAATTAAAATTCCTAATTTAACTCAACAATCCCTATGGGAAGGCGGGCCCATCCTTCACGCAGAGATGCTGGAAGTAACGCATGTTAAAACACTGAGATCTGAAGTAACTCCTTGTATTAAAGAGGGCAGATAAATCAGACAACCTCAGTCACAGCTAATATATCAATTTGGTTAAGAGTTCAACCCCTGGCTCAGAATAGTTCCCCATATTTATACAATGTCAATCATAACATCCTATCCCTAGTATTGGGCATCCATGAAGATCTATGATCTTCAAGCGGCCTTAATTACAATAACTATTACAGCCATGGAAAGATGAGAGTAGGAAATATAGGGAAATTGTTAATTGACCCAGAAATAACGATGATCTTGTTCGATTGAGAAGATAGCCCGCAGATCACAACTACTTTCAAGCAGTGGCACACTGTTGCTTTCCAAATCTATCGCATTCTGTTGCAGCTACCCTTGTACATCTTTGCCTGGAATAATACACTGGGATTGCGTTCTTTGGGAAATGGTGGGATGGATGGCGATCAACTTAAGCAGTGAATGTCCATCCTTCCCTTAGCATGTTCAGCCCGCTACACTTGAATTCTCTATATCTCAAAATACCTTTATAAACCATCATATGTTAGCATATTTGAAGGTATAGAGCCTTGATTACCACAATCCTAAGCATTAATAAAATAATACAATAACTAACCATACCTTTGTGACTTGAGGGATAGAGTGAGGGAAAAACATATGTTTAGCATGCGCAATAGGGTAGTATAAGGCAAAAAGAGGTGGATAAGGATGGTAAAAAAGGGGCCATTTTTGGGCCCAACAAACGATAAGTTCCAAGAGTCCATGACTCTTCTTCTTACTATGGTTATAAGTTATAATATGACCTTTTCACAATTTTTTTACCAACCTAGTTATTACACATAACTATTCGACTTGTTTGAATTAACAAGAAAAACTTCTAGGATAAACAAATGTATCAAAGATATAACCTATCATCGATTTCCTAAGTATCAAATCATCATGGTAAAAATAAAATTATTGGCAATCATATGATGTATAGTTTTGAATGATCGTTGGTTTGAGAATGCAAATCGTTTTGATGCAGCACTGACTATGGAACTCTACCCACTCTTGAGGAAATATTTGGAAGGACACGTGGGATTGTTTCATCCACACAAGGGTTGACTTATAACTCCAAAACCATACTAATTTTCTTTGCAGAGCGAGGGTTCCTCCATCTTGTTGGCTGAGCTGAGAGCTCGCGGCCATGGGAGATCTGTAACCACCTTCAAGCTTCGAGATTGCTTCCCTAAACAATTGATGTGACTATTTGAGAAACGTGGTGACTGGTTTCTGGTCTTTTTAATGGTTGAAGTAGTTACAATGAGTGTGGATATTGTTTTTTCTTCAGGACTCAATGGCTGTGCTTGTCTTGAACCTGCAACTAAAAAGACAGAGCTCGGCCAAGAGTATTTCTTTGTCCGGTTGAGTCAATGTTCTTGTTTTCCTTTACAGTGGTGACTCAGTGTCTTCTTTTCTTCTTTCATGGGCCAAAACGATCCACGGTGTCCAGTTACCTCAGCTTCATTCAGAAGGAGAAGCTTATAGGTAATGAATTCTTCCAAATTCGATTTTAGTTTTTTTTTAGAAAAAAAGGGTTTTACAAAGTTTAAGATAGATTTGAATAATAATATGATTTGTAACTTGCAGGTATTTCTTCTGAATCCAACTTTGCAGGTGGAAGCAAGCTTAGTCCTTCAACAATCCACTTGAGCATACACTTGGTAAACCCCGGTTGCAAACGAGGGTTTCTTCCTGCAATTTGTTGTGGAAGTTAGGTTCTTTGCGGTTGGTTAAAGCATGACTTTGGTTTACAAGCTATCTTGTTGTTTCTTGTTTGCTTGACTCTGTGAGAGTCGAAACCCTTAGAGGGTACTTTGTGCATGGATGATGAAGGCTCGAGTAACCGTGATGGAAACTGGTTTTTTTTTAATTCTCTACCTTTAAGGCTTGAACAATGTAACTTATTTTACTGCTTTCTATAGAGCTCATCTCTAAGCCCTATGAGGCTGTTGACCATTGTTTGGTTAATTTTTAGTTTTTAAAATAGATTTTAAGAGAAAATAAAAGGCTGTTAATCAGTCAGGATTGCAAAAGAATTCAGGGTTTTCACCTCTCAGTAATGTATAGTCACTGTTCGATAAAACTTACTTTGTATAGTTCAGTTTTTAACAGTCCTGAGCCTCAACTTTAAATTTTAAAGGCCATAAGCCATGGCTTCTTAATCAATTTTTTTTTTAGCAAAGTATTGTTGTATTATTTTATTTATTATCATGCAGTTAAAATGCTTTACAGTGCAGTGTAATTATGGAAAATTTTACAGTGTTAAGAGTATTATTATTACTCTATTTTGTTCATCAGGGTAAATTCTTAAGTAAACCCTACAGTTCAAGAAGGAATAAATTTTTACTTGGAAAAAAATTCTTAGCTCTGTTTTATTATTTTCCTTTACTGAGTTTTATAGCTGTTTTAATTCTGATGAAGGAAGATTTAGGGTAATTACTGGAAGCCTAAGAATAGGATTAAGTTTATCTTTCAATAACCTAGGTAGTTGTACTTAAGTTACAGTAGAAAATTCTGTCTTAAATCAAAGACACATATTTTTTGGAAATCAATTGTTATAAGATTGTAATGAAAATTATCTTAACCTAAACCCTAGGTGATAGTCTGTTTATTATACCTATGTTTATTTGTTAAACTGTAATTTTTGTGTTTATAAAGAATACTAATATTTAAATAGTTCTATAAGTAGTATTATCTCTAAATGTTTTTATATACCTTTGTTCAGTTCTTGTCTGAAGTAATACATTTAATATATAAAGTATTTATTGTTTCTTTACAGAATAAATTCATAAGAAAATTATAGCATAATTTAGTTACATTATTCATTCAGGTTAAATGAAAATCATCATATCTACCTAAACACCCAACTGTACTAGAGTACTACCTAATCCAGGCATGGAAAAATACAGTATGGAATTCTAATTCTATTTATTTCTCATTTAGCATATTTACTACTATTTCTAACATAATCTTCCAATTACTAAATCCAACAATACACAGTTACTCCTTTCTTCATAAACCCTAATTAAATACTAACAATGCCTGTATTTTAAAACTAGTAAACATTTTGCTGAAGATAGTAAATAAATATAATAACATGAAAACAAATAGAACCTGTCAATGATGGGGTGACAACATCTTAAGGAGGTTGTTCCTCCCAACCAACTCCTGGAGGAATCTTAGACTGCACTTCCTCAGGACCCCCGAGCCTATTTCCTGGTCCTCCTGGTAGAGTACTAGGTGAAGGATATGTCCTTAAGACCTTCTGTCACCTGACTAGTCCAATTACCTCAGTAATTCAAATTTTCTCACAGTAGTAAGAAATTCATGCTAATAGCTACAATAAGTTCAGTCTCAGCAGTTAACCCATCAAACTCACTTCAGTAATCCCCTCCATTGAATTTATCATGAGTAAACTCATTCACTTTCAATGATCACCTCTAAGAAATGAGCAGCCTCAATTGTCTTCAATCGGAGATTTTATAGAGATGCCTAGGTCTTTCGGGTTAGTTTTCATTTAATGAGCCACCTGCTCCAATTCCACTTTCTTGGGGAATCATGACCACAAATATAGGGAAGTTGCCACCTGCAACAATTGGAAGTAGTTTGAGGATGCTTCCACTTGTCAGTGTACTCTCCACCCAGTCTCCTCCCCCAAGTGACCAGTTAACACTCTTTTAATAGCTTTCCTTAGCTGATGTCTCATCAATTATTTATTTATAAATAAAATATTCTGAATTACATTAATTATTCTTGACCCCACTTGGTCATCAATTACAAACTTAGCATAAAATATAACATAATGTTCCTAAAATAACATTAAATTGTTTTTGCAAATTGGGGCCTGTGACACAAACACACTCGACACACTTAGTTAACCACTAATATAATCAATAACCAACTCTCACACTAAGTCCTAACTGAATCAGAGTGCAATAGTTGACTGAGTTTAACTGATTGTGACACAACACATGTAACTGCATGTCCAACTCAATGAGGTAGTGCATCCATAACTCCAAGTAGCTTCGATGGAGTTAACTGAAGTGCCACTTGTCATCAGAAGTGGTTGGAGGCACCCTAGTTGTATCCAGTTCATAAATATTAACCAAAAATAGGCAAATAATAGATATAGGTGCCTTTACAACTCATCTTAACTGATTGTTAGGTGAAATAATAATTAGTTAGCAATTATTTGCACTTAGGACACTCAGATCAACCTAGAATTGCTCCCTATTTGAAGGAGGAAGCCTAGTTAGCCTCCCTGAATGAAGGAGAAGGTTAATTGGCCTCCTTGACTGAAGGAGGGAGTGGGTTTTCTCATGCTAATGTCATTGTGTGCTCATCGGATGCAAATTAAGTCAAATAAAATTAGGATATTGGGTAAATAGGCCAAAATTGACCAAATAAGTGTGCATGTTGGGTAAATGACTCCAATAGTGACCTTTAGTAGAATTATGGTACTTTTGGTAATATAACCCTTATTATTTGAGTTATCATGACCTATTTGATATGATGACCTAACCTTATTGTTTTTATTGTGGTTATTTATGTGACCATCTTGACCTTTGGTACCCTATACTAAGTCAACCTATTTTTATTTTACTGGTAACCATCCTAAAAGTTGGGTTTGAAGAAGGACCCCTTAGAAGTCCTTTCAAGTTATAAAACAAGTATTTTCCTTCATTATAAATCCATCAAAGAAGACACATCTTAGCTCAAATATTTATATTTGGCGTCAAGGAGTATGTTTCTAGGTTTTCAGTGCTTCACCCCTAGGTTAATAGATCTGAGTTTAAGGGTTTCTTTGTGCTCCCTTATTTGTTGAATCATGAGTTGTTATGAGTTGTGACCTTATGCATATGACCTGTGGACTGTGTTGTGTCTCTCTTGCTGATATGTGACCTTATGCATCTCACCCATGGAACGTGTGGTGTCTCTCCTATTTCCATGTTGGGCCGTGACTTTATGAAGCTAACCTATGATTGTATTAGGTTGATCCAAGACCATTTTTCTACTGAAAATATAGGCTGTGTTCATTTCTATGGGATACTCTTGGGATTTTATATTTGGCGTCACCCCTTTGGGGATTCTAAACCTTATTTGTTATCATGTAAGGTGTATCCTAATGGATTGTGACTATGTATGATCTCTCCTAGACGGGCCATGGACTGTGATGACCTTCCTCATGCTTAAAGTGGATTGTTTTAACCTCTCCTAGCTAGGCCATGGCTAATTTGACCTTACTTTTATGTACATGACTTGTTTAATGTTAATTATGCTTGAGGGAGTTGTGATCTTTTAAGGTTTATTAGCTGTGTTTTGGGATAAATATCGATGCTACTATCCTACTAGGGTCTTCACACATGGTAACTGAGATATATTTCTTTCTACTGTATGTATCTAACCTCAACCTACAACACTCTAACCTACACTCTATAAAGGTATGTCATATGTTCCTTTGGTGAATTGTCCTTTCAGTGACAAGATATGAACCTAAAAGTATCTGATTGTAATGCTGATCCAAATAGTTCTAGACTAGATTTATTATTGTTCTTTGTTAATCGGTTATTAAATTTACTAGTATTTCTATTACTTATTTATTTCTTGTACATTGCTATCATTCTTTTCATTAGTTACAATATTGTTACTGTTTATGTTTTATTGGATAAGTGCAAAAGGGTGCCCAACATGCTGAAATAGGGATGCTTCATACCCTTTTTTACTGTCAAACAGGTTTGTTTGTTCCTAAAATTCATTTGAATGTTTCTATAAGACATATGAAGGATATTTTAAGGTTTCTTTCACCCAAATATTTCTCATTTTCATAGCCATAATTAAAAATACTACCTCCTACTTCCATTGATCATCACTATTTAGGGATGCAATGGGCCTAGATCTGAAATTTGTCCTAATTATAGCCGCATTTGAGATACTTTACTATTTGTTGTGACCTTTAGAATGCTCCCAAACTCCTCATATTTGTCCATTTTATGCTCAAACTTGATTCTAGGGTTTTTTGTGCCCATAATACTACCAAACATTTCTCCTAGTGTGCTCATAACTGAAAATGAAAGGGCTCACTATTGTTAAATTCCATAAACTGTCCAAATTTTAAAACCAACTCAAAACTTCCTAGATTTGATTTCAAGATTACAATCATGACAAGGTAACCCCCAGAGAGTGTGATTAGAATAGTTGAGTAGATGAAATTCCTCTTGTCTTTTCTCTCAATTAAACACTTGAGCGGATGACATTCCTCTTTCCTTGTGCTCTTCTGTATAGAATTCACATCAACCATGGACATTTTGAGGCTTTTACGAAGAAAGATATTAGTGGCATTGATGCATTATCAGTGGATCCATCCAATTGGAATGAATCAAATGATATTATTGAATATGGATCTACAGATCAGGTTGTTTATTAGATTACATGATATCCCAGCATTGATTTCTCACTCATAGAACATATATCCTAAGCTTATACAGACCCTCCTCCCTTTATGTGTCCTTCATCTCATGACTGGAGCTTTATGATATTTTTCTCTAGGAAGCAAAGCAATGTGATTTATTTTTACATTGATATCATTATTTTTGCATCGATATCATTATTCAGATAAAGTTGTGTTCTTTCTCCATTAAATATATTCCATCTCTTAAAGAATCACATTCTAATGGAACTTATGATGGAGAGGACTTAGGTTTTATGTTTAAGACACTTCTCTGAGTGTGGTGTCTCTTCCATCTTGTAGGATGTTGAAGGAATGAAGCATGTTTTCTATGAGCTAAGTCAAACTAATAATTATTATGAAAGAGCAGTTATGGATAATATTGTAAATGATGCATACCATCCTGTCGCATGCTTAACAAAAAAGGTTTATGGGTTTATTAAATTTTGTGTAAGTATTTACATCGCTCGAAATATATCGCATTGTTGGTCAATGATAACTTGGTCAATTAATACTATGGATTTGGAACATTGTTTGGAGGGTATAACATTAATTTTTTTTAATAGACATATCCTTCTCTATAGAAACGACAAGACCTTGCAAATTTCGACGGACTTGATAAACTAGCAACAACAATTTTTGTCGCTAGTTTAGCAAGTCCGTCAAAACTTGCAAGCTATTGTCACCACTATAGAAATGGACCTGCATCGATATGGCAACAAAATTACCTACCAATTCCATTAGAACTTGAAAGGACTTTTCATCGCTATAGCGACGGACCCTCGTTGCAACAGAGACAGAGTATAGTTGGCTTAATTTTTTTTTAAACTTACAAGTGTGTCTCTATAGCGACAACAAAGCGCTTCTATAGCGACGATATAAGTGTCTCTATGTAGACAGGGAAGTGTCCATATAAGGACACAATTTTTTTTTAAACAAAGGACGTTTCATGTCTTTTATGTCGCTATAGCGACGAACTATGTCAAGTGTTTCTACATCGACGAAAGTTTTCTCACGAAAAAAAGGGGTCTAGTTCGTTGCTATAGCAATGTAAAAGTGTTTCAATAGAAATGATTTCCCATGGGAAAAATTTCCACGTGTATGTTGGAATATACTAAACCCACTCATAACTTAGGATAAAATAATTAATCATTATTTGATTAATTATTCACCCATTAGCTTAATTAGTTGGCCTCCACTTGCACCTTAAAGTCAATACATGCCATCTATATCCTAGGAATGATTTATTTTTGGGTTGATCTTTACCACCTTTTTCCCTTCCATAATTAGTATACAGCACTTTACAGAATATTCTGCTTTATTTTTCTTTTCCTGCTTTTCTGTGGATAAGGTAAAGCTAGTCAAACTAGGAAACTAGGTCCTTTTGTTGCCAACCCATCCTTCATGAATTTCTCTCCATTTTCTAGGATTAGCATGTTTTTTCCATCTCCTTGAAAACTAACTCATGTATTTTCCAATTCATGAGGTCCTCGATAGATTTGGGAAGTGCTTTAGCCACCTATGGGGGTTTTCTATATTTTGGTAAGTCAACCTTTTTGAGCTTTATGAGTTGTCTCCATATAAATCGATTTTGCTATGAGGGATGTACTATTTATGTATAGTATTATTCATCATTGTTCAATTAAAGGATACACACCAATAGTCATCTCTTCATTCATGTGATTCAACCTCTTTCCTTCTCTCTATTTTTCTTGTGTATGCTTGTGAGAATTCTTAGTACCAAGATCTATTTCATGTGCTTCTTCTTAGCATCATTTCTCATAGCATTGATCTATTATTTATACATGGTATCAGAGATACATGGAGAAAAACCTTGCAATCCTCTACATGGTATCAGAGAAGCAAGGTTGATCAAGTTCTATAGAGTTGAGGAGCGCATCCAGTCTCCTATCCCTCTATAAAGAAGATCTTGTCTAGCTTACAAGATTTTCTCCTAATTTTTTTTTGCAGGTTGCAGAGAGTATCTCCTAGAGAATATCAACAAATTCTATATGGATTCAAAATTTCCTCTACTATCTCCTTTCAACTATGCTGATTGGAATCCCAAGATGAGTGCATACTTGAAGAGGTAACGTCTCTTTGATGTCTCCATTGGTTCATTGAGCGAACCTTGGTATTATGAAGAGAATATTCATTGGATTAATAATTGTGATAGAGGTTATGGAATTATGTGTTTGTAAATGTCTACAAATATACATCATCTCATAGATTCTGTTGAGTATCCGTTTGAGCTTTAGAAGAATTTGGACAAAGATTTTGGTTTGCAGGAAATAGAAGATGAAGCATGGAGTGAAGCCAACATCTCCTCTTGTTCTATCTATCAATATTTATTGCCCTCTACATTATCTGATGAATTTGATCACGATGAAGAATTTTCTCATACATTTCATGTTGTTTCTACTCTCCTTTATTTGAATGCTTCCTCCTTCAATGAAGAAGCAAATATTGAAGAGCCATCTTTTTCTGTGTCTCTTGAAGGTGATTTTTCTTCTTGTGATACTATTGATGAAAAATAAGTACCATATGGAGTTTTTATTGATATTGATGATGATCCTATCACCCATTCATTGTTTTCTATATCTCCTATCTTGGATTCTGATATTTATGTGCCTGACTCTTCACACTTTATGCATACCTCTCTCATTGATGGTGCACAACCCAGTGATTTCCAGGATGTTTGCTTAGCCAAATCAATTCCTATTAGTGTCATGCCACTTAATAAACTTGATATCATGTGCTTATACATATCCTCCTTTGTTCTTGGCATCAATACTTAGAACCTTCTTGAATATTGTGAACATCTCATTCTTTCCTCCTTTCATACAGAGGATTCATTACCAATGTATTCCCATGAGTCTACTGATATGATTATATGTGATCCTTTGGATTCTGATTTAGAAGCATATTTGTAGGTTGATACACATATCATACCACCATCCATACCATATACCATACCTCTAAATGTTATATTTTTAACATTAAACTAGCATTATTAGGATCTTTTAACTGAGAGAATAACAAGCACAGCAATCAAATACAAGAGACAATGAACACAGTGTTTTTCCTTGGGGAAACCATAAATGGAGAAAACCCTACACCTTCCTCAGAGATAGAATCAGCACCAAATAGAAAATCCCAAAACAGTAAGATGATCTCTCGACAGCAGTAACCTCTTTCTTCCTAGCCCCAATGTCTTCTTCTTCCTCAGCTATGCACTACAACTGAGTGTGAGTGAGTGTGTGTTAAATAGAGAGGTCACCTCTCTATTTATACCGATTCTTGACATGAATAAAACCCTACTAGGTTCGACTTCACTAGGTGAGTCTAATAATCCTAGTGCCTCGGAACTGCGGGGAATTTAACCCTTAGACAATAGGAGGGTTACCCACAATGACTTGACATGACTTGTTTACAATATAGATTCTCCTGATCGGAACATTAGGGCATGACATGATGAATTAATTTTCATTACAGACACATCCCGGAATAAACATCGGGGTACAAGACATAAGATACATAGGTGAATACATTCCAAAGTTACAAATACATCAACACTCCCTCTTAACTAGGAAGGTATTCTTTCGACACAATTTTAAGCATCGGTCTTATTCTCTGTATCGACTGGGTCATCTCATTATCTTCATTTTCAAGTCTTCTTAGTATTCAAGGCTTCTTCTTCGTCTTCTTCATCTTCTTTGTCTTCTTCGTCTTCATTTCATCTTCTAAGTCATCTTCTTCTTCAAGTATTCTTCATCACGAAATATGCATCATCACGACTACTGGATCATCATTGCTAGATCATCATCACATCTGGATCATCACTTGATCTGGATCATCATCAAGTATAGATCATCATCACATATGGATCATCACTTGATCTGGATCATCATCAAGTCTAGATCATCATCACATGCTATCTTAGAATGGTGCTATCTTGATTCTTCTTGTCACAGGAAGTTCTATAGAGTCAGCCTTGTAAGCCTACCCTTCATGTAGGTCTTCATCAGTGCTTATATCTGACACTTAAGTCAGAATGGCCCACCCAGCTCTTACATCTAACCTCATCTTGTCAGAAAGGCACGCCCAACACTCACATCTGACCTCATCTTGTTAGAAAGGCCCATCACTCACATCTGACCATGTGTAAACGCATCGCTCCAGAATGGATCAACACTTATATCTGATCATGTGCAAGCACATCGCATTAGAATAGATCTACACTTACATCCAACCCCATCTTATCAGAAAGGAACAGCACTCACATCTAACCATGTGTAAACACATCGCGCCAGAATGGCTCAACACTTATATCCGACCTCATCCTATCAGAAAGGATATTCACTTGAATTTAACCATGTGTAAACACATTGCATCGAAAGGGATCTCATTCCTAGACTGAGGATTCATGGTAATTGACCAGGTGTCTCCATTCTCCCGAAGAATGGAAGTTGCCCTTACATCTGACCTACTCGTCAGAATGGCCAGCATTCACATCTGACATGGAAGGAACCTAAATCCTCTCACCATGACAGGATGGCTCAACCCTTACATTTGACCATGGAAGGAACTGAATCCTCTCCCATGTCAGAATGGCTCATGGACTCATCACTTCCCTTTGGAGGGAACATCGATTTGGAGAACACCAAGCTTCTCCCTGAAGTACTCAAACTTCACCCTATCCAATGGCTTCATCAACACATCGACTATTTGATCATCTGGCGCAACATACTGGAGCTTCACTACTCCCCTCTATACCATATCCATGATATAGTGATACTTGATCTTGATATGCTTCGACTTGTCATGGAACACTAGGTTCTCCGACAACTTCACACAACTCTAGTTGTCGCAATATATACAAGTAGCATCCAACTGGAGATCAAATAAATTAGACAGTAGCTTCCTTATCCATACTTCCTCACAAATAGCTGAACAAGATGTGACATGCTCTGCTTCAGCTTTACTCAGTGCCACACAGGATTGCTTCTTGCTAAACCAAGAGATCACACCTAATCCCATACTGAAACAACACCCTAAAGTGCTCTTCCTATCGATGGCACTGCCTGCCCAATCTGAATCAACATAACCCTCCAGGTTAATCTTCTGATTCAACTCATACTTGAGCCCATAATCAACTGTACCCCTTAGGTACCTCAGAATATGCCTTGCAGCATTCAAGTGAACATTTCTCAGATCTGTCAAGAACTGGCTCAAGTTGTTCACAACAAAGCAAATGTCTGGTCTCGTGTTCATCATGTACATCAAGGACCCAATCATCTGATGATACATCGTAGCATCAACCGACTATAATGAAGCATCACTCAATAGCTTTAGGTTCAATGCCATAGGTGTGGCCATAGCCTTGCAGTTCATCATCCCAAACTTATTCAGGATATCTACTGCATACTTCCCTTGTCTGAGGGAAAGTCCATTTGTATTCTGCCACACCTCCATGCCTAAAAAATAATGCATCATACCCAAGTCCTTCATTTCGAATTCAGCAGCAAGCTTTCTCTTCGTATCAGCAACCAACCCATCCATACCTATTACAAACAAATCATCTACATATAGTAGAAGCATCACTGGTTTTCCATATTAAACCTTGTACTAAAGGTTGGAATCTGCTTTACTCTTGGTAAAGCCCAAGCTGGATAGAGAGCTATCAATTATGTCGTACCATGTCTTGGATGCCTATTTCAAACTGTATAGGGATTTCTTCAATCTGCACACATGAGACTCCCTGTCATGTGTCTCAAAACCGAGTGGTTGTTTTACATACACTTCCTCTTCCACTACACCATTCAAGAAATCAATCTTGACATCCATTTGGTGTATCTTCCATTTCATTACTACAACCAAGGAAAGTACTGATTTGATGGAAGTGTATCTGGCTACAGGTGCAAAGGTTTCTTCATAATCTATTCCTTCTTTCTGGGAGAAACCACGAGCCAAAAATCTTGTCTTATATTTTTCAATGCTACCATCTGCAGCATGCTTGATCTTGTAGATCCATTTGGAAGTTACAATTGACTTCCCTTTTGGTCTTGGGACAACATCCCAAACATCATTCTTCATGATCAATTGATACTCTTTGATCATATCATCCTTCCATTCTTTTCGTTCTGCCGCTTATTCATAATTGAAAGGTTCTTTATCGATGAAATCACATAGTAATGCTACATACCCGGAGAAACATCTGGTCCTCTTTCTTTCTCTGTGATTCTCTTCTGGAGCCTCGTATCTCTCCACACCTTGGATAATTTCACATGCCCAAGCAGGTTTCCTTTTCTGAGGATTCTTCTCCAGAGGTGGATCTACAGGTATTTGTGGTTCTTCAAATTCTCGATCTTCTCCTTGAGTTTCTTCGTTCATGGTTGTATCATGAATTTTGGGTGCTTCTGCTTCTTCAGGTTCTTCAGCAAGTTTCTTTCTGGATATGTTGTAAGCAGTGTCTTCATCAAATGTCACATCCCTGCTGATTTCAATCTTCTTGTATCCTGGGAAATAGATTCTATAAGCCTTCGAGCTTTCATAGTATCCCACAAATATACCCTTCTTTCTTGAAGGATCTAATTTTGTCCTCTTCTCTTTTGGAATGTGTATGCACATAGGATAGCCGAATATTCTAAGATGACTGAATTCTGGTTTCTTGCCAAACAAGAATTCTTCAGGAGTCTTTTTCTCAAGTACTCTGTGTGGAGTACGGTTCTGTACATACACCGTTGTTCTGGCAGCTTCTGCCCAAAGATGCATAGGAAGATCTTGATCATGAAGCATAGCTCTTGTGGCTTCCATGATAGTTCTACTCTTCTGTTCTGCAATCCCATTCTGTTTTGGATTATAAGGAGTGGACAACTCCCTCTTAATCCTTGAGTCTTTGCATAACTCTTTGAATTCATTTGACATGAATTCTCCGCCATTATCTCATCAAAAGGTCTTAATCTTCTTTTCAGTGTGATTCTCGATCAAGGCTTTAAATTCCTTGAATTTGTTGAATACTTCATCTTTGTTCTTCATGAAGTAGGTCCATGTCTTCCTAGAAAAGTGATCAATGAAAGAAACATAGTATACATACCCGCTTAGTGAACTTGATGACATTGGACCGCATACATCAGAGTGGATGATTTCCAAGATTCCTTTTGATTTGCTCTCACTACTTGGAAATGTCTTCTTTGTGTTCATTCCTTTCACACATCCTTTGCAAACCCCATCATGTTTTCCTTGTATTTTTGGAAGACCTTCAACAGCTTTGCTTGCAAGAGGTAGTGCTCTGTAATGCACATGTGCAAGCCTTCTATGCTAAAGTTCATTTGGCTCTACTGTGTCATGGAACAAGCCTTTTTTTGGATGGCCCTTCAATTTGTACAAACCTCCTTCGTGTTCCCCAATCACTATTGCATCATCAATAGTCTTTCCTTTTGGCCACATGATGACTTGAACATCTATGAATGCAACCCTCATCCTTTTTCATCTAATGCATATATGGAGAGAAGGTTCTTCTTGAGTCCTGGTAAAAACAATACTTCCTTCATTTTCATATACTTTCCAGAGTCTAGCTTATAAGAGGATTCCCCACTACCTTTTATTGGATATTGGTAGTCATCTCCTAGTTTCACCTTGTGAGGTGATTCGTGTTTTGAAAGTTTCATAAAGGATTCCTTGAATCTAGTCATGTGCTTGGAAGCACCACTGTCTATAAGCCAGTCATTGCTTCCATGAGTAATGTTTCCTGTGAGAGCGGAAATCAAAACATATTCTTCCTCTCTTGAAGAATCTTCACTTTCATATCTGGTTCTCTTTGATGAAGGTTCATCATTCTCTGCAACATGAGCATGATGTCTTCTCTTGTTTATTTTCTTCTTGTGAGAGCTACTTTTGTTCTTAGGACAATCTCTAGCAAAGTGTCCTCTCTCATCACATGTATAGCAAATAAACATAGACTTATCTCTAGGCTTTTTGACGTTATTCCTTTGATTATAATACTTACTTCTGTGATGGCTAGATCTGGGTTTCTTGGATTGTACTATGAGATCTTGATCTTCCCTTCCCATCTTCTCTTCTCGAGCTACTATCCGAGCTTCTTCTTGAGAACATTCTTCCCACAGTCTACTGAACTTGACTAACTTTTTCCTGGCATAGATCCCTTGAATGAAGGAGTCCCATGTCCTAGGGAGACCATTCGAGGTGGTCATCACAATCTCTACATTCTCCACTTCTTAATCTACTACTTCCAATTGTTCCTTGATCTGAGAAACCCTTGTGAAGTAAGACTAGATGGTTTCTGCATTCTGGATCTTCACATTCTTCAATTGGTTGCTCAAGGTCATCTTCTGATTTATGTTCTTTCCTTCAAACAATTTTGTTAGGGAATAAAACATATCTTTAGGTGTCTTGAGGAAGGACACTTGTGGTATAAGGCGATCCTTGATCAAATCAGCAATGATCCTCTTTTCCATAACCAACTTCTTCTTATGTAAGGCCTTAGCCTCATCTCCCTCTGGAACTGGAACCTCCTCATTGATGTAGGAGTCCAACTCATTCTCTTCCAGAACTAGGGAGACCCTATACTTCCAGACTCGAAAGTTATAACCTCCCTAAAGCTTTTCATCAAGCTTGGTATGATGAAACATATTAACTGAGAACCTCAAATGGAAATACAAAATATTTATATCTTACCAGGTCAAGATGTTAGATCTGGATTTGGAGCTGAAATACTGCAGTGCTGGTTTAGGAGCATATTAGGGTTTTTCTTTTCCACAGTTCTATCCAACCAAATTATTTGAAATTGATCCCTAACTTCAATTTTGGGGAGGAGATCAGTCCAAGCCTGGGCTCATTGAAAAATTCCTCTTCTATGAAAAGCCCTAATTTTCGGCAGTAGTGTCGGGTCAAAAATTGAAAAACCTTAGAATTGGATTCTGCTTCGACAGAAATATGTGCCCTAAGGAGGAGATTTAATCCAACCTTCTTTTGCTGAAAATAATTGGAGGAATATCCACAAAGTAAGAATCCCTAGTTTCCGTAGCTGCACAGTGTCTTCTTCTCAGGTTAGCTCTGATACCATGTTAGATTTTTAACATTAAGCTAGCATTATTAGGATCTTTTAAATGAGAGAATAACAAGAACAACAATCAAACACAAGAGACAATGAACACAATGTTTTTCCTCAAGGAAACCATAAATGGAGAAAACCCCACACTTCCTCAGAGATAGAATCAACACCAAATATAAAATCCCAAAACAGTAAGATGATCTCCCAACAGAAGTAACCTATTTATTCATAGCCCCACTGTCTTCTTCTTCCTTATCTATGCACTACAACTAAGTGTGAGTGAGTGTGTGTTAAATAGAGAGGTCACCTCTCTATTTATACAGATTCCCGACATTACTAAAACCCTACTAGGGATGACTTCACTAGGTGAGTCTAATAACCCTAGTGCCCTGAAAATGTGGGGACTTTAATCCTTAGACAATAGGAGGGTTACCCACAATGACTTGACATGACTTGTTTACATTATAGATTCTCCCGATCGGAACATCAGGGCATGACATCATGACTCAATTACATTACAGACACATCCCAGAATAAACATCGAGGTACAAGACATAATATACATAGGTGAATACATTCCAAAGTTACAAATACATTAACACTGAATAATCCTAATACTATACAAATCCCAAATTCACTAGTTGATTCCTCATTGGTCTCTTATGCAGTGATATTTATCTTACATGGTTTGAAGTATTTATTATCTTTTAGTGGCTTCTTATCCATGATCTTAGTCATATTTGGACTGATATTAAACATGTTTGTATCTATTCTAAATATTTATGATTCAGATCTTATGCCCATCCATCATTCATATTTTTACACCTATTCGTTTTCCCCAGTTGCTCATAGTTTTCCTAGTCTAGCACTATATCCTCATGGATCCATTGAATCCTTTTTCCTTGATGTTCCATATTCTAATATTTTTTATATATCATAGTTTTATCAACCTCATATCAAATATGTAAAGGTGCTACATCAGATTCGAAGATTGACATGTGATTCACATCACAATTTTGCAGTTATTCAGGGAATTGGGTGTTAAATAAATTGTCTTAATTTTTTGTACTCTTTGGAAAGGAGTATGCACTGATATGTTTTCCATTTCAGATTATGTTTGAATATTAGAGATTGAAAACAGAAAGAAGCATTCAAATAATGGTCCTACTTCATCAGTTTATGAGATACAAGGAGTCTCTCCTCTTCCTTCTTGCAGGTTGTACACTCTAGCACATGATCATGGAGTTCATGATTTCTTCAGCAAGTCCTTCATCCAGAAGCATTTCATTCATCTCATTAAAGTAAATATGAAGATATTTTGAATACATATTTTAAATTTTGTGCCTTTTCCTATCTTGAGGGAGGATTTTCCCCATGTGGGTTTTCCTCTTTCCTCTTCTTTTTGGACATAATAATTGTTAAAGCGTGACCATAGCCTTGTTGTTGGGCCCTATATGCATCCATATTTTTTACATACCATCATAAATTCATATTTATAGGGGTGTGTTGGAATATATTAAATCCACTTATAACTTAAGATAGAATAATTAATCATTATTTTATTAATTGTTCACCCACTAGCTTAATTAGTTGGCATCCACTTGCACCTTAAAGTTAATACATGCCATATATATCATAGGAATGATTTATTTTTGGGTTGATCTTGACCACCTTTTGACCATCCAGAATTAGTATACAACACTTTACAACAAATTCATATTTATTCTTCTTTTTCTGTTTTTCTATGGATAAGGAGAAGCTAGTCAAACTAGGAAACTGGGTCCTTTTGTTTCCAACCCATTCTTCATGACTTTCTCTCCATTTTTTAGGATTAGCATTTTTTTTCCATCTCCTTAACAAATAATTCATGATTTTTCCAATTCATGAGGTCCTTGATAGATTTGGGAAGTGCTTTAGCCACCTATGGGGGTTTGCTATATTTTGGTAAGTCAGTCTTTTTGAGCTTTATGAGTTGTCTCCATAAAACTAGATTTTTCTATGAGGGATGTACTATTTATGTACACTAGTATTCATCATTATTCAATGAAAGGATACACACCAATATTCATCTCTTCATTCATGTGATTCAGTCTCTTTTCTTCTCTGTATTTTTTATGTGTATACTTGTGAGAATTCTTAGTAGAAAGATCTATTTCCTGTGCTTATTCTTAGCATAATTGCTCATAGCATTGATCTATTATTTCTAAAATTTACTAGTGACAGGGGAAAAATAGTTGTGTATATCAATATGTAATTTGCAAAAAAAAATAGTGTGGTTGGTTAATATGATTTCCTGCTTATCTTTTAAACCATATGCTAAATCGATTTCCCTTTGTGTAATATTGGTATCTCCATTGCGATGTGTTTCTTTAACCAATGAAGTCACACCTTAGCATGATTCATACGTACCAACTTGAAGATTTAAATTATATTGCAACTTCCATAGGAGAAGTGTCATTCTCTTTTGTTTTAATGCAGTCTCTTACTTTCGACTGAATATATTTTTTTTCAGTTCTTCGATACCTATGATTCTTAGAGAGGAAGTTCCTACACTAATCAAACACCTTCTTTCTTAAGATTTTTGAGAGACAAGATTTGATCTTAGGACAACAAATTGGACATGAAAACTTTCCTTGTTGGAATACCTACATAAAGAAATGGAATATCGATGTCAATTATAATTATATATAAAATTAATGGAATATTTATAAAAAAAATGGGTGCATAGTACTATATTAACTAGTTCATAAAATTAAATGCAATTAAAGTGGAACTTATAAATACAAACCACAAAAATGGGTTAACCCTGGGGCATCGTGTATTGTCCATACAAGTATTACATGGAATTGAAATTTCATTTGTCATATTGGTCTAGATACGTTATGCATAGTGATGTCATTCCATAACTTTAGTAGCTCGTTTATAAGAGTTTCGATAGATACATTCATATCTTTAACTTGGTACTTGATTGATTTGAACATATAAAATATATAATTATGAGTACAATTTAGATATATAAACCATGCATAAGAGAAAATTAATATATATATATATATATATATATATATATATATATATATATGACATTAGGAAACAAATGAGATGCCACAACTGCATTAAAAATAAAAAACTGTAGACAAAATATACCTAGAATAATCATCGACAACATTATGTTCTCCCTCTTTATTGACAACCATAGAGGAATGTTATTGTTGATGACAAAAATAGGCCACACCGTGTAAATGGATCTCATCTCTGCAAATGGATTAACACCATCTACTTTCAATGAAATCTAAGATTACGAAGTTCTTCTATAAAGTGAAGCCATTTTTCCTCCATATCTCTAAATGCAGAACCATCTACAAGCATTTGAATAACGTCATCTTGACTTTTATTAGTTGCATGGTAATCCATAAATTGTGCTATGTTTTTGCACCTAAACAGTCCTTGCAAATGTGAAATAATGGAAATATAACGAAGAACCTTGCGAGGCACCTTTTTTGTTACTTGATCTGTTCGATATCTACTGATATGACATTCTGAACATTCTGTTGCAAATTCATGTTCATTATAATATATAACATAGTCATTGGGGCATGCATGAATTACTTCATAATGTATTCCAATTTCTTTCACGATGGAAGATAAATCTCGATATGTGTG
This sequence comes from Pseudotsuga menziesii, assembly GCA_001517045.1. Classification (NCBI taxonomy): domain Eukaryota; kingdom Viridiplantae; phylum Streptophyta; class Pinopsida; order Pinales; family Pinaceae; genus Pseudotsuga; species Pseudotsuga menziesii. The sequence goes on along the minus strand of LPNX011126198.1, from coordinate 168,582 downwards.
AGCTAAAATATTTAACGGTGGTAACAAAAATTCAGCTATCAAGCTACAACAAATTAAAATTAAAATCTAGTTAATATAATATATAAATAATATTAATGAAACACATTTCATCTGTATTAACTTTGTTGGAATATAATCCGTCGGGATTATACGTTATTGTAAATATTAGGAATATGAAGAGACTCTCGGATGTGTGATCCCAAGAGTCATCGTAGATGTATAAATAAAGGCATTCTATGGAGAAATAATAAGAATTCAGGAGTTATTCCACCTGACAGTGGTATTAGAGCGATTCATAACTCCTGCATGTACAGTCTGCATTCTGCTGCTATTTGCACCCTGGGCTTTCCTCAGTCTGCATATTGCATGCATTGGTGCATGCACTGGTTGCTCTATAGTTCATGAGTGATGCGATAGTATCTCTCTGAGCTGAATGAGTCACCCTCCTCCTCTTGCATATTGTTGTTGAGGCTTTTCCTTTGTGGAGACTGCACGTTTGATGCGTAAATATTGTTGCGTCATTGCCTTAGTGGAGAGATTGGTAGAGCTATGCTTCAGCTTGTGGTGTGTGGGCATTCTCCTTTGAAGTGTGTGAGCACCCTCCAGCTACTACATGTTCTCCTTTGAAGTGTGAGAGCACTCTCCAACTCATGAACCCTACTCTGGTCACTGCATAGTGAGCGAAGGATTTCCCCATATCTTGTGTGGAGACATCTATTGAATTGTCTGGTTATCCTCCAGTTCGTGAAAATTGCGTGGATACCTACCTTCTCTTTGTGTGGAGACCATCGTTCTCTGCCTTGATCCCGTTCTCTGCTACGGCGTTGGTGACTGCCTTGATCCCGTTCTCTGCCTTGATCCCATTCTGGTCACACAATCATGTTCTAAATATTGTTTTTGTGATTGTGCTCTATCAAATATTGTGAGATATCTATGAGGAGCCTATGCGTTCCATATTTGAAGCTGTAATAATATTTTGTTCTTTGTGAGCTACAAATTCTAACTTTGAGTTGCACTCCATGGGTGAACTGCTACCTCAATGAGAGGGACATATCTTGATAGCTGTGACTTTGACTGATAATAGAAAGTTGCAACCAACATAGATTGAAGACGCCTTGATGTGAATGTTTTTTGAAGATCAGTGAGAAGATTAGGATGAAGAATCACACCTTTTGATTTGCATGAAGACTAAACCTGTGATATGCCGCTGTGATTTATTTGAATCCCGATGACTTAATACCATTGGTGGAGACTCTTGCTTCCATCAACTGCGTGAAGATGCTCGTATTCCTCGAGCCTCCAACCCTCTATGATTGTGCTTCTTGGTTCATTGAATATTGTAAAGACTACGTTGAAGTGTATTTCTGTAGACCGTGAAGATTGCGTTGACAAGAAGGCTGCATTCTAATCTCTTGAAGAAATCCTGCTTTTCTTTGACCTGCGACCTGCTCCTTTGCGTTGGTGAGAGATTGTTTTCTACTAGTTTGAAATCCATTTAAAGCATATTTAAAGTTGGTATTGTAGGCTTGAGAGGATTAAGTTTGTATTTCAAAGTTTGTATGACAATAGCAGAGACATTGACATTGTTGTAAAGCTTGAGGAAGGTGGCAGATACTTAGACCTACACCTTTACTCTTTCTTCTTTTTCTCCTATTGTTTTAGTTGCAAGATTCAATCACAGAAGATGCAATCTATAGCATCTGTAGTTGGTGCCACTCTCACTGGAAAAGACACTTATCCAGAATGGTGGAGGAAGATCAAATATGCCTTCATCTATAATGACCTTTGGGACGGTATTTGCGAAGGCACAAAAATAGAGACAGAAGGTGGAGGGCCCATAACCAGAGACCCAGGACCTCCAAAATCCGAGAAAGAGAAGGCCATTTGGAAAAAAAAATACAAGAAAGCTTTAGCGATAATCACTGCCACAATCAGTGAAGAGGTGAGCCAGGACATATTGCCTGCAAAGTCATTTTTTGAAGCACTAAAAACGTTAAAATATCTATATGATTCACACTCTGAAATGGAAGTTATTCAACTAATGCTAAAACTATTCAGTTTAGAAATAAAAGACAATGATCCCATGTTAGTTTCCTCTGAAATCAAAGCTATCATGCACAAGATTCAAGCCACTGGTATGAAACTAGATGTTCCCCTTGTAGCATTTGTAAAATCTTTGTATCCTTATCACTCCAACTATCTTGAGTCGTTGCAAGCAAGTGACAAGTTCAAATCACTGACATTTGACACCCTGGTAGAGAAGATAGCTGACAGAGAGAAAGCTTTTGGTAAGAAGACAACCGATCATTCTGGAGAATCACTTTGCTTTGCTAAAAAAGCAAAGAACCACACCAAAGACCAATCCAATGATCATCCCAAAGGAGAAAGCAGCAAGAGAGGCAGAGGAAGAAGAAACTTCAGAGGTAAAGGAGGCAGAAACAACTCCAGCAAAAGATCAGATTTGAAGTGCAAGCGTTGTGGAAAGATTGGACACACAGCAGATCAGTGTTGGGATTCGTGGGACTCCATCAAAGACAGACATAACCAGAAGAAAGATGACAATAAGAACCAAGATGCTAGTAAATATTCAGATTATGCTCATTGTATTATTGCACATTGTAATCTTGGTATTAATTAAATGACTTCAATTTCATCTTACACAGATTGTTGGCTACTTGATTCTGGTGCAACATCACACATGACTTTTAGAAAAGACTGTTTTGAAGAACTTAATGAAACAATAAATGGCATAGTTTACTTTGCAGATAAGTCAAGTCTTAAACCAAAGGGAATGGGCACCATTCGGCTGAAGATGCCTGGATTCCATGATTTCTTGTTGAAGAATGTTCTTTATCTTCCAGAGTTGCAGAGAAGCATGCTATCCTTGGTGTATATTCGACAGCAAGGCCATTCCATCCACATGTTTGATGGAATCGTAGAAATAAGAAAGTCCTCTGACAACCAAGTCATCATGACTGGATACGAATATGGGAAGCTGTTGAAGCTAAAGGGTTCATCTGCAAGGGTTCAGAACTATTCCTACCTTTCTCAGCATGGAGAAGGTAATTTGTCATCAAGTTTATTGTGGCATGCAAGATTTGGTCATCTGAATTATAACAGTCTTCGTTTGTTGAGAAAGAATGGTGTATTTGGTTTTCCCACCATTCCCAAAGAGAAGAGAAAATGTGATGCATGTATATTATGGAAACACAGTAAGCTGCCATTCCATGAATCTAATTTCAGAGCAAGTAGGAAATTAGAATTAGTGCATTCTGATTTATGTGGCCCAATGCCAACTCATTCTACCAATGGGAATAAGTATTTTATGACCTTTGTTGATGACTACTCAAGAATGTGCTAGATTTACTCATTAAAGACAAAATCAGAAGCATTTCAAACATTCAAGGACTTTCATGCATTGATAGAAAAAAAAGCACAATCTAAAATTGGTACACTTCGTACTGACAATGGGAAAGAATACACTTCAAATGCTTTTGAATATTATCTTCGCCAACATGGAATTGCACATCAGACTACAATTCCCTACAATCCTCAACAAAACGGTGTAGTAGAAAGAATGAATAGAACCATAATGAATATGGTACGCTCAATGATGTTTTTTAAGAATGTAAAACTAATGTTTTGGGGTGATGCAGTGAAATGTGCAGCCTATTTGAGAAATAGAAGTCCCTCAAATGCTCTTGATAACAAGAATCCACATGAAATGTGGTTTGGCCATCTCCCTTCAGTCAGGCATCTCAGAGTTTTTGGTTCCACCTGTTATGCCTTGATTCCAAAGGAGAAAAGAAACAAGCTTGGTGCTCGAAGCAAAAAATGCATTTTCCCGGGGTACGAAGAAAACTCCAAGGCATACCATCTGTATGATGAGGTAAACAAGAAGTTTGTTATTTCCAGAGATGCCATTTTTCTTAAGACTAATAAAAATGACCAGTCCATTGAGAGACAGCTTGATCGTTTGGAAAAATATCCTCATCCAAAGAAATATTCTGAAAATGAATATGAAATTCCAAACCTTGAAGGGGGGATTCCTATTCTGGATCAACCTTTGGAATTTCCATATGAAGCACCAACTCCCCCGCATGAAGAAGTTCCTACTACTTCACCTAAACAAGAGATTCAATTGGATGATGTGATTGAGAGAATTGGAAGACTCAACCTTGAAGAAAATTAAGCACCACCATCTGATCAACCAGGACCATCACAGAAGATTCATAAATGGGCCACAAAGACACTTGAAAGTGTCCATCCGGATGAAGTTGGAAAGACAGGAACGAGAAGTTCTAAAAGACATGAAGATGGAGGAGAAGCAGATAATTCGGGTGATGACATGGATGTATCATTTGATTGTGAATTTAATTTATCTACTAACTTTGAACCAACTTCCTTTGAATAAGCTTCTCCTCGAGTTGAGTGGAAAGAAGCTATGCAGAATGAGTATGATGCACTCATGAAGAATGGAACTTGGAAGCTGGTTGACCCTCTAGTTGGAACCAAACCAATTGGCTGCAAGTGGGTGTACAAGAACACATATAGATCAGATGGCTCACTTGACAAGCACAAAGAGAGGCTTGTAGAAAAATACTATGCACAAAAGGAAGGAATTGACTATGAAGAAAAATTTTCTCCTACAGCAAAATGGGCTACCATCCGTACCTTACTCTCTTTAGCTGCTCAAAATGGGTGGAAAGTTCATCAGATGGATGTGAAGACTACTTTCTTGAATGGAGACTTGAAAGAGAATGTCTTCATGTTTCAGCCAGAAAGCTTTGTTGTGAAAGGAAAAGAACAAAAAGTATGCAAGCTTGTCAAATCCTCGTATGGCCTAAAACAACCACCTCGCGCATGGTATGAAAAATTAACCGAGCATCTTTTGAAGTTAAATTTCAAACATTTTGATCTTGATGATGCAACACTATTTATAAAGAAAGTTGGAAGATCTTTTATGTATCTTGTGGTGTACGTAGATGATCTTTTGATGACAGGGAACAATGAGAGCTATATAGCATCCATAAAGAAAGACTTGAAAAATATATTTGAAATGACAGATATGGGACATCTCCACTATTACTTAGGAATTGAAGTCACTCAACATCCTAAGTACATATTCCTATCTCGGAAAAAATATGTTGGAGAACTACTAGACAAATTTTGCATGACAGAATGCAACCCTATCTCTACTCCAATGGAACAGAAAATGAAGCTCACATAAAGCGAAGGAAAAGAATTTGGGGATGCGACCAAGTATCGAAAACTTGTAGGAATACTTATCTACCTTACAACAACTAGACCAAATATTTCTTATGTTGTTGGCATACTTTCAAGGTTCATGCATAAACCTTGTGAAGGACACTGGTCAGATGCAAAAAGAGTTCTAATATACTTGAAGGGGACTCAAGACATTGGACTCAAGTACTCTAAGGTGGATGACTTCAAACTTATTGGGTACTCAGACTCAGATTTTGATGGCGATAAGGAGACAGGAGTATCAACTTCTGGATACACTATGAGTCTTGGATCAGCAGCTGTCTCATGGAGATCATGCAAACAGTCAGTTTCGGCAGATTCAACAACAGAAGCAGAATATGTGGCTGCGGCTGAAGCAACAAAAGAAATAGTATGGCTCAGGAAGATACTAGAAGATTTGCAAGAAAAACAAGAGAAAATCCACTCCATTATTGATCGACAATAGTTCTACAATCAAGCTGGCTAAGAATCCCAGATTTCATGATCGAACCAAACACATCAACACAAAGTATCATTTGATTCGATATCATGTAGAGGCCAAGACAGTCCATCTTCGACATTGTTCCACAAATGATCAAGTTGCAGACATCTTCACCAAAGCACTTGGATGAGAAAATTTTGAAAGATTCAGAAACATGCTCGGACTTACTAACACCCCTTCGGATTAATGGGGGGATTGTTGGAATATAATCCGTTGGGATTATACGTTATTGTAAATATTAGGAATATGAAGAGACTCTTGGATGTGTGATCCCAAGAGTCATCGTAGATGTATAAATAAAGGCATTCTATGGAGAAATAATAATAATTCGGGAGTTATTCCACTTGGCAAACTTGACTTATGAATTAACAATAAAATTATTAGAGGAACACATATAACCTTTATCACGATCATATATATGTGATGGATTAGTTTACATACCTTAACATCCATGTGACTGATATGATTGAAAGACCATTAATAACCTTAAAATTCATTATCAACAATATAGTAGGGAGAATATTTGTGTTGGGGTATTCATGAAGGGGTTCGTATGCCTTCTCAAGAAGAGTTAAATTGTGAACATCATCAAATTCATCAATATTTTCATGATCATCATCATCGTCATCATCAACATCCATTCTAACATTAAATTAATCATGGATCAATGTATTTGTACCATCATCGTCAACTGCGTTATGAGTATGATCATCTTCTTCAATAGGATCATTAACTTGTTCTCCATTATTTATAGATTCGTGTTCCACTAGTACTTGTTCTGAAAGCACTTCCTTTATACGATATGCCATAGGATGTATTTCCTTTATAATTACATGAATACATAAATAGATATAAGTTAATATAAGAAATATTAAAATAGTACATACATTTACCAAAGCGAAAAATTTAAAAACTTTATAATGCAAAACTTACAAATAGACAATATTCATCCCCCCCCTCAGCGTGTCCATGTTCCCTACAATGTCTCCTGGATATTTTGATCAATATTCTTCTGCTCTTAAAGCCCCTGCATTGACTACATGGACAATAACATTTCCCATCACCCCTTCTTTTCAATCCATCCCACAGTGTAGCAAACAAATGTCGATTTTGTTTGTCTGGATCAGAAATATTGCTATTTGACTTTTTATAACACAATACTTGAATGAAGACTATCGACGATATTAAAAAATCAATATCCACACATCACTATTTCCACAAAACGTCTATCGAAGAATAAAATAATTTCTACAAACCGTCCGTCGAAAAATAAAATAATTTCCGCAAACCGTCGGTAAAAAAAAATATTTTTTTGCAAACCGTACGTCGAATTATAAAATAATTTATGCAAACCATCGCTTCTATAGAGAAAATGTCGAAATGTTTCTGTAATTTATATATTTTCAAATTTATTGGTCATTGGATATCGACAAGATGGATCCTAGCTACCATTGTAAAAACATGCGATATAGGAGGAAAATCTGACAACATGGACATGTAAAATACAACAATGTGACATCGAATGCCCGACGAAGTGTGGTAAAAAATATGATGATAAGAGGTAAAATATTTTATGATGATAGGTCAAAAATATGACAAGGGCAGACGTCCAAAATTCGACATGATGGATGCCAACAATCCGACAGGTAACTCTATCAAATCAAAACATTTTAATCAAATTTTCTAATTTTAAAATGAAATATGACAACACAGTATTTTTTGTCGGATGTCATTAGATTTTATCGTCGTATTTTGGGTTCAAATTTTGTTGTTATACACCTTATCTCTTAATTGACCAAAAGGAGGGAGTTGGGTGTCATTAATGGTCCAAAACCCCTAACAACCTTAGAAAAACATCATAGACCATGGTTTGGACCATCTAGAATAGGTAAAAATGAATGTGACTATGGTCCTAGGTGGTATAATGTTATAACACCCCACCTTAATTTTTACTTAGTGTAACCAAATAAAAATTGAATCCTTGGAAACTAAGTCTCAAGACACCTCTTTAGAAATTTTATTACTCAATGTAACCAAGGTAAGGATGAAAACCTCATGGGAATAAAAACTCCCCTCTAAAATGGACATGAAGAAAAATATAAAGTGAATATTAGTCATCACCATGTGTCACCCACCCCAAGGAGTGATCTAATATAGGTGAAATTCTTCTTAGTGAATCTCTTGGTGAATATATCAATAGTTTTCTAAACAGATGGGAAATACTACAAGATATCACCTTGTCATGCACCAAGCTCTTGATGCAGTGCATGTCAATATCAATGTGCTTGGTCCTCTATCTCTGTATTGGATATGTGAATATATTTATTTCACTTTTAATTTCACACCAAATGACATCGGATGAATCAAATTCAAACCAAGTTCTCCAAGAATTCCTTGCAAGCACTCACATTGTGTTGTTGCATTCACTGCACCTTTGTACTCAGCCTCAGCTGAAGATAAGGAAATAGTGTGTTTTTTATTATTTGACCAGAAAATAGGAACATCTGCAAGAATGAATACATAACTTTAATTTTACTTTCTATCATTTTTATCTCTATCCCAATAAGAATTAGTAGATCCTACTAGTTCTAGTGGAGAACTAGTTGCATAGTGTATCCTGAAATGTTTGGTTCCTTGTACATGAAGCAAGATCCTTTTGGAATCCTTCCAATGGATCTCATGAGGATCCTACATTTATATAGAAAACAACACCTACTGCATAATACTAAATAGGCTAAGAGTGTGTGAGATACAACAAGCTCCCAACTAGTTTCCTACACAATGAGTTTTCTACCAATGGAGATGAGCCAAAATCAACTAGTTTTCCTCCTAAAAGGAAGGGACACTTAGAAACTTTACATTCAGCCAGTTTCAAATTATGTAATAGGAATGAAGCATAATTTAATTGGATTAAATTGGTACCTTCATCAAATTAATCAATCTCCAATCCTATAAATTGTTTCAATAATCGTATTTCATGAATGCTTCAACAACGTTTAGTCATTGTGTGCAAGCTTATGGATTTGCACTGTGTAGAAATTTAGAAGTAACCGACGCATTTTGGGTGGACCCTCCACCCATCATTAGGATCATTCGAAGCTGTGTATTTGTGTTCCATAACTTTGAATGATCTTGATTATTGGTGGAGGTTCCACCCAAAATGTGTCGGTAACTTCTAAATTTCTACACAATGCAAATCCATAAGCTTGCACACAAATCCTAGGTCACTTATAGAAAATGCATTGTGAAATGAAGAATTAATTGAACCATATCATAAATGCAACTTACAATGATCAAAATATCATCAAAATAAAGTAAAATTATCATAATAGATTCATATAAATGATGCAAATACACATTAGGATCATATTTGGATATTTCAAACCTTGTGAGAGAAGAAAGTTGTCCATCTTGGCATACCAAGATTTGGGAGCATGCTTGAGGCCATAGCGAGGCTTATTCAAGCTGATAACAAGTGAAGGATAATTATGAGACCTTTAGTATGTTTCATATAAATATTTTCATGAATTTCACGATGAATAAAATCTCTCTTCACATCCATATGGTGCACCTCCCATCGTTTGGATGTAGGAATGGCAAAAACTAGCCTGATTGAGTCCATCTTTTCCACCGATGAAAATGTATTGGTATAGTCCACTCCATGAACTCAATAGAACCCCTTGGAAACAAATATGACCTTATACTTCACATAAAAACCATTAGCATAAATTTTGGCCTTATACACCCACTTGCATTGCACTAGTTTCCTCTTGGAAGAAAGAGGAACCAACTCCCAAGTTTCATTGTCATGCATAGACATGAACTCTTCTTGCATAGATGATTTCCATATTGAGTCATGTGATGATTATTGATATGAATTTGGATCATATCCAACCATCATAAAACATATCTTAACAATATTCTAATCACAAGTGAATAAAGCATTATGAAACAAAGATCTAGTCTTCCTAGTGTCTAGTGGATCTCCTGCAATATCACCAACTGCTTGTATGGTATTCTTAGCCCATTTTCACCATGTGTGAGAGTCATTATCTTCATGAATTTAATTATCCTCAAATTCCATATTATAATCATAAAAATAATAAATTGAAACATCACTTACATCATCATTGAGTGGAGGGTGTGAGAAACCCCCCTCTACTAGTTCAACCTTTTGCATAGGATCTTCTTCGAATTGAATACTTTTCTCAATGAATATTTTCTCAGATGATGAATCAAAGAGATTTTATACCTTTTCATATTCAACATATACAAATATTAAGTATTCCTTTCTTTTGGGATTCAAGTATTTTCTCTTCTCGAGAGGTATCATAGCCCATGCTTTTGAGCCAATTACCTTGAGATGAGACACATCAGGCTTGTGTACTCTTCAAGTCTTGAATGGAATTTTGTATTCAAATTATTTGTGTGAAACTATATTCTGAACATATGAATCACAATTTATGGTCTCATCCCATAGCTTACGATACAAATACTTATCCTCCAACATGCAAGTGGCCATATGCTTCAATGGTCTATTCTTGCACTCTGCCACACCATTTTGATGTGTTGTATAGGGAACTAAATGTTTCATTTGAATGTAATTATATTCACATAGATGATGTATTTTATTATTGACATATTCCTTTCCATTATCATTCCTTAATAATTTTATATTCTTCCCATTTTTTTGCTCAACCAAAGATTTGAAAGCTTTGAGATTTTGAACACCTCAGATTTGAACTTGAGGAATAACACCCAAAAATATCTTGAAAAATCATCAGTGAATGTTAAGAAATACCTTGAGTTTCCATAGGATGGTGTGGGAAGAGGTACTATAATATATTAATGGATCAATTCGAGGACTTGAATAGCCCTTAGTCCTTCCCCTTCTATTACTAGTGCTTTGCATGCTTCCCAACAATACATCCCTTCCATGTTCCTTTGGATAATTTAATGCTTGGAAGTACTTCAACTATCTTCTCTTTTCTCAAAGCTTGAAAATATCTATAGTCGAGACATCCAAACCTCTGGTTCCATATATTATTTATATCATTGGCATGTGACAGAAGTGCATTTGCTGAGTAAGGAAGAAAGTGTGAAAACTTGTACATCCTTGACTCATGATCTACAACACCCACTACAACCACTTTTCCAGTGGAAACTTCAGAAATTTACACTTCTTGAGTGAATGTCACTCTCTTAGCTAAACTAGTGTGGGTCATTTAGTAGACAGAGAGTATATTTGTTGCAAGATCTAGCACAAACAATATATTGTTGAAGTATCCATTGTCTATATTAATCCCGTCAATACCTTTCATTGGGATCTATGAGTCATATCCCATTATGATGGATGGACCATTGTATGGATGATGGGCAGAGAAGGATTCTTCCACAAAATCCGTAGTCCTGTTGGCCTGATTTTCTGACTTGGGCCAACTAAGGAGAAATAGTCCACACAAAGTGCTTAAAACAGCCCTCGATGTGTTTGGAATGACAAAATCTCGTAGGTTATGGCCTCCTACTACCAGCTGAATTTATCCTCTTAAGGAGAATATAAAAACTCAGCAAAATGTATCTTATGTTAATCTAAAGTTTATCTAACCCTAAAATTGCTTTCCTAAAGAAAGTCTGTTGTTTTGTATTTTGTTTTTCAATTTTTAAATAAAGAACTAATTTTAACTTAAAACCAACTAATCTAATTAAATCCAATTTAATAACTATCTAGAACAAACTAAAATTATGAATTAAAACTAAGTAACTAGTCTATCTCAGCTGAGAGCAACTCTGAAAACTATATTAATTATCAATTAATAAATTAAGTTAAAAAAGAAGTAATATGCACAACAACAGAAAATAAAAATAGAAAAACTACTTTTATTTATTCTGTGATGTCCTATTAATCAATAACTAATGTTCAATACTAAAAATTTGAATAACGGGATTATATTCATTCATGAAAACATTGTAATGATACAAATGAGATCAAAGATAAATATGAAATGTATTATTACTAAATCTCAATTATCAATAAAAATATTAACTAACTAGATTCATTAATATTTTCAATCAACCATTAATATTGTGCAAACAGAGTATATTTTCAGATAATAAACACAATTATATCACAATACAATTGCATAAAATGTAAGATGAGAAAATAGTATATTGAAATATATATATTAAGTTTTAAGAAATAGTAACAAGTACTGATACCAATTTGAGAAATCTAGTCACAATTATCCACGAAGGTAAAACTCCAGCAGAGAAATCAAAACCAAAAACTGTAGTATATTTTCAATAAGTATTTTCTTCAATACTCCATTGACCCCTATTCATAAATTCTTTCGGACTTATATACATCAAAAGATTAACTATTTTTTTGAGTTATTCTAGGATCTATTTATAAAAATAGTAAAAATAGTCTCTTAAGAGTTGTTAAGATAAATCATAAACATCGCCAGATTCTTTCAACTGTCGAAAAGACTCAATTTACACCAAAAGAGGCACCTGGAAAAATGATCTTCTAATGCAGCAAATGGAGCGTAACCATCCAGAATATATGCCATCTATCAACGCAAAGGCATCTTCAAACATGCATACCAGCTAGCAAAATCATCTCCATTAGATTCGATGCATTTATATCATAGGTACACCTATAACAAAACCGTTAAAATATAAGTTTCTCATTAAATTATGATTAAGATTATAACAAGATAATAAAAATACAAAACAATCCTACATAATCTTCGATCCTGTAGGATGTTTATTAAATTTCTCATTTACCTGTCACAACCAAAATCATAAAAACAAACAAAACAAATTGTTAAGTTGCAATTTGTAGCTTGATTGCTTTCCTTGCCTCTGATAGCTTAGCTCTGAGTTTTAGGATTTTTTCTTCATAGCATTTTTCATTCTTCTAGAATTTTTCATTTGACTTAGCTAACAATTTATGCCTTGATTTATATCTGTTCTTCTTTGCTTTCATATGTTGCCATCTATCCACCCACATAAGTAATTCATTCTTCTGTTGCTGTAACTTTGTGTTCAAGATAACACGAGATTCTTCTCCTTATTTTAACTGCTTATCCTTATGTTGTTGGGACATTTTAATTGACTGTTGTGCCATCTTTAAAGTTTCTTCTAATGAACACTCATCATTCAATGTGGAATTAAACTGAAATTCATGTTCTGGTTGCGTCGATAAGGGTGAACTATCCACAGAATTACCATGATTACTACTCTGTTCATGTTCAAACTCTTTGAATGAGGTTTCATGATGAGGAGTTTCATTCTCCTGTTCACTATCATCCTTAACAAAGATAGATTCACTATTTTATTCCATAGTATTTGGAATCGAAAGGCTTACCATACTTCGAGTAACTCTTCGACTTGTTGTTTCATATTTTCCCAAAATTGGTTCAAGAGATTTATTTTCATCTTCGAGTTTTTCTCCTTTTAATTCGTTCTTACCCTCCCCTGACATTGTCTTAGGATGCGAATCTAAGGATAATTTAACATAGTGAGGATTAAACAAGCTTTTACCTTTGTCTTTCACTTCATTTTTTTCCTTAGGTTTCTTGGGAGGGTTTGAAGTATTGAACTCTTCAATTTCAGCTATCTTACAGAGTTTATCAAGCCCTTCATGATCAACTATAGGATCAGACTCCTCATTTACTTCTTCTCCCAATGGTCTTGTCCATTTAATGCGAGTCTTGGGTAAGCAAGTAGGCCAAAAGCTGGTTAACCAAAAACCATTATCACTTAAAAACTCATCCCATGTTCTTCTCGTCGTAGCTAATTGATACTGAACCAAGATTTTAATTAGGCCAAAATGAAATAAACTATGAATTTGATTCACGGTAGTTCGTTGGACTATTACAGCCATTCTATGTAGACTATGAAGAAGGAAATAAGGTAATTTCAATTTTGAACCAGTTAAAGCCATTAAAATCCTGAGATGGTATAAATAAAAATTTGAATAATGGCCGTCATAAGAAATATACCTGGAAATAACCTGAAAAGGGAGACACCACTGAGGGTTCAAATATTTGACTGAAAAACAGAGTTTCAGATGTGCATCATCTTTGGATAATGAAAGAAGAAACTGTTTAAATTTATTCTTGTCTATTTTCACCCCTTTAAACCAGCAATCTCCACGCCAAGGAAGCTTTGTGGCCTTGGAAATAAACTCTTCATCCACAACTAACTATAAGTGACCAATTTGAGCGGTATTCCCATCAAAGGATAGTGCGAACTGTCGAGCTTGAATTCTTCATTATGGCCATTGAAACTCCAAAAGAATGGTTTCCAACCAATCTTTTCAAATAATGTTGTAGCTTCATGATGCATTTCCAACATTTCCGGTCCTGAAACTTCAAAACGAATCAGAGGTGCCATAAGCTTAACTACCTGTTCTTCTTTGGACGAAGGGCTAAAGGGTGTTGTGAACACAGAAGGAATGGGTATAAACAGTTCATCTAGCATGTTGAAAACCCTCACATGCTTCAAAATCAAAACTCTGAATAATTGCATGACTGTCTGTTGAGGCCTGGAAATTCGCAGGCAACAACAGCAATGGATTCTCCCCAATCAACGTTCCCAACTAGCCCGTGACTGTTTGGTGTAGGGAATCCATCTGGTTTGCGGTCTGGCTACCGTAGGTCAAGTAACAAAAATAAAAAGGTTTTACCGGTTGCAGCCCGACCCACCATGTATATTTTTGTATTTTTTGACTTTAAGTATGATATGCAAGTTCCTATCTAAGATGCAGACTGATTAAGAATGCAAGGAGTATTCACAATGTGATGCGCAGGTTCTTACCTCTCAGCTTAGACCCTCATGCATCTAAATCACACACACAGCAAGAAATTAAATCTAACTACCTAACCTATCCCTAGGGAACAACATTGTCACTTATTAATGAGTAATGTATTTCGTGCCTGCATCATGAAAAATCACAGATAGCTGATACTTCTTTCAGAACACATGAACATTTAAAGATATTTAAACAACCATATAGCCAACTGCTTATGAACCACATTCATTACTCATAGTGGAAATTTTCATAAAATAAACCAGAGACCATTCATACGAGAACTTAGGTTCAAAGAGTTAGAAGGATCTCACAGTTAATGGACAAAAATATGAAAATGAAATAGTTCCTCTTCAACAAATCCATAGGATAACATTTGAACATTCCACCAAGATTTCTCCAACATGCAACCTGTAATTATCTATTGCAAAAGGAAATATTTCTTCTTACAATATGTCTTCCACAATCTAATTGGGAAAAATTCCTTTTTCTTATCTAAATCTTCTATATTTATACAAAAATAACCAAACTGTTGGGCTTCCCACAAATGACTCTTGGGCTTCCCCAAATGTTTAGTCTCACAATTTTTTCCTCTTGTGAGTTCTCACAATGCGCATAATGCATTACATTTCATATTATGAGTACTTCATAAAACGGGGCTGTTAGAATAATCAACCCATAGTTAGCTACCTTAGACATTAATTTAATTATTTTTGTCTTATTTGCCTAGTTCATGTGTCCCACCTTATGCAAGTTGGCAATTACCTATCCATAGTGGTCCAACTTGCCTAATTTGACCCATGTAGCACTTGGGAAACCTCAAGGAATCAATTTTGCTTTATTCCTGGTCTCCTAGGTGCCCTTCTGCTTTTTCTTCTTTATTGCCCGCTTTTTCAGTGCTTTAAGGCAATAGGGAATGTTTGACTAGGTGAGGTGAACTAGTTTTTTTTCCTCTTCATCCTCCACTCTTTTCTCCTTGTAAAAGAATGTATGAGTTGTAATTCCATCACTCTTTAGCTTTCCTAAGTGATTTTTCCAATTCGTGAGCTCCATGACTGATTTGGGATCAGCTTTTTGCACCTATGGGGGATTTGCTTAATTTTAGTAAGCCTGCTTTATTCTAGATTCGATATGATCCTCATGCATTCGAATCCATTATGTAATTATTTAATGAAGAAACCTATTATGTTACAGGGTTGGCTATTGTACACTTATTCAATACAGTTTAGTGTTCAGCTCATTATTCAGTCTCTTTTGTGAGTGATTTTGCATGTTCAATTGATAATTGTTGTGAGTAAAATTAATCTATCACTGGGTTCAATTTCCACATGGTATCAGAGCCATTGTAGATCGATTTCTCTCCTTCAAAATTTTTTTGCAAGTTCAACATCAGTGACTGGGAGCCTTCTACTGACAGCCGGGACAATTTCTAAGCTATGGATCAATCTCAGAAGATCATCTTGACTCCTTTCAATTTATTTGAATGGAAAGAAGATGTGGAGATACCGTTGAGAGAGAAAGTCCTCTACAGGGTGACTATGGCAATAGAAGCAGAGCCCAATGCAGCTATAGAGAAGATAAAATGGCACAACAGGAGGGATGAGGCCTATGGTCTCCTGTGTCTGAGTATTTCCAGAGACCTCCTTTTCCATGTTGATGGATTGACATCACCGAATGAATTATGGGAGAAGCTTACTGATCTTTTTGGAATGACAGATGAGATGAGGGGACATCAAATTGAAAATGAACTGATCTCCCTGAGTCCAAATATCTTTGAATCTCTGCAACTCTATTTCTCCAAGTTCAAAGCACTTGTTTTGCAGCTGAAACAGTGTGGGATCGAAAAGAAGGATGATCAGCTGGTATTGGACATTCTCTCGAAGCTTGGCCCTAACTATTTAGTGTTTGTTTCGACCTTCTATGCCAAAAAACTGACAGCTCGAACCTAGAAGATGCCTAGCCTTGCAGATTTCATGGAATCTCTCACACAAGAACAAGACAAGCTGGTGATGATGGGAACCATCAAACCATCCAAAGATCAAGCTCTGATTGCTGGAGATTTGAGGGTGGATTCAAAAAGCAAAAATAAATCTAAAAATCCACCTGAGCAAAAGAGAGACAAGAAGCAGTCTCCAGAGGAGCCACAAGGTTCCAAGAAGAATAACTAGAAGAAGAAAAACAAAGGAGAAATGAGCAAGTGCGCATACTACAATAAGGGAAATCACATTGAAAGCTCTTGTATGAAGAAGCAAATAGACATGCTAACCCAAATCCTGGAGAAGAATGGCATCTCCCTTCCAGATAGCTCAAAGAAGAGAGAAGGAGGATCAAGTTCAGATGAAAGAGAGAGAGTTCATGCATTGGTTGTTGGCACATCACGCTCACCCAGTTTTATCATTGATTCTGGAGCTTCAAGACACATGGTTTTGACAAAGGAGGCCTTCTCCTCACTTTACATGTCAAAGGGACCACCTATAGTACTAGGAGATGACTCTCTCACTGAAATTTTGGGCAAAGGGAGGATTGATCTTGATCATGGTCAGTTCAGCAATGTGTTGTATGTTCCTGGTCTTTCCTCCAACCTCTTGTCAATGTACTAGATGACTCACACTGGGTCTCCAAAGAAGGTCATATTCTCCCCTGATGAAGTTGAGATCACAGATATCTCAAGTGGTAAAGTCATTGCAAAAGGAGTTGCGAATCATGCTCAGAAGGTATACATGTTCTCACACTTCCTACCCTACTCAAACCCCTCTGCTCTTATGATTCATGCTAATGAAACAAGCAAGCTTTGGCATGAAATATTTGGCCACCTAAATTACAAGTATCTTTCTAATCTTAGTGAAAAAGAGATGGTCATAGGGTTGCCCAAGATAAAATTTACCAAAGGAGTCTTCCAAGGTTGTATCCTAGGAAAACACCCAGAGCATAAAGTTGAGAGAGCTAGTCATGAGAGAACCTCTGCACCCCTCGAGCTGATCCATAGTAATCATGCTGGACCATTCCCTCATATGTCCATGAGTCAGGACAAATATGCATTGAATTTCATAGATGACTTTTCCAGGTATTGCTGGGTTTACTTCCTAAAACACAAGTCTGAAGTTTTTGGCCTCTTCAAAGTCTTTAAGGCTTTGGTTGAAAACCAGTCTGGGAGTAAACTCAAGGTCCTCAGATTTGACAATGGTGGTGAGTATGTCAAGTCTGAGTTTATTAATTATTATGCAGATGCAGGTATTTGAATGCAACATTCTTTCCCTTACACACCACAACAAAATGGTGTTGCTGAGAGGAAGAACATATCACTGAAGGAGATGGCAACATGCATGATGGAGGCCAAACATTTGCCACCAAAGTACTGGGCCGAAGCTATCAACTGTGCAGCCTATATCCAGAATAGGGTGCCTCATAAATAGCTTTATGGTATGAATCCTTTCGAAGCATGGAGTGGGCACAAGCCAGATGTGACCCATTTCAGGATTTTTGGCTCAAGGGCTTGGGCTAGAATTCCAACAGAAAAGAGAAAGGATTTGCAGCCCCAAAGCCAATACTGTCTATTTGTTGGATACTCTAAATATTCAAAAGGGTACAAACTGATAAATTTGAGCACAAACAAATCCTTCATCGAAAGGTGTGTTCAGTTTCAAAAAGAACCCCTTGCAGCAGTGGAAGTTGGAGAAGCCTCTTCACCACCTGAACCTCTGAAAGTAAGTGAAGAGTTTTTTGAACATGCTGATTCTGATTTTTCTGATGGATATGAGTTTATTGCAGACCCTAACAGCCCTACAAGGCCAAAATGGGCAGCCAAGACACTACATGCAGCAAGAGAGCTAGCTGGGGATCCCAATGACCCAAGGAGGACTAGATCTCAATTTGAGAGTGGTCTGTGCATGAAGGATCCTATGTTTGCTGAGAAATGATACTTGTTTGTGGAATATGATCCTCAAGCATATGAAGAATCAGCAGGATATCCAAGATGGAAAGCTTCCATGAAGGAGGAGTTCATCTCACTCCAGAAGAGCAACACATGGGAGCTAGTGGATCTTCCCCCAGGGAGGAAGTTAGTTCAGTGTAAGTGGGTCTAAAAGACCAAATTTGCTACTGATGGTTCACCACTGAAGTTCAAGTCCAGATTGGTAGCCAAGGGATACTCACAGGTTCATGGGATAGATTACAATGAGACCTTTGCCCCAGTGGCAAAGATGGATTCCATCAGGCTAGCCCTAGCCATTGCAGCCTCAAAGCAATGGGAGGTACATCACATGGATGTAAAATGTGCCTTCCTGAATGGATATCTCACTAAAGAGATATATATGCAGCAGCCTCAAGTTTTTTCTACTAACCCTTCTCTTGTGTGCAGGTTGAGAAAGTCATTGTATGGGCTAAAGCAAGCCCCCAGGGCTTGGTATGCCAAGATCAATAGCTTCTTGCTATCACTAAATTTTTTTTGGTGAAAATCAGATCCAAATGTATATTTAAAGTTAATTAATGGTTCATTAATGATCATTGTGTTATATGTTGATGACCTCCTCATTACAGGAAGCTCAAAGGATGAAATTGCTTCCTTAAAGGGTGCAATGAACCAAGCCTTCTCCGTGACAGATTTGGGGCTCTTAAGCCAATTTTTGGGGCTCGAGATTGCTCAAACCAAAGCTGGAATCAAGGTGCACCAGTCCAAGTATGCCTTGGATTTTCTAAACAAATTCAGAATGAAGGATTGCAAAGCAAGCAAAACTCCTTTCCTTTCAGGAGTGAAGCTGGAAGAAGCTGATTCTTCACCTATGGTAAATAATACACTGTATAGGCAATTGATTGGATGTTTGTTGTATCTGACACATACTAGACCTGATATTTCTTATGCAGTAAGTGTGGCTTCTATATACATGGATCAGCCTCATGAGATCCATTGGAAAGCAGCCAAAAGGATCCTTAACTTTGTTCAGGGAACAAGGACACATGGGATCTTCTATAAAGCAAAATCCGATCTTGATTTGATTGGATTTTCTGACAGTGATTGGGCAGGTGATAGCACAGATAGAAAGTCCACATCAGGATATGTGTTCATGCTTGCAGAAGGGCGAATCAGCTGGTCAAGCAAGAAACAGAGTGCCATTGCACTCTCATCTACAGAAGCAGATTACAGAGGAGTTGTTAATGCAGCAACTCAATGTTTATGGTTGCAGGGTTTACTTGGAGAGTGTGGTTTTGAATCAGAGTATTCAAATACCATCTACTGTGATAACCAAAGTACCATTTGAATATGAAAATATCCAGTTCATAAGTAGAGAACCAAACACATTGAGATCCATATGCACTACATCAGAGAGCTTGTGCATGATGGCACCATTCATCTACTCTTCTGTTCATCTTCAGAACAAGTAGCTAATATCTTCACCAAAGAATTTTGTGAGAATACCTTCAGCAATCTCAAATCACTACTGGGGATTGCTGATCATGTTGTGAAGCATGAGTGAAGACAATATCTCCAAATTTAGTTTTACAGTCCATGTTTAAGGGAGGATTTTCCCATGTGGTTTTTTCCTCTTTCCTTGGTTATATGGACATGTAGTATGTAAAGGGTGACTAAGCCTTGTTGCTAGGCCCTATATTTTTCTGATATATTACTCATAAGTCAGGCTTAAGGGGGGGTGTTAGAATAATCAACCCATAGTTAGCTACCTTAGACATTAATTTAATTATTTTTGTCTTATTTTCCTAGTTCATGTGTCCCACCTTATGCAAGTTGTCAATTACCTATCCATAGTGGTCCAACTTTCCTAATTTGACCCATGTAGCACTTGGGAAACCTCAAGGAATAAATTCTACTTTATTCCTGGTCTCCTAGGTGCCCTTCTGCTTTTTCTGCTTTATTGCTTGCTTTTTCAGTGCTTTAAGGCAATAGGGAAAGTTTGACTAGGTGAGGTGAACTAGTTTTTTCTCCTCTTCATCCTCCAATATTTTCTCCTTGTAAAAGCATGTATGAGTTGTCATTCCATCACTATTTAGCTTTCCTAAGTGCTTTTTCCAATTCGTGAGCTCCATGACTGATTTGGGATCAGCTTTTTGCACCTATGGGGGATTTGCTTAATTTTAGTAAGCCTGCTTTATGCTAGATTCGAATTGCTCCTCATGCATTCAAATCCCTTATGTAATTATTTAATGAAGCAACCTATTATGTTACAGGGTTGGATATTGTACACTTATTCAATATAGTTTAGTGTTCAGCTCATTATTCAGTCTCTTTTGTGAGTGATTTTGCATGTTCAATTGATAATTGTTGTGAGTAAAATTAATCTATCACTGGGTTCAATTTCCATAGGGACCAACTTAGTAACTGATGAACCTTTCCAATCTTGGCCCCTATTGCTAACGATTCCGCTTTGTCTTTATTTGTATTTTTTAAAAATTCTGTTGATCTTAGAATATTTCTTCCTATCGCTTTTCGGCCAGCTTTCTTCTTCTTTGACTTCCAGCTATGTCGTCTTTACAGCAAGAGTCTAAAGAATATTCTAAATTTTCCTGCAGTTAAACAAAATTCATTGTTAATGTGGACTACATATTTTCAACAAACATAACCATACTAATAACACGGCTGATCATCAAAAGGAGGCCCTGTACTGCGTTCTCGTTGTAAAACCCTTAACACGAATCAGAAACCACTGTCGCCCAAAGAAAGGTTAAAAAATCACAAACTGGCGGGACAGACCTTATCGGCAGATCGAACCATTTAAACATCGGGAGGATAGTTTAAAACACATCCGCAATGGAGGGTTTCAGACAGACAACGAGTTTTGCAGGACCAATAAGCCTATCGGTGTCTGAAATACTAAACACTAAAGCATTGGGTAGAAACAATTTTTGTCGACGAATGGAATGACATAAATGTCAGTACATTAGAGAATTATGCAGCTGCAGTGGCGAAAGACAGAAATACTACGGACTCTGTGGAAAATAAAAACATATCGGTGAAAACCAACACAAAACATCAGTGAGCAGAGCAGTCATTTGGTGGACATTTAGTTCACTCGGGAGCCATAATGGAGGAAAGCAATAAAACTATGACTTCCAACTTACAGTCATAAAATTTTCAAACATGGCACAGAAACATTATGAAAACGTTAAGTGCTCGAAAATCATCGTTTAGCTTCCGCAATGGCGGCCCCGAATGGAAATACGACTCCAATGCATGGTTAAATGACTTCCGAATGACCAAACTGAAACGTTAATCTCAATCAGACCTTCGGCTAGGAAGCAACGAAAAATCTTGTTTGACCTCCAAAACAGCCGCGAAAACAAATGAAATAGACTTCCGATAACAAAGAAAGAAATCGTAGATAGAACGGGCAGCATCTAAAATCCAATCTTCAAAATTCACAGCTCAAATAGTTTCAGACATAAGCAATCTTCTGAAAAGCATGAAAACAGTTGACCTCACAACAATCCAAACAATTTTAGGCAAGATAAAGTTTAAGAGGAGAGTAATTTCAAAAATTTGGGAAAATAGTTGTAGCTGCAACAATTGGTGACTATCTGGTGAACCTAGATCTCTGGATAATTTCTTCCTTAAGTGACGGACTGTTTGACAATACAACCAACATGTTCAATTATTTTAGATGTCTAGATTTCCCAAATGGAAAATATATGTACTTTTAATCGTTGATGATAGTCCAATTTAGGAGAAAGGAAAATCGAGACTTCCAAGTCAAGATAACTCTTTCGAGGCCA
The DNA here is from genome assembly GCA_001517045.1 of Pseudotsuga menziesii. Lineage (NCBI taxonomy): Eukaryota > Viridiplantae > Streptophyta > Pinopsida > Pinales > Pinaceae > Pseudotsuga > Pseudotsuga menziesii. The sequence continues at coordinate 146,299 of LPNX011126198.1, read as the reverse complement.
GGAGATGAGTTTCATTTATTACTTCTGTCTTCGGGTAGCTTCTAGCTTGGACACCACAGGATCGTAACATATGGTGAACAAAAATATTCATTTGTTCCTCATTCCCATGTCATTTGCACTTTTTGTGCTTTTTGAACCTTTGTTCTTTGCATATGAGTCCTCCTGCATGCCATTATTTCTGAAATTTTTATTCAGGCTCTTCTATCCATAGTGTCCTCTTGTGTGAGAGATGTAGTTAACATTCATCTCATGGATGGAGAATAACTTTGGCAATTTCGGTACTTATATGGTTTAGTACTTTGTTTCGACACATAATGCTTTTATAGGAGTTTTTTACTCTTATCTACCTTTTGGCTTTCAATTCTTGACATGGGATCATTTATATATAACATACTGTTTACCTTGCTTCCTTTCCTTGGGTCTTTTGCTGTCAGTCCCTAGGACATTTTAAATGTGAGATGGATGGAGCCTCAAAATAGTATTCCAGACTTTTTGATCCTAGTTTATTTTACAAGGATTAAGTAGGACTTCAATGTGTTCATAGCCATTCAGGAAAACTGGTAAACTAGAAGAAATTCTTTCAGGAAATACAATAGTACACAGTCTTACACTAAAGGAATTTAATTACTCCAGAATTCTGATACATTCAATGCAACCAAAAGTTTTCCTCTTGCTTATCGAAATCAATCAAGATCTAACTACAACAAAATAGAGATAAAACAAATCAAAATAATTAGCCAAATCAAATTATTCATGTACAAGATAAAAGAAAAAAAAAAAACTCAGGAAAAATAAGGTTTGAGAACTAAACCATTTACTGGTAAGTTCTCTTGCCACCCATGTAGATCCTACAATTTATAGGTTGAGGGGCCAAGCTTTGCCGCAATCTGGAAGGGGCCTACCCATAGCTTTTGGAATTTCGTGTGTTTTCCTTTTTCAGCATGGGGGTGGTCCCATTTGAGAACCAAATCTCCCACCTCGAATTCTTTAGTTCCATCTTTGTGTTTATCAAACCATCTCTTTACTACTTCCTGTTGTTGTTTAAAACGTTCTCTGGACTTTTATCTAGACTCTTCTTCCTTCAAAAGATTATGTATTCTTATTTGCAAGACTTCATTGTTTGATCCTCTGGATTCTTGGGCGATTATAGAAGAGGGTAGCATGATATTGGGGGGTAGAATGGCCTCTTTTCCATAAACAAGGGTATACGGGGACACACCTAATGAAGTCTTGGGGGTGAACCTATCATCCCAAAGAGCATTTGGTAATGCTGAGTGCCAACTCCTATGATTTTCTATCACTATCTTTTTTAAAATCCTAATCAGATTCTTGTTCGTAGATTCAGCCAAACCATTTCCCTATGGATAGTAATTTGCAGAGTAATGCGAATTAATTCCTTTTTCATGAGCAAATGCAGTTAATCTCATTGAGGAAAATTAAGTAGCATTATCGAAAACTAAAGAAATTGCAACTCCAAACCTTGTCATAATATGATCTTTCAAGAAGTCTATGACTGCATCTTCATTTACTTTACGCAATTGAATGGCTTCAACCCAACGAGTGAAGTAGTCGATTTCTATCGGAATATATTTGTGTTGCAAGGAAGAATTTGGATTTATCTCTCCAATGATGCCCATTCCCCACTGCTCAAAAGGTTTTGTTATCATAACAGGATTTAATGGTCCTGCTACTTTAACTTGCCTTCCACAACACCTTTGGTAGATGTCACATTTTCTGACATGGGCGTGTGCATCTTTGAACAGTGTGGGCCAATAGTATCCGGCTCTAAGAATTTTATGAGCTGTAGTATCTCCGAAAAAATGTCCTCCAGCAGGCCCATCATGTAAATCTGTCATTACCTTTTTCACATCTTCTTTTTCTAAGCATCTAAGGAGAACTCCATCATAATTCTTTCTGAATAATATTCCTTCAACAATATGATAGGAGGCTGATTTAAGACGTAATGCTCTTCTTTGCTTAGAATTTTAGTGTTTTGGTAATAATCCCATCTAAAGGTAATGTACAAGGTCTCGATACTAGGAATCCAGAGCTGTGAAAAGGGGACATACATCCATCAAATGTAACTCAGCTTCGTCTTCCCAGTCATGTTCTTCATTGTCTTTACTTGTAGCCATCAGTCTACACAATCCTTTCCCTTTGAATATAGAAGCTGGCTTGAATTAGAGGTCATACTCCTGTAGAGCTATTACCCAGTTGCCTCTTCTTTCTCCTAGCTCCTTTTGTACGAAAAGAGACCTCATAGCTGGGTGTGGAACGATCACCTTTGTTCAGTTCTTTAGTATATATGGCCTGAATTGTTTCACCTATTTGAACACTACGTAAGATTGTTTATCCATAGCCTCGTAATTCAATTCGGCCCCTTGCAGACCAGTGCTCATAAATGATATGGGGAACTCATCTCCCCCATCTTCCTTCTGGGTAAGCACAGCTGCTAGTGATTCATCAGATGCAAAAGTATACAAAATAAAATCTTTCTCAAAATCTGGACTTTTGAGGGAGGGTGCGTGCACAACAGCTGTTTTGATTTTTCTAAATGTGTTCTTCTCTACATCAGTCCATTTGAATTGTACACTTTTCTTTACCATTTGCTATAAAGGTTTAACAATTTGCGTGAAATCTGGCACAAACCTTCACACGAATTTTATTGTCCCCATAAATGACTACATGCCCTTTTTATTATGGGGTAAGGGAATCTGTTCGATGGCTTTAATCCTTTCTGGGTCTATGGTGATCCCCTTCTTAGAAACCACGTGACCCAACAACTTACCTTCTGTAACCGCAAACACACACTTCTTGGGGTTTAGTGAGATACCATATTTTCGGCAGCGTTCAAAAATTTGCTTTAGATGAAATGCGTGTTCCTCTCTCTTCTTTGAAAATATCATGATGTCATCGAGGTATACTACAGCACTGTGGCCAATCAGACCGTGGAAAGCTATGTCCATAGCCCTCTGGAAAGTTGCTCCAGCATTTATGAGTCCAAAGGGCATCCTTCTGTAAGAAAAAGTTCCCCACCTGGTTCTGAACATCGTTTTAAGTCTATCTTCTTCAACTACTAATACTTAATTGTAACCTGAGAATCCATCTAATAAAGAGAATAGTTCAGAACCTGAAACCATTTGCAATATCTGCTCCATGGGTGGAATAGGATAATTGTCTTTATCCGAAGTGCGATTTAAGTTTCTGAAATCGACACATAGTCTGATTTCTCCAGATTTCTTCCTTACCGGAACCAGATTGGAAACCCATTCCGAGTGTCTAACCTTGAAGATAATCCTAGTATCCAATAGTTTCTTGACTTCATTCTAGATTAAAGGTTATAATTTTGGATGCATTTTCCTTAAAGGCTGCTGATATGGTTTGGTACCAGATCTGATGGGGATAACATGCTGGATAATATTGGTGTCATATGTCTTCAGATCTTCATAAGTCCAAGAAAAAACATATTTGTATTGTCTGAAAAGACTGATAAACTTGTTCCTTTCACCTGGGGAGCAACACTTTCCCAAACTCACATATTTAGGCTCCATTTTAGTCCCCAAGTTAATCAAATCAAACTATAGAGATGAGCTATGAGTCTTCACATTTGCTGGTCTTCTAAACTTCTCGTTTAAATCAAACATTTGTTCTAAAGTCCCAACTCCTTTAGGAATGAAGTTATCGAATTTAAACTTGGCTTGATGTTCTTCATTATCAATAATTGCCCCTTTGAACATCTCATCATTTGTCAAGCATTCTATAATCTGCTGATCATCATCGAACACTCGTAGATTGGTTATCATGTTTGGAATGGAAGGCCTGAAAAGCAATTCAACAGAGCACCGATTATTAAAGGGCACAACCCTCGCAGCTGAGGTGGCCAACAAGTGAGCTGCTGTATTCTTAAGTCTTGGAATCGATACAATGTTAAATGCATCAAAACCTTTAAGTAAATCCCATACTTCATTTTGATAACCTTTTAAATGAGGAGAAATGCAATGTATTTGATTTCGAATTTGCTTTACAATTATTTCAGAATCCCCAAACACCTTCAAATTCTTTACTTTTAATTCAATTGCTTTCCTTATTCCCTGAACTAATGCCTCATATTCAGCTGTGTTATTGGTACATTCAAACTCTAACCTACACGAAAGAAAATGTTTGTTTTTCTTAGGGTCAATCAGAACATAGCCGGCTCCCGACCCTTCTAAAGTTTTAGAGCCATCAAAGAAAAGTGTCCAAAAATTGCTAACTACTGGGCAAGAATTAACATTTACTTCTACAACTAGGTCTACTATTTTAAAATCAATTTCATTAGCCTGTGAAAATCGAAGGAGATCAGGCTGAGCGTCTGATGTGTCACTGGCTTCTTTTGCTTGATAGTTTCCTGGTTCCAGCTCAATAAAGTAATTTCCCAAAACATAATCCACTGGTTCATTCTTACCCTTGAATTGAGTAACATTATGTTTCATGTGGGGCTCCCTGAAAACTTTAATTTGATTTGGGATTCCTTTATATGGTAGCCACAGATGTGACCAATCCGAGGAAAAATATCCGTTTAGCTTTGCCGACCAATCCCTACTCAAAACAAGCCCATAAGCTTCTGGTATGTCAGCCACCACAATATCAATGAATTGACACACCTTATCATTCGAAGATAAACGAATGAGAACATCCTCCATTTCCCCAATTTACTTTCACGTTCGTTCTATCCAACTGAACGACCCTCCAAGTAGATGGTTTAGGTTTCCCATTTATCTTTTTGCATACCGACAGTGGCATGATGTTGACTGATGCCTCTAAGTCTACCAGGAAATTATGTACGTTGTGGTTGAAAATTTCAAAAGTGAGGAGAAAAGGTGGATTCTTGATTTTAGGCTTACCTTCCATACTTGCTTCACCAATTTATTCTTCCTGGGGTTGATTTTCAGTAGGAAGCCTCTCCTCTGATACTTCAAGTGCTTTCAATAGCTTTTCTTTCTGCTACGGCACCTTACACATTTCAAATAATGAGATGTTTTCCCTTACCTTTTTGATATCCTCCACAATGTCATAATCCATCTTATGTTCTATGAGATTTGATTTAACATTATTTATTTTTTCTTCATTGGGCTTAGTAAACATGTTGGTCTGTCTAGGATTTTGACTGGTGATGGTAAATTCCATAATTTTATTAATTGGGGAGTTGTTTTGAAATTTCTTAACATTCTTTTGAAGTCTTTTGATCTTTGGGAGCATAAGACGTTTTCCTTAATCAACCCCTGGCTTCTCTTCGTTACATTTTCTTCCAACATGCCCTCATGTCTCAGATCCTTTTCCTCCTCGGCATCAAACAATGAAACATAGTCCCATGAAACCATGGCCTCATCCTCCTGTTTTTTCGTTGATGTATTGTTGTCTTTCCCTTCTTCATATTTATCTTCTATTAATTTAGAATCCAATAGCTGATTCATAACCAACATCATTGAATTTATCAATTGAGGACAATTCTTTTCAGAATGGGGTTGTTGGTGGAAAGTGCAAAAGTTATCCATTCCTACCTCCGTTAAGTTCATAGATGCAGGATTGTTCGGAGGGGGTTGGGATTGATTGTTGTCTTCCCTTTTCTTGTAATAAGGTTTATAGAACTTTTGGGTTTCCTTGTCCTTTTCCAAGTCTATGATCCTGTTAGAAAGCTTCTACATAATTTTTTCCATTCCCTTCAAATCTGATAATTGCTCCTCCTTAGTCTTACTAAATAATAAAGTTTTTCTCCCAACATTTTATTCTCCTGACCGTTCAGGATAATCCTCAATGCTTTGTTTTTCGGCCTCTACCTTCTCTACTTCTTCATAAGTATCTGCTAGCATAGGTTTGGCCTTCATTTTGGCAAACATGGCCAATCGAGTCCCAGAGCTGAGGTATAATATTCAATCAAGACCTTATCCGAGGGTTTGTTAGCTTCAGAAAAATTCTTAAGATAGGACGTGAATCTTTGGGTAAAATTATGCACTTTCTCTTTTCTTTCCTTCTTTAAGGCGCACAGTCCTTTCATGAGTGATGCGTGCGTCTTTTGGGTTGCATACTTCTAAAAATCCTTTCAAAAGTATCACAGTCTGGGATAGAGTTTGCAGGAAAACCGAAATACCATGATGTTGCTGCTCCTTTAAGGGTGTGTGGGAAAAGTCTACAAACTACATCCTCATGCTCCCTAGCCCTTAATCCTTCTACTACCAAATAAAAAATTTGCAAATGGTCATCTACCAACATCTTCTCACTTGGATTGAACTTAGGCAACATCTTCTCAAAGGCTTGAGGTAAGTCGTGCAACGGAGGTGTTAGGTTTAAAGGTGACCTGGCTTTCCAAGCAGGTGGTGGATTCGATGGGTTGAGTGGCTGATTTGTGTTTATGCCTACCATGAGTCTGGGTGGAGAGTGAGGTGGTGAATGAATAGGAGTATGAACAGGTGAATAGTAAGGTGTCTCTGGGCCAACCTGATTCAAAGGCTGAACCACGTCTTGTAAGGCTGTTTCTACAAGTTCTTCCAAATATCCAACCAACACTGAGTCTTCCAATATAGGACGGTCTCTCCTTTTATATTCTCTTCTGGGAAAGTTAGGAATAATTGGTAATCCTCCAATATTCTTCACATATTCCCTAGTGTGTCTTCTCAGATCATTTATCACTTGGTTGTCCATAGAAAACAGATGTTCCCTATTCTCTTGAGGATTTGTATCAGGACACAAATTTCTTTCAAAATTATCACTGGTGGGGTTGTTTCGAGAAAATGGGTTTCCTTGGCCAGCCATGCACTGGAATCCCTCCTTCTAGCACCAGAAATTGTTGAGGCCTGGAAATTCGCAGGCAACAAAATCAAGGGATTCTCCCCAGTCAACGTTCCCAACTAGCCCGTGACTGTTTGGTGTAGGGAATCCATCCAGTTTGCGGTCCGGCTACCATAGGTCAAGTAACAAAAATAAAAAGGTTTTACCGGTTGCGGTACGGCCCACTGTGTATATTTTTGTATTTTTTGACTTTAAGTATGATATGCAAGTGCCTATCTAAGATGCAGATTGATTAAAATTGCAAGGAGTATTCACAATGTGATGCGCAGGTTCTTACCTCTCATCTTAGACCCTCATGCATCTAAATCACACAAACAGCAATAAATTAAATCTAACTACCAAACCTATCTTTAGGGACCAAGATTGTCACTTATTAATGAGTAATGTATTTCATGCATGCATCATGAAAAATCACAGATAGCTGATACTTCTTTCAAAACACATGAACATTTAAAGATATTTAAACAACTAGATAGCCAATTGCTTATGAACCACATTCATTACTCATAGTGGAAATTTTCATAAAATAAACCAGAGACCATTCATACGAGAACTTAGGTTCAAAGAGTTTGAACGATCTCATAGTTAATGGACAAAAAGCTGAAAATGAAATAGTTCCTCTTCAACAAATCCACAGCATAACATTTGAACATTCCACCAAGCTTTCTCCAACAGGAAAACTGTAATTATCTATTGCAAAAGGAAATAGTTCTTCTTACAATATGTCTTCCACAATCTAACGGGGAAAAATTCCTTTTGCTTATCTAAATCTTCTATATTTATACAAAAAGAACCAAATTGTTGGGCTGCCCACGAATAAATATTGGGATTCCCCAAATGTTTAGTCTCACAATTTTGTCCTCTTGTGAGTGCTCATGATGTCCATAATGCGTTACATTTCAGATTATGAGTACTTCATAAAACGGGACCAACTTAGTAACTGATGAACCTTTCCAAGCCTGGCCCCTATTGCTAACGATTCTGCTTTGTCTTTATTTGTCTTTTTTAAAAATTCTGTTGATCTTAGAATATTTCTACCTATCGCTTTTCGGCCAGCTTTCTTCTGCTTTGACTTCCAGCTATGTCATCTTTGCAGTAGGAGTCTGAAGAATATTCTAAATCCGCCTACAGTTAAACAAAATTCATCGTTAATGCGGACTGCATCTTTTCAACAAACATAACCATACTAATAACACGGCTGATCATCAAAATGAGGCCCTATACTACGTTCTTGTCGTAAAACCCTTAACACAAATAAGAAACCACCACCGCCCAAAGAAAGGTTAAAAACTCACAAACTGGCAGGACAAACGTTATCGGTAGATCAAACCACTTAAACATTGGGAGGATAGTTTAAAAAACATCTGCAAGAGAGGGTTTCAGAAAGACAACGAGTTCCGTAGGACCAATAAGCCTATCGGCGTCCGAAAGACTAAACACTAAACCATCGAGCGGAAACTCTGTTTGTTGGCGAACGAAACGACATAAATGTCAGGAGGTTAGAGAATTACACAGCCGCAATGGTGGAAGATGGAAAGACTATGGACTCCGCGGAAAATAAAAACATATTGGCGAAAACCAACACAAAACATTGGCAAGCAGAGCAGTCATATGGCAGACATTTAGTTCGCTCGGGAGACGTAATGTTGGAAAGCAATCAAACTATGACTTCTGACTTATAGTCATAAAATTTTTGGACATGGTGTAGAAACATTATGAAAACATTAAGTTCTCCAAAATCATCGTTTGACTTCCGCAATGGTGGCCTTGAAGGGAAATACGGCTTCGATGCATGGTTAAATGACTTTCGAACGACCAAACTGAAACGTTAAGCTCAATCAGACCTTCGGCTGGGCAACGACGAAAAATATTGTTTCACCTCCAAAACAGCCGTGAAAACAAATGAAATAGACTTCCGATAACCAAGAAAGAAATCACAGATAGAACGGGCAACATTTGAAATCCAATCTTCAAAATTCATAGCTCAAATAGTTTCAGGCATAAGCAATCTTTCGAAAAGCATGAAAACAGTTGACCTCACAACAATCCAAACAATTTTAGGCAAGATAAAGTTTAAGAGAAGGGTCCAAAATTTCAAAAATTTGGGAAAAAAGTTGCAACTGCAACACTATCATAACTCTAATAAAATCAATTCCAACATAATGATCTGATATGCGAAATCTTTCAAAAACAAATCATAACGCATCATCAAAAGGACTATCATTTCGGAATCATATTGATATGAGATAAAGTACTGGGTTATCAATTCAAAGCATGGAAATCGACAGGTGTTAAATTTTGTACAAAATTGTGTCAAATCCATTCATCTCAAGCACTAAATTTCGTCATAAATAAGTCAATACATGGAACTAGATGAACTGTTAGTTGGAGCGATAGGAAGCCTTATGAGACATTAGAATTCATAGGGTTTATAGAATTGATGAAATCGTCAAATTTTATACAAATGAAACCATAGAGCAATTCTTTTAAAGCTAAGTTCATAATGATTTAACTTATGATTAAGTCAGATTTAACACGATGAATCCATATAACATAAAATATTGATTCAAACCATTAAACCATTGTAATGAGGATCATTCAATTAATTTCAATTTTCATTATGATCATCACATAAGATTTTGGATTTAATAGTTCGACATGAAATCAAAAGCAAAGATTAAAACTATATTTGCAATACTAAGTTTATTTATTTACAAAATTAAAACATGGCTTATATATGACCATATGAACATCTACCAAGGGTTAAAATATATAATAAAATAAATTAATCAACCCTAAGAAAATATATATAAACATGTAACTTGGCCATAAAAAAAAATCATATCTTAAAGATTTCAACAAAAGAAAAATAAAAGGAATTGAATAGGAAACAAAAAAAAATGAGAAATTATAAAATCTAATTCAAGCATTGTGAATCAACAAATAATAATAATAAGTAGCACATCAGTTATATAATCATGTAAAATAGTAATGAAAATTGATCATATTTTAACAACTGCTAGATAATCAAATTTGTAAAACACCAAGCCTGAAGCAAAAGTATTCCCTAAACTTACTTTGATCAGATTATCCCTTGTGGTTGAGAGTACCTTCAGAATCAAAGATTCTAAAGGCACTCTTAAATAATTTTGTGATAAATTATAAAAGAGAACTGATCAATTTTATTCAATCAAAGTAGACAGAATTTGAGAGAGTTGTTGCCTTCCAACAAATGGCGACGACCTGGGCGAACCAGTTATCTCTGTTCATACAATTTTCAAATGACGAGATAAACAAAATCTTAAAATCTATTCAAAATAATAAAAAATTCTCAATCTAATAAAAACCATTATTTGATTTATATTCATAAGTATAATTCAGAATTATCCCATCTCGATCAATAAGGATCTTGTTAAAGATAAGCTTAAGAATATCCCAGTCAAAACAAAGTACTCATACTAATGATAATATGAACCATCAATATAAAATATAGGAATTTACTTCTCTAATAAATTTCTAGATTCTGTTCCATTTTTTTTTTGAAATCAAAATCAGAAACATTTTCTTTGACTAAAGACTATTATCTAGGCATGATAACATGATGTGATAGTATCATTCATGAGCGCTGCCTCGAAATAAGCAAGTTGGCTCGTGATGAGAACTCTTGTCTCTTGACCAAACGACCAAGAGACATCACTCTGATGATCAGAAATGAAGTTATACTAGATAGCACTGATGATCATGATTAGCCCAGCTCGTGATGAGACCTCCTATTCTTCAATCAAAGTTATGTTTCAATTTATTGAGTTTGAAAGTTTAGGTTTTATAAAATAAGAGACTACTACCTAGCATGGTAACCAAAGGGTAATGTCAATCACTAATATCACTAGAAAATGAATCAGTTGGCTCATGATGAGACCCCTATCTCTTGATCTTACGACCAAGAGCCATTATCAATTTCCTAATAATGTCATACCAATGATATTTATGATCCTGATTGGATCAGCTTATTACTAAGACCTTCCATCTCTTATTTTAAACTTTAGAATTTTATTGAATGGAACATATCTAAAAATTTTCTAGATTGTAAACAACTTTAAAAGAAATGACTGATGATAGAGATCCATAAATATTTTCAAAGTACAAAGTTTTGAAAAAGACATTAATCAACCATCCTGGCTATCAAAATAAATAGGTGAATGGGAGATAATCTAAACAATATTTACAAATGTTTTCAAATAATGATAGGTTCTTAACAGACTTAAGAAACTCTGATCATTCAAAACCAATTTTAAAAGACTTAGTTTAACATCGTAATTCTAAACTAATGAACAAGCTGAGTTTAAGCCACATGACTTATTTATTTACAAATGTCCTCTCAAAAACATATGTACATTAGAAACTAATTGTCTAAAAACATATATATAAATTTGACAATTGTTATGTACAAATGTTTGACAGATTATGATATCTGACTGGAAGGATCTATCAATTCAAAATTTAAAAAAATCAAAAATGGATTTCAAGACTATTTACACAAGAATCAAATGAGATTTGAATGTACATAAGAATTAAGAATTTATCATAATTCTTTTGATAAAATATTTGTACAGAAATATCAATAATCTCATAAAGTTTTGTGATAATAATATATACAGCAAATTCTGAAATTTAAAAATTATTTAAAACTGGTTGAAAATAAGGGAATAAAAGTTGTACAATAAGTAAGCTTATATACAAAATTATGTACAAATTTAGAGCCTGAAGAAATCAAGAGAAATCTTTTTTTAAGATTAGTCCATCTACTGGAAATGTTTCAAACTGACCTTCTAAGGTTTGCAAGTGAAAAGTGCTGGGACCTATCTTCTTAGCAATGACAAATGGGCCTAACAAAAGATTTTGGAACTTGGTATGATCTCATTTTTCCTCATGTGCTTTATCCCATTTTAACACCAAATCTCCCACCTAGAATTCTCTGTTAGAACTTGAGGATTGATCGAACCAGGACTTAACAATTTGTTGATGTTTTATAAAATGTTGTTTTTCTTTCCTCCTCTAGTTTTAGTAAAGTATTATTCCTCTTCTCCATAGCTAGACAATCCTCATCCTAAGCAAATTGGGCTAGCTGTAAAGAAGGTAAAAATAAATTTGGCAGTAAAATGGCTTCGGTTCCATACACCAGAAAGAATGGTGAGTTACCTATTGAATCTTTAGGAGTTACTTTGTCCTCCCAAAGACAATTAAACAACGTTGTGTGCCAGTCATGATGGTGAATTGAAATGGTTCTTTTAATAATTTTCAACAAGTTTTTATTTGTTGATTCAGCTAAACTATTTCCGCGAGGATGATAATTTGCTGAATATATAACTCTTATACCTTTTTCTAAAGAAAATTGAGTTAGCTCAACTGATGAAAAATATGAGGCGTTACCAAAAACAAGGGAATCCAGAACACCAAATCTCGTTATGATAAAAGATCCTAGAAATGAGATGACCTGATTGGTATTCACAACCCTTAAAGGTGTAGCCTCTGCCCAACGGGTGAAATAATCAGTTGCAGTTATAATGTATTTGTGTTGCATAGAAGAAGGAGGGTTTATTGGTCCTACTATATCAATACCCCATTGCTGAAAAGGTCTTTCAACTGAAACAGGTTGTAAAGGAAAATCAGACTCCTTAACCCTACCTGCAGCAAGTTGGCATTCTTGACATTTTCTGACAAAAGCATAAGAATCACGGAATAAAGTAGGCCAATAATAGCCAGCCCTAAGAATCTTATGTGCCATATTTTCCCCACCAAAATGACCACCTACTGGGCCAAAATGTAATTCTTTCAAAATCACTTATGTTTCATCCTTATCTAAGCATCGAAGTAAAACACCATCTTGATTTCTCCTAAAAAGAGTATTATCAATTAGCAAATAAGGAGCATATTTCAATCTAAGCGCCCTTTTTTTTCTTGGTTCAAGGTAGTCAGGAGCAGTTCTTGTTTCCAGAAGTGTCCTTAAATCTGTATACCAAGAATCTTGTGGTGGAGGGTAAAAGTAGATTTATTTGTTTAGTAAGACTTCATCAATGCCAGTTTCAGAACTGTTATTAGGAAAATGAATTGCTTCAGTAGCAAGTTTACATAATCCCTGACCCTTGACTATCGTTGAAGGTTTAATTTCCAAGTCATATTCTTTAAGAGCTGTCATCCATGGTGCTCTTCTTTCACCCAAATCTTTCTGCACTAACATATTTCTGACTGAAGGGAAAGGAACTATCACTTTAGTTCTGGATTTAAATAGATATGGACGAAAGTGTTTGACAGCTTTAAAAATAGAAAAAGCTTGTTTATCAACTTCATGGTAATTAAGTTCAGCACCTTTAAAATTTGAGCTCATGAAAGAAATTGGTACTTCACTATTTTGCTGGTTAAGATGAGTTAAGACTATTGCATATGAGATGTCAAAAGCGAAAGTGTACAATATGAAGTCCTTGTTGAAATATGGACTCAAAATACTAGGGGCTTTTGAAATGGATTCTAATATTTTCTGAAAAGATTCTTTTTCAATTTGTCCCTAGTTGAAAATAACATCCTTCTTATTCATTTTTTGTAAAGGACGGATAATTTCTGAAAAACTGGGGATAAATCTCCTGACAAAGTTTATTTTACAGAGAAATGATTACATTACCTTTTTGCTAGAAGGTTAAGTTATTTTTGAGATGGCTTGGGTTCATTCAAGATCAATCATGATCCCATGTTTTGAAACCACAAAACCTAATAAAATTCCTTTTGTTACAGCAAATATTGTTTTCTTTGGATTTAAAGAAACTCCAAATTTCCTACAATGTTCAAATACTTTTCCATGATTAATGTGATGATGTCGACATTTATAAAATATAGTGACGTCGTCTAGATAGACAACTACTGAATGATTAATTAACCCTCTAAAAGCAATATCCATTGCTCTTTGAAAAGTTTCCCTAGCATTGATTAACGCAAAGGGAATCTTTTTGTAAGCGTATGTTCCCCATGGAGTTCTAAAATTTGTTTTTAGTTGATCATCTGGCGAAACCAATATTTGGTTATATCCTAAGAAACCATCAAGAAGTGATAGTATCTCAGACCCAGAGACTTTCTGAAGGATTTGTTCCATGGGAGGAAATGGGTAATTATATTTTTCAGAGGATTTTAAGATTTTGAAAATCAACACATAGTCAAATATCACTGTTTTTATTCCTAACTGGAACCAAATTAGCAACCCATTGAGTGTGTCGAATAGGAAAAATAATCGTAGCAGCTAAAAGTTTATTTAATTCCTTCTTAATTGTTGGTTCTAGTGTCGGATGATACTTTCTAAAGTTATGTTGGAAGTGTTTTGATTCTTGTTTTATTGGAATAATTTATTGCATAACTTGTAGATTGAAAGTATTTAAATCATCGTATGTCCATGCAAAAACATCATTGAATTCTTTAAATAAATTTATGAATACTGATTTTTCCGTAGGAGTGCAATCTATTCCTAAATTCACAGTTTGAGGATTAAGTTATGTTCCTAAATTTATAGTTTCATATTTCATTTGTGAACTATTGGTTTTACAATTAGGAACAAACTTAAACTTATCCTGAAGATCGAAAAATTTCTCCAATCTTAAAACTGAGTTAGGAATCGGTTTCACCTTCTCAAAAGCTTTTTCAATTGAACAAAAATAATTTATTACCATAAAGTCCCACAAATTTTCATCATGTGTAACTTCATCGATGGTTTCATCTTTGAAAGTTTCGTCATTTGTTAAGAAATTTAGAACCTGCAAATCATTATCAAAAACACGCCAGTTAAAGATATTATCTGGTATGGAAGGCCTAAAAATTAATTCAACGGAAAAGAAATCAGGTGTAAAATTCTCAAATGGAATCAATTTTTATGCTACATTTGCTAATAAATCTACCTCTTGATTATGGAATCTAGGAACTGACATTATGTTGAATGCATCAAAATGTGAAATGAGATTCCATACCTCTCGTTGATAATTCTGCAAATATTCTGAAATGCAGTGGATAGAATTATGTACTTGTCTGACGATGATTTCAGAATCACCATATGCAACTAGCACTTTAATGTCCAAATCAATCTCCTTTTTCAAACCCTGAATTAGTGCTTCATATTCTACAGCATTATTTGTACAATTAAATTCAATCCTACATGCTATACATGTTTTGTTTCCTTTTGGGTCAATTAAAGGGAAACCATCTCTTGCTCCTTCTTTAGATTTCGACCCATCAAAATATAAAGTCCAAGTAGAACTATTTGCAACTACTTTACTTTCAACAATATTTACATAATTATGACTATCCACATTATTTACAATTTCTTTAACTGAAGAATCATGAGGAATAGTTGTAACATTTAGAATTTCAGATTGTTGTTTATTATCAGAAAAAGCAGAATTTTCAGATTTAAAATTTCCGAACCCATGTTCAAACATATAATTCCCCATTATAGAATCTGAGAATAAAATTGGTTCACTGGGATCATGTAATTTTGTCACTGTATGTTTCAAATATCTTTCTCTGTTTATCTTAATCTGATTTTATTTTCCATTTCTAGGCAACCATAAGGTTGACCAATTTGTAGCAAAAGATCCATTCAAATGCTGAGACCAATCCCTACTCAAAAACAACCCATATGCAGCAGGAATGTCTGCAACCACAATATCTATAATTTGAAAAACTGAAGGGTTACAAGAAATCCTAACTAGAACATCTTTCATTTCTCCCACAACCCTCACATTCATTCTATCTAGTTGAGTAATCTGTGAATTTGATGGAACATACTTTCCATTTAACCTTTTGCATAGAGACAAAGGCATTACATTGGAAGATGCTCCAGAATCAACCATGCAATTATGAATGTTCCTATTAAAAATCTTGAAAGTAAGAAGGAATGGAGGGGTTGTTGATTTTGAATTTTTTCTACTAGTGAAGCTTTATCGGCTACTGATTTTCCTTTATCGGTAAGTGTTAAATCACTATTAGAATTATTAGTAGCTATATTTTGCTTAGCATTAGGAATTTTTGAACTCATGGTAGGATTTATAATGGGACTATTAGACATTGGATAAATTTGAAGAAGATCATACATATTAATATTTGCATGTGTCTTTTTTAGATCTTCAATTATGTCATATTGTAAATCTAACTTTGGAGCACTTCAGATAGGTTGAGTTTGTTTGACAGACCGAGTCTGTTTATTAGGTTGAGAATTATTATTATCATTACTCGGGGTAGAACTTGATGATGTTCTGGGAGTATTTTTGAATGTTCTACTCCGAGTATTATGGGCATTTTGTCCTGAAGGAGCACTTCTACTTTCACAATATTTCACTAGACTATCCCAAAAATGACCATTTAACTTTTGAGGTTCTTCCAATTCTTCTTCATTTTCAAATTCTTCTTCCTCATCATTATCTACAACTTCTTGATTTGATGGAGTTTCAGATAAAGATAAGACTGCTCGAATAGTATTGAAAATTTCTTCATTTACTGCTATATCAGGGGGTGAACTTGTTTTATTATTAGTGTTAGGATTCTGTCTAAACTGATTTCTGAAATACCATCTAGAAGAGGAATTTTCAGAATTATTTTTCTTTAATCCTACGACTTCATTAGTTAATTCCCGAATAGCATTCTGCAATTGTTCTACATCAAATGCCTTATCCTTTTCCAAATTAGGTCTTTCAATTTTTTTATGAGGAAAAGTATCAACTTTTCCACTTCTATCCGGTTCATAAGACATGGAATCCTTCTCAACTTTAATAGCTTCCTCAAAAGTTTCAACAAGTGTTTTTTTACCAGCTTATTTAACAAACATCCCAGGATATTTTGGTAAAGCTGAAGTATAGTTTTCTATGATTATATCCTTGGGTGGTGGAGAAGCAATAGGAATTTTATTTTTTAAGGTAAGAAATCTTTGATTAAAATCTTTAATTCTTTCTTTAGGTTCCATTTTAATTCGAGATAATTCAAGAGCTAAAAGATCAGGTGTTTTATCCTCCCCGAATTTATCTAGGAAATATTTATTGAATTCATCCCAGTTTGTAACTGACCCTTGGACTAATGAAAAGTACCAAGTAGGTGCTTTCCCTTCAAAATTTAAAGGGAACAACCAACAAACTATGTCTTCATGTTGAACGTTCATAGTTTGAACAACTAAAATGAATTTATCTACATGCACCTTTGCAGGTTCTTTATGATCTGGATTAAACTTCAGAAGAATTTTTTCTAAATGCTTTGACAAAGGATGTCGAACACCAGGTACAGCTAAAGCAGTTGTTCTTAACCAAGGAAGTTGTGGATTAGGAGGGTTACCCCCCCCTCCTCCTCCTATAGGTATGTTTCCTTCCATAGGACTTCCTTCAGAATCTAAAGAACTCCCTTGATTGGATTATCTTGGACTATTTGATGGTGATTCCAGAGGAGAAGGTGGTTGATCAAAACCGCCTACAGAAGTCAAGCTCCTAACATTATTTGTTCTAGCAGATTCTCTATGAAGACTTCTAACTTGATAACTTGGATTTCTATCACCTTCTACTGAATCTTGAGTAATTATATTCAATTGAGTATTATGTCTTTGTTGTCTGGGTAAACCATATTCTATTGGTGTTAAACCAAGTTGATTAGCATAAGCTCTCATAAGAATATGACGTGATTCTTCTAAAGTTTGAGTACTCTGTTTAGGAGTAAATGGAGATGTATTATGGTCACGCTCAAGAATGCTCCTAATAGTTTCTATGAATGGTGATCTGTTAATTTCAGGTTGTAATGGAGGTTGTTGGTTGGTTAAATATTTATCATTAGTTCTATCAGCCATTAATCATTAACAGGCCCTCCTTCTAGTGCCATTTGTTGGCCCGATTTTCTGACTTTGGCCAACTAAGGAGAAATAGTCCACAAAAGTGCTTAAAATAGCCCTCGATGTGTTTGGAATGACTAAATATCGTAGGTTATGGTCTCTTACTACCAGCGGAATTTATCACCTTAAGGAGAATATAAAAACTCAGCAAAATGTATCTTATGTTAATCTAAAGTTTATCTAACCCTAAAATTGCTTTCCTAATGAAAGTTTGTTGTTTTGTATTTTGTTTTTTAATTTTTAAATAAAGAACTAATTTTAACTTAAAACCAACTAATCTAATTAAATCCAATTTAATAACTATCTAGAACAAACTAAAATTATGAATTAAAACTAAGTAACTAACCTATCTCAGCTAAGAGCAACTTTGAAAACTATATTAATTATATATTAATAACTTAAGTTAACAAACAAGTAAATGATAATAATTCAAATGAAAATACTTCAATTATTATAAAAAATCACTTTGTTGAATATGCACAAGAACATAAAATAAAAATAGAAAAACTACTTTTATTTATTCTGTGATGTCCTATTAATCAATAACTAATGTTCAATACTAAAAATTTGAATAAAAGGATCATATTCATTCATGAAAACATTGTAAAAATACAAATGAGATCAGAGATAAATATGAAATGTATTATTACTAAATATCAATTATCAATAAAAATATTAACTAACTAGATTCAGTAATATTTTCTATAAAACCTTAATATTTTGCAAACATAGTATGTTTTCAGATAATAAACACAATTATATCACAGTACAATTGCATAAAATGTAAGATGAGAAAAAAGTGTATTGAAATATATATATATTAAGTTTTCAGAAATAGTAACAAGTACTGATACCAATTTGAGAAATCTAGTCACAATTATCCACGAAGGTAAAACTCCAACAGAGAAATCAAAACCAGAAACTGTATTATATTTTCAACAATAAGTCTTTTCTTCAATACTCCATCGAACCCTATTCAGAAATCCATTCGGACTTATATACATCAAAAGATTAACTATTTTTTTGAGTTATTCTAGGATCTATTTACAAAAATAGTAAAAATAGTCTCTTAATAGTTGTTAAGATAAATCATAAATATCCCCAGATTCTTTCAACTGTTGACAAGACTCAATTTACACCAAAAGAGGCACCTAGAAAAATGATCTTCTAATGCAGTAAATGGAGCGTAACCATCCAGAATATATGCCAGCTATCAATGCAAAAGCATCTTCAAAAACGCATACCATCTAGCAAAATCATCTCCTTTAGATTTGATGCATTTATATCATAGGTACACCTGTAACAGAACAGTTAAAATATAAGTTTCTCATTAAATTATGATTAAGATTATAACAAGATAATAAAAATAAAAAACAATCCTACAGAATCTTCGATTCTGTAGGATGTTTATTAAATTTCTCATTTACCTGTCACAACCAAAATTATAAAAACAAATAGAACAAATTGTTAAGTTGCGACTTGTAGCTTGATGGCTTTCCTTGCCTCTGATAGCTTAGCTCTGAGTTTTAGGATTTTTTCTTCATAGTGTTTTTCATTCTTCTGGAATTTTTCATTTGAGTCAGCTAACAATTTCTTCTCTGATTTATATCCGTCCTTCTTTGCTTTCATATGTTTCCATCTATCCACCCACATAAGTAATTCATTCTTCTATTGCTGTAACTCTGTTTTCAAGATAACAGGATCTTCTTCTTCTTCTTTTAACTGCTTATCCTTATGTTGCCAGGACAGTTTAATTGATTGTTGTGCCACCTTTAAAGTTTCTTCTAATGAACACTCGTCATTCGATGTGGGCTTAAAATGAACTTCATGTTCTGGTTGCGCCGATAAGGGTGAATTATCCACATAATTACCGTGATGACTGCTATGTTCATGTTCAAACTCTTTGAATGAGGTTTCATGAGGAGGAGATTCATTCTCATGTTCATTATCATTTTTAACAAAGATAGGTTCACTATTCTGTTCCATAGTGTTTGGAATCAAAATACTTACCATAATTCAAGTAAATCTTTGACTTGTTATTTCATATTTTCCCAAAACTGGTTCAAGAGATTTATTGTCATCTTCGAGTTTTTCTCCCTATAATTCGTTCTTACCCTCCCCTGACACTGTCTTAGGATGAGAATCTAAGGATAAGTTAACATAGTGAGTCTTAAACAAGCTTTTACCTTTGTCTTTCACTTCATTTTTTTCCTTAGGTTCCTTGAGATGGTTTGAAGTATTGAACTCTTCAATTTCAGCTATCCTACAGAGTTTATCAAGCCCTTCATGTTCAGCTATAGGACCACACTCCTTATTTACTTCTTTTCCCAACGAAATCCTTTTTTTAATGTGAGTCTTGGGTAAGCAAGTAGGCCAGAAGCTGGTTAACACAAAACCAATATCACTTAAAAACTCATCCCATGTTCTGCTCATCATAGCTAATTGATACTGAACCAAGATTTTAATCAGGCCAAAATGAAATAAACTATAACTTTGATTCACGGTAGTTCATTGGACTGTTACAGCCATTCTATGTAGACTATGAAGCAGGAAATAAGGTAAGTTCAATTTCAAACCAGTTAAAGCCATTAAAATCCTGAAATAGTATAAATGAACATTTGAATAACGGCCATCGCAAGAAATATACCTGGAAATAACCTGAAAAGGGAGACACCACTAAGGCTTCAAATATTTGACTAGAAAATAGAGTTTAAGATGTGCATCATCTTTGGATAATGGAAGAAGAAACTGTTTAAATTTCTTGTTGTCTATTTTCGCCCCTTTAAACTAGCGTTCTCCATGATGAGGAAGCTTTGAGGCCTTGGAAATAAACTCTTCATCCACAACTAACTATAAGTCACCAATTTGAGTTGTATTCCCATCAAAGGATAGTGCGAACTGTCGAGTGACTTCTTCATTATGGCCATTGAAACTCCAAAAGAATGGTTTCCAACCAATCTTTTCAAATAAGTCCGTAGCTTCAGGATCCATTTCCAACATTTTCGGTCCTGAAAATTCAAAACGAATTAGAGGTGCCATAAGCTTAAGTACCGGTTCTTCTTTGGACGAAGGGCTAAAGGGTGTTGTGAACACATAAGGAATGGGTATAAACAGCTCATCTAGCATGTTGAAAACCCTCACACACTTAAAAATCAAAACTCTAAATAATTGCATGACTGTCATAACTCTAATAAAATCAATTCCAACATAATGATCTGATATGCGAAATCATAATTCTGAAAACAAATCATAATGCATCATCAAAAAAAATGTCATTTCAGAATCATATTGATACAAGATAAAGTACTGGGTTATCAATTCAAAGCATGGAAATTGATAGGTGTTAAACTTTGTACAAAATAGTGTCAAATCCATTCATCTCAAGCACTAAATTTCGTCATAAATAAGTCAATACGTGGAACTAGATGAACTGTCAGCTGGAGTGATAGGAAGCCTTATGAGACATTAGAATTCATAGGGTTTATAGAATTGATGAAATCATCAAACTCTATACAAATGAAACCATAGAGCAATTCTTTCAAAGATAAGTTCATAATGATTTAACTTATAATTAAGTCATATTTAGCACGATGAATCCATATAACATAAAATATTGATTCAAACCATTAAACCATTGTAATGAGGATCATTCAATTAATTTCAATTTTCATTATGATCATCACATAAGATTTTGGATTTAATAGTTCGACATGAAATCAAAAGCAAAGATTAAAATTATATTTGCAATACTAAGTTTATTTATTTACAAAATTAAAACATGGCTTATATATGACCATATGATCATTTGCCAAGGTTTAAAATATATAATAAAATAAATTAACCAACCCTAGGAAAATATATATAAACATGTAACTTGGCCATAAAAAAATCATATCTTAAAGATTTCAACAAAAGAAAAATAAAAGGAATTTAATAGGAAATAAAAAAAAATGAGAAATTATAAAATTCAATTCAACCATTGTGAATCAACAAATAATAATAATAAGCAACACATCAGTTATATAATCATGTAAAATAGTAATGAAAATTGATCATATTTTAAGAGATTCTAGATAATCAAATTGTAAAACACCAAGCCTGAAGCAAAAGTATTCCCTAAACTTACTTTGATCAGATTATCCCTTGTGATTGAGAGTACCTTCAGAATGAAATATTTTGAAGGCACTCTTAAATAATTTTGTGATAAATTAAAAAAGAGAACTGGTCAATTTTATTCAATGAAAGTAGACAGAATTTGAGAGAGTCATTTCCTGCCAACAAATCCTTGAGGCACATGAATCTATGATGAAAGAGGGAGATCTAGAAGTGACAGATACTAATGCATGGCATCTCTCCTTGTTTCATAATTCAAACCTCCATCCTTATTCTTTTCTCCCTTTAGAAGATGGATATTATTCTTCTCAAGGATTTGTACCATGATGTCAATGGTTTTCTTCACTCATGCACTCTCAAGGTTCCAACCCTTATGACAGTAACTGCATTTCAAATTCTCTTTCATCTTCCCTTTGTCCTTGATAGGGTTCAAACCCCCATTAGAATATTTGGGTTTCTCTTTGTCATTATTTATCTCTTTCTACTTCAAATATTTGGTCTTTTTCTTTCTTTTTTCTTGCTTCGAATATCCTTCTACAAGATATTGATCCTTGGTAGGTTTGATGGTAGCCATTTGAACCAAATTGTCTTGTTCTTGAGACACAGACTCCATGAAGTCTACCAAAGACGACATTCTCTAGTTTCAAACTGTTAGCTTGCTTGAGTTAAATGTTGAAACAAACATCGAGTATTTAGGCCCTATATTTGTAAATATGGACAAAATCAGTTGCTCTTCCTTCTTATCAATGCCACATCGCTTCATTTGAATAACTAGGTATTTGAACTTGGTTAAGAAGTCTTGGATCATCTCAAAATGGGTTTGGATAAAGCAGATCAACGCATTCTCAATTTTATGGCCTCTTAGTTCATCAGTACCCCCAAACAATGAGTCAAACTTGAGACACACTTCATTTGGAGGTGTGATATGGACGACATGAAATAGGAGGTCTCTTGAGATACTAAGACATAGCATCCCAAATGCTTCATCCATTCTGTTAAAAAACAAGGACTTCTCAACAACTGAGTTTAGCTCATGTTATCACTAGTACAAAATGAAGAATTAGCTACTAGGTGACTAAAAATTCTGGTCACCATAGGTTTTTTAAGTGATTTACTACTAAATATGAGCAATTTTGACTGACCCAACTATAAACGACTAAGATTAACAACTAATTTAGTCACCAGTTAACAAATATGACTAGATAATAAGTGACAGAGTTAAAAATGACTAACATACATGACTAATTTAGCCACGGCATAAAAAATGACTAGCTAGAAGAATATGAATTAGTCATTTATGTTAGTCATTTTTAATTGTGTCATGGAAAATTGCAAATTTGACAATGAAGTGTAAAATTTGTAAACTGTCTACCTTCTATTAGTAATATTGGTTCCATGCACCTTGATCTTTAGAGATTCAACAAAGCAATTGCATGAATTTTCTCTTGACCATCTTTATCCATGCTACACCATTGAAGAAAACCTGGTTAAGCGCATTCCAAAGAAAAATTAGGTTCCTACATCAATTAGGAATTAGGTACTAGAACCAGTACCATATCAATACCTATCTAGAAGCATCATAGCCTTATATTCCCTCGAGAACTGACTATTTGAATATGAATCATCAATGTAGACTTACCAAATGCATCCAATGCATGGCCAGAAAAAGAAGTCAAATTTGGATCTGTGGGCTGAAGGTATCGTTCGACCCCAGCTAATACTCCCCCATTTTTGCACTTGATACACTATTTTTCCAGATGATAGGTTGGTTCAGGATCTCACAGTGACTAGTTGAAGCGCTTCAAAGGTATGGTTCTTGTTGCTCAGATCGTGCTCATCACTCCAATCAATAACCAATTGTTATGGCTTTTTACAGGTCTCAATGCTGCCGGAGTTACTACTTCCACTTTACATTTGCAATTATCACCATCTCCATCCTATGTGCTCATAACCATATGCATTTTTAGATTTCAGCCTAGGAAAAGCATGAACACCCTCCTGCAATGCCACTATTTGCAGATGTCACTGGTTTTTGCACATCGACATTCCTCACATGCTCCAAAGGAAAACTAAAGTAGACATTAGAAGAACTGATTAATCTTTGTAAGGAGTTTTACTTGTTGCAGATGTCATTATAGAGCAGGTGTCGAACGATACCTTCAACCCACAGATTCGAAGTTGACGTGTTTTTTTTGTCCATGCATTGGATGCATTTGGTAAGTCTACATGCAGGAGGCGCATTCAAATGGTCGGGTCTCGAGGGGATGTAGGGCCCTCATCTGTGGCTTTCACTGGTCGCCATCCCGAAGAGTATCGATCAGAGTCGATGATTTGGCTGAAAAGTGGTGACAACGACCATCTTCCGAGCCAAATCGTCGACTCCGTAGGCTACTCCATTTATAAAACTAAACAACTTATATGATAATTATTAAAAAAATATAATATATAACCAATTAACATAATTTATACAATAAAATAATAAAAATAAAACAAAAATATATAAAAAAATAAAAAAAATTATATAATTTATATAATATAATAATAATAATAATAATAAAAGCAAAAAAAATCTATATAATTTATATAAAAAATAATAAAAAATAAAACAAAATATAATATAAAAAACAAAAAAATCTATTTACATTTGCAGCAAGAATAAACTCTTAAATAAATAGATTTTTAAGAGTAAGGTAAATTCATAAGCTTCCTTTTCTCCATAGGGGGTAAGGTAAATTCATTCTTAGCAGCCCTCCCGAGGGGGTATAGGTGTAAAGTTTATAAACAAAGGCAAGTGTCAGTCAATGATAGATATTTGTAGATATAAAAAATCAATGGCAATGGAAAAAGGGAAGCAGATTATATATGTGTCTTTTAAAAAGAAATGGCATTCATTCATATAGAAGTTAGAACTTATCATGAAGTTAAATCAACTTATATCCTATAGAAATTATAAAAGATTTATAGTTTTTCAGTCAATCTGGGGAACTTTCATCTTATATCCTAAAGAGGCAAAGTCTCATTCTATAATGTCTTTCAGATTTATGGATGTCCAACAAGGTGGATCTCTCAATGAACCATTACAACCGTACCCCTTTAGGAGTGTTTAACGCGTTAGCTCGAGCCTTTGTGATTGATATCCATCTCCATTTTGACACGAATTCATTCCTTCGATGAGTAACAGTTGTATCCTTCCCACTCAAGATTGAGGAAACTCGGAATCAAAGAATGACCCGACACTTTCTTATTCGGGGTTATCCGCTTTCCGGGGGGATTGAATTGGTGGTATCTCCAACTTGTTTATTCCCTCCCATTCCCTAAAATTGTGTTATGGCCTCCACCCACCTTAGTTACTTTCCCTTTCACGCTCCCCTCAAGGAAAAGGAAAAAGGGAATGAGAGATTTTATTTTTTCCATGCCTTTGTTTGATGGGTAGGTTGTTTTATACGCCTCTTCTCCTATTTTTTTTTCCTGGTGCTGCTTACTCACCCTCCTTATCGTAGTCTCCCAATCCTTCCTCATTCTAAAAAAAATTATAATCAAATAAAATTTGACGTTCTTATTGGAAGGTGTTGGTTGGTTCTAATTTTGGCTTGTTCTGTGATATCCCACTGTCAATCAGGCATCAGCAAAACTCCTGGTTTTCGAATAAACAAACTCGCTGGATAGTGTGTTTCAGAGCAGGTATTGAAGTCTTCATGCCTGTGTTTGCTTCTCATTTCACCTTTAGGGGTAATTGATCACTACACGGTGTTGTTGTTGCTCATTGCAGTCCTCAAAGGATGTGGGGATAACATGTTTGTTGTTCCTATTCTTGAGGATGCAAGGAAAGTGTTTGACAATATAACTCGATGGAATGTGGCTTTGTGGAGAAATATGATTGTAGGGTATGCTCAGAATGGGAAAGATGAAGAGGCTCTCAAGCATTTGAATCGAGTTCCTGATACTTCTTTGACTCTTTCCAGGTGCATTTTGCAGGAATTCGATGGTTTATAATGAATATTTAAAGAATATTTGTTAGGAATATTTTCCATTCGCTTGAATGCAAAGTTCTAAGGGGTTGCATATCCAGAGCTCAATTTATAGGGAAGATTGCGGTTGAAGTATTAGTTGGGATCGAATGACTCTGAGAAGGAATCTGTAGTTAGTCTAAGTATGGATTCCAAAACCCAGGTGGCTTAGGAAATTTAGGAATATCAGATTGATGGAGATTCTAAAGTGTTGGCGTTGGTTTTTAATAAAAGAATCCTCTACCTTCATCAGAGAATGTGGCTGGATGGCTTGGGTGAGTGAAAATCGAGGTGGGTGAAACTTTATTATCTGTCTTGGGTTAGTCAAGCTATATCCCTCTGTATTCTCCAACTCCATCCATGTGCAATTTGCAGGAATTCGACGATTTATACTGGATATTTAAAGAAGAGAAACTTTGCAAACCCTGATTTTATTTATTGAATCCTTGGAACTCGTCTTGTAAGGATTCACCTTTGGAATCGCAATAAATTACAAATATCAGGTATGAAAACCCTGGTTATGTTTAAATGATTTTATATTTTACCTAGACTTTCCTGACCGCATATTTGATTATCTCTGATCGTAATATTGTCTCCCTAAATGAGGCAATTTCCAGTTTGCTGAATTTTTCATAATTGAGAGGATGTGGACACATACTTAGTGGAGTGTGGTATGTGGACACATGACCTTTAACAGAGTTAAAGAATGAGAATATGACATATAGGTGGAGTTAGGAAATGATGCCACTTATCAAGTTATTGGAGTGGTATCTATCTCATTCCACATGCGCGATCAAGTTATGTTCTTGAGCTAGATGATTTATTTTATGTTATTGGTTTAACAATGAATCTTTTTTTAGTTTTAGCCATGAAAAATCTTAGACATGTGGCCGAGTTTGATGATCAACAAGTTGTAGTCAAATATCATAGCCATGATCTTGGCCGAGTATTGGCCAAAGGTGTGCAAGAGGGTGGCTTGTACAAATTACTTGCTAAACCGATCAAACAAAGATATTTAGTGCATGATACTGACAACTTGTGTAGGCTTTGACAAAAGAGATTTGGTCACCTACATTATGGAGCATTACCTCTTTTGAAGGACATGGCATAGGGACTATTGAACTTCAAGATGAAGAAGACATGACTATGCAAGGGCTATGCACTCGGAAAGTATTCCAAAACTACTTGTCCAAGCATTGAGCATAGATTGAAAGTGTTTTTTGAATACATGATGTGTTTGATATGATTAATGAAAAGGCTCTCTCCACCATTTATATATATGATAGATGAGGGTGGTGAACAATTGGAAAGTTTAAAGATCATCCACAAACAAGCAACCTTATTAAACATTAGATAGGTCCACATGTCAAGATCCAATGTAAGCACGCATATCAAGAAAGGTCCCAAGATGAGCACTGGAAAAAGAAAGTTCCAACACTACCATTCAAAGGTCTCTATTAATTCCTCCTAAGCCATGTGGTCCTTTCGTACCACCACACCTCTATGAAACACTCCTCTACTTAAGCATCCTCAAGTCATGTACAATCCTCCATGTAAGCAACCAACTGTCCCCATGCTACCGAGGGATCAATACCCTCCTCCTAAATGTTCAATACTCCTCCAAGTAGGTCCTCCTCCCAATAAAGTAACCGAGCCCTCCATGTGTGCAATGTAACCATGCGACATGTCTCCAACTTCATAAGGAGAAGTGCATGACATAAGCATCAATTCAAAGTAGGGAAATCCATGATTAATTTATCTCCATTGTGTATAAAGTATGTTTGCTAAGGTATAACCAAGTGTAGGCAACAATCCATACATTCCACATTGCATGAAGCACCACTAAGCATGGTGTAAACAATTTGGAAGTAACCCCAAAAGCTAACACATGAAACTCTTTAGCAGGATTTAGAAGCAAGAGGGGGGGATGAGTGTGGAGTTGGGTGATGATGCCATTTAGCTTGTGAAATGATTGGGTTCCATTTCCATCTTGTCTTCATCAAATGATGTTCTTGAAATGAATGATGTTTTGTTTGTTCTTGGTTTGAATACAAATCTTTATTTAGTCTTTTATATCATATATTTTTAGTTTAGAGTTTCATTTGAAGCACAACAATGCACTATTATTGATTTTAATTTAGCAAGTCCAAGAACTTTGGTTAGGGGTATGTGAGATGGATGCCTTTATAGGTTCCTTGCTAATCCTCTGGCACTTGTATATGTCATAGGGAAGCAAGATGAGCCTTCTAGTTTTGAGGAGGGAGATGCAGAGCATGCATGATGGGATTCCATGAAGATAGGTTAAAAACATATCATGGAATCAATAATTGATCCTAGGCTTGCAATTGATGGGAGTGTTGAAAGGTACCATGATGGGGTTGTTGGATTCTTATAAAAAGAGGGAGCTGACATTGATGAGATTCTTAATGGACAATAATCTGGGCATTGAGTTCTGAGTGTGTTGTTGAACAAAGAAGAGGCCCACTGAAATTTCATTTGTTGCTATCTCTTTCAAGATATTCAAGAACCAAGTTATCCCCTATTTATAATTCCCTTTGAACTGAAGGAAATGGACATATTCACATGTTTCTTTTTTTATGATTAGTTATCAGAAAAATACATGCCAATCTACTGTGAATAAACCTGATGAATATATTGCATACCCAACAAAACCATGGATGACCCAGATCAGATGCTGAAAAGACCAAACCTGTTGACTTCTCGAGCTACTGTTGACAAATTTCAAGGTTGCTGCTATAGATGCATTACCAGAACCATGAGCATGGAATCCACCATCAATTCTAGGACTAAAGTGATGACGTTGTTGGTTGTGATCTACCATATAATCTATTGAAACATGTAAGAGAACCCTCTATGAACCATGGAGAAGGACAATAAACAACTGCAAATAGACATCCAACCGACATGACTCTTAAAGTTGGAAAATAGCCCTCAAAATCTGCAAAAAATACCCCTTAGGTTAGCACTAATCTAGGGGAAAAATAATGGCAATTTAGGTTGGAAACATCCTTAGTAGAAATGCCTCAACATCCTACTACCAAGCAATGGCCAGAATGCACCCTCTTTTGTTATAGCATTCTCCTCATAAACTGTGCCCCAAGGGTGCTTCTAAAAGTCTACAATTATATCAAAACCCATAGTCATAGTTCATCATCAAACCACATCGATCTTAATTGTAGATCATTCATGATTTCTTATACAAAAAAACACCATAGGCTGCCCAAAAAATGCCCAGAAATGTACAAATTGTCCTATCACCAGCAAGAAATTTACATGTGGACACCCATGCAAAATGGGGGGTAACAGAGTGAAGCAACTAAAGCTCACATCTATGTCTAGAGATGCATGAAAAATTATATTTTAACTTTCAGAAATGAATAATGCTCATCCTGCCCCATAAAGACTGGGATTCCCATTACAAATGCCATAAAAAAACCCCAAACAGTTGACCTTTTTATGACGAGAGCTCCAATCTGTCTTGGAGATTTTATTTCATGTGGAACTTTAATAAAGTCATAAACAAACTGAATTTTATAGAAAACCTAAAGAGGTGTAATAGTTTCCTCTTGGAAGAGCATAGTGTTCCTAGCAGTTCACAATGCCCAAGATGACACCGTGGAGAGCTATTTATGATCAGTTACCTCTAAGTGTTCAGACCAATTCTTTAGCCCTTCTGCTAGTGATCCACCCCCTTCCAGTTTCCTTTCCGTTATTGTGAATGTGCCAGAAAAATCCTAGACATTTCTTCCAAAGTGACAATCCATCAACTACTGGTAGATTATCTCTCCATCATTTCGACATAGAACATTGTAGCTTGGACCTTGCCTTGAACGTCACTGCATAACCTCTCAAGTTAAGGATTTATTGGACATTGCAAGCCACATACATATTTGAGTTTTCATGGGAGGTTTTAACTTCCATATAGGTTTCCACCACTATTACACCTCCTCTTCTTCATTGTCTAGAAATATAGCTATATAGCCAAGTCAAGCTACGCAATCACCATTTATAGGATTTTTGGATCAGATTAATACATCTTCAGGTTTAAGTCTGATTGAGCTATTCAGCAGCCTCTGAGTAAAACAGTTATATTGTGTAGCTTCTACTCCTTCTAGTTCCAAGCTATTTGCACTCCATCTTTGATGCCATAAAGAGTGGATCAAGTATGTCAGCAAAGTAAAAATGCAATGGTTCCTTAAATGAAGGATCTATTTTTCTGGTAGTTTGAGATCGCCTTCATAGCCTATCTAAGGATCTAATCCTATCCTAGATTTTGCTCCATTTCATATCTTCCAAAACAACCATCAACCAGGGATAATTTTAGGGGCGAATTTTAGCCCAGTGGGCTATTTTTCCATGTTTTTTCCCCAAAAAACATTCGCCATTTTGCATTTTTTGAAGCCCTGTTTCGCCCAATTTTGACGGGGTAAACTTTTTTCACCCTAAAAATCACCAAATTATTATATAAATGATATAAAATCCTTGGAAATTAAAATATTTTTTCAAAAATATCGCCAATAATTTTATAGTTGGTGTTTTAAGAATTGGTAATATTCGCCAACATTTATACACTTTTAAATAAGTATGGTTCCTTAAAATAATCCCTGCTGGCATCAACTCAGTAGATGAAAGGAGAGTACCAAGGATTTCCACATAATTGAAGCATTTATAGCATTCATGACAGGAAGCCTTATTTAGTCTTCCAGTGTTGAGGGTTCAATATATTTATGGGTCATAACTTGAGGCCACAAGCCTTTATATTTAAGCAATCTCCAAAGACTTTTTGTGGCCAAATCATTTCCAAAATGATGCATAAATTCCAATCCTCAACCCCCAAAATATTTAGGTTGGGTTATTCTCTGCCATTTCACCAATAGGATCCCCTCCTTTTCCTTCTTGATTGATCATAAAAATTTAAAACATTTTATTATTATTTTCTCCTGGATCCCAACATGGATGTATGCCATTGAGTGCCAATAAATGGGTGTTTCTACCAACATTGATTTGATTAATGTTAATCTACCTCCAACAGATAACCAATGGGAGCACTATTTAAATATTCTCCTCTCAATCTTCTGAAAACTTCACTTCCAGGTGTCTAAACCCATGATCATTAGGCTAAAGAACAAAACCCAAATATTTCAACCCTTGATTACAATCTATGATCTTGAAGGGAAGTCTTTGTGAGATTTCCCTATCTACCCTTCTGCACATCTCATTAAAGGAAATAACTGACATTTGATTATTAAATTTCCATCCATAAAGCCACACCATATAGCTATATTGATTCCTTGATTCTGTCTTCTTCTCAAATAGAACCATGCCTAAAAAGTAGAACATCATCAACAAATAAAAGATGAGTCAGAATAAGAACCCTACCAATTTTAATCCACTTCAATGATCTAGAACTTCCAAGTGTTCCCAAAATATTGTTGAGACCTTGGGAAGAGAAATGGAGACAAAAGACACTCCGGTCTCTACCCTATAGAGGGTTTAACATAGTGTATAGCTGATCTCTCAATCCAATTAACTAATGATAGACAAAATCTAAAGATTACTGGTTGACCCTATTATAGGCCTTAGACAAGTCAAATTTTATAACCATTACTAGCATCTTTCTGACTTTAATAGAGTGAAGTCCTTCATGAGCCGCCCCTACTACATTAGGCATCTACTTGTTAGTTAAGAACCCAAACTATTCTTGTGAGATGACCTTTAAGAGTACACGTTTCAATGTACTTGCAATGAACTTTGACCTTTGACCTTTAAGAGTACATGTTTCAAACATTTTACACGACCACTCACCTTCAGGATACCCACCATTGGGATATCCACTGTCAGGATACCCCCCTGCAGGATATCCCCCTGCTGGATACCCCCCTTCTGGATACCCTTCTTCCGGTTACCCTCCTGCAGGGTACCCTTCACATGGTGGTTATCCTCCACCAGAGCATAATCCACCACATGGTTACCCTCAACATAGGCCTCCACCAGGAGCCTATCCTTCTCCATATGGTGGCTATCCGCCTCAAGGTCTCTCTTCAGGGAAACCTCACCAAGGTATGTCGGTTATATTTTTTATCCATATTTCGTAATATACTTACTTGGTTCTTTAGATGGTAGTTTTTCTTAGTATTCTTGAAAGTTAATGAATGGAACTAGAGTTAATGGATTAGCACGTTACAGGTCTTAAGGGTATGCTGGTAAAAAGTTAATATTCATTTTTCTTGCAACAGCTATTTGATTGGAAAATATTATCTTTGTCATTTGTTAAAACTTAAATGGGTTATAAATTAGAGCATGTGATGATTAGTCAAACACATTTCGAGAGATTGTGCATAATTCATGTGTTTAAAAATTCTAGTATATCTAATAAAATTACTTTCCAAGTATAAGTACTGACTAGTGTACAAGGCAAGAAATTACTTGTTATCTTTATAGTATATATCTTGTAACAAGTAAGAAATTTACAATATTATTTTTCTTAAATTTTCCTGCATATGTCCATGGTTTGAAATTATGTACCATTGCAACTCTAGTGAATTTTACAAAATAATCCCTAATTTCTTAAATGCCATGCTGGAAGACGTGGGTATATTGAAAGCTACTATGTTGGATGGTCATATATGGGGTTAGGACTGTCAGTGGTAAGATTGCGAATTTCAAGTGAAGAAGAAGAAAATCCCAATATACAATGGATGATAAATGCTGAAGATGGATATAAATGTTGAAGATGTTAATGATTTCTAGGTGAAGCTTGTATGCTATGGTTGTCAGATTCACCTTGTATACTCCATATTGTTCCTATCTTTCTTTCTTCAAATATATTAAATATAGTTTCGGCAACTGAGGTTTTGGATTTTCAAGAATTAGAAAAACACAAGTCAAATTCAGAAGGAGATTGTAAGTATTCCATGGACCAGGACTCTCAGAAGACTTGTGCTATATTAGAATACATTTATCACATTTTTGATAAGTATGTTGTTAGTTCTGCACTCTATAGAGAAAGTATCAAGGATCTCACCTTCCATGTTTTGTTAAAGTAAAAATATACTCTTGGAGAAGATGATGGGAAAAGAAAATCTAAAGAATACTTGAAGCTTATTATTGAACGGTTAGAGAAAGAAAAAGGAAAGGATTTTTCAAATCTTAGGATTCAATTTCAAGTTCTCATGTCTGAAACGTGGGACTCAAATGGTGTAGATGTGTTGTTCCCTTTCTTAAACCTTTTCACCCTCTTGCGTTGTTCCCTTTCTTAGTCTGTGTTGTTCCCTTTCTTAAACTGAAACATTTAATAAATCAGCATTCACCATATTTTCATGAATTAGACAATTGAATATATGTGGCTGGACTTATCTTTTCCATAGAACAACCTCAACTCCCCTTGAGAGAATTTTTATTACGTACATGTATGCCAATAAATAGCTCTATTTTTGAAGATTAAACTATTTTTTGTTATCACTGCTTAAAACGTATTTGATGTGGCAATAGTGAGATATCACGCAAGATACCTTGATTTCCACCTTACCATTATTTTGGCAATCATTTACAACTTTATGAGAAATAATATTAAAAAAAAAACAGTATTGTTTAACCTCCTTCCTTATCTCACATAGAAGAATACTATGGGAAAAGATGGTAGAAGCCAAGATATTATCATACTATCTCGAGTCAAAGTCTTCATACACGAGACATGGTCAGATGTATGCTTCGTTTGATGAGACTTGTATCCAAGGCTACACACATATAGACTTTCTGTTTAAGCAACCTTAATGTCTGAACTTCAAACTTCCATAATGCAAACAAATGGAAATCAAGTGATATATATTGTTTATATTGCTTCTAAGAAATGTGTGGATATGATAGAAATACTTGCAATTGCATCTTTCTGGTTGAAGTCTATTACATGTGAGGGAAAGAATTGGGTTGAATTGAAGAACATTTAATGTATTTTCAGAATGGCTTGCTGGTGTCCTTCTATTGAGGTTAACTTGCTTATTGTTTTTGACAGGTTGTCAACATTTCATATTTGTGAAGTGCATTGGGCATATTTCTGGTGTCCGACTCTGTTCTACTTCTAAGAGTTGCTTTCTAATATATTGTTGACTTGCATAGCTGCAGTGTCTACTAATTTAAACATTTCTTAAGGTTGGTGGAATCTTATCTTGTCCCTGGGACATTAGTCCTGACATCCAAAAATATCTTCTTGTTTAAGTCATTGTACCAAAGTGAACCAGAGAAGTTATCATCGGTTATGTTCTTATGACATTAAATTCAAAGAAAAAAGGAATATTTGGAGAATATCCTACTGATTCATGGAACTTACCAGATGAAGTATTTATGAAATTTCTTGATGCTTAAATTGAATTTCATTAGGACTTGTTTCATGGATCTGATTATTTTCCACTAATTTCTCTGTTCACAAGACACTGAAGAATGGGATGAGGCGACAAAGGATGACAAGAGGCTAAAGAAAGTGACAAAGTGATGTTCTCAAACATTTTACATGGCCACTCACCTTCAGGATACCCACCATCAGGATACCCACCGTCGGGATACTCCCTGCAGGATTTCCCCCTGTTGGATACCCCTCTTCTGGATACCCTTCTTCCAGCTACCCTCCTATAGGGTACCCTCCACAAGGTGGTTATCCTTCGCCAGAGAATAATGCACCACATGGTTACCCTCAACATGGGCCTCCACCAGGAGCCTACCCTTCTCCATATGGTTGCTATTTGTCTCAAGGTGCCTCTTCAGGGCATCCTCACCAAGGTATGTCGGTTATCTTTTTTATTCAATTCTTGTGAGGGATTTCTCTAGAGCCATGGTGTTAGCTTAATTTATATTTGTCCAAATGACTTGGCAAAGAATAAGTTGTAAAATTTACTGATTTGGTTCATTTGCTATTTTTTCCAACACTAAGTTCAAATGTATAACTTGTACAGAACTGATCCATGCTAGTTGTGCTTAAAAGGTTTTTGTATTATTTAGTAGCAAGTAGTAATTTTTGATAGTGTAGAGATGTATAAATCTATTGATTCTATATGCATAATTTTTCTATTTGAAATATATGTATGAAATTGTCTCCTTGATCAATGAGCTTCTCCCACCATTGCCACAAGGGACTATTTGTCATCCTGTTAGTTATGGCATACAATCAAAGATTTCTTTGGGAAAGAATTCTCTTGGAAGAAGTACTGCAAAGAAAGAGGATACAAGTGTAAATGTTCCAGATATATCTTCTCGAGAAACACTATTTCGTGATCAACTAGAGATTTTGGCACAGTTTGGAATATATCTTTTTCCATTTTTAGTACAGGTTAGTGTACAAAGCATCAATCTTGGAGATTTTTTGTTGGATTTTTAAAAAGAAGAATTGCAGGATATAAGTTGTAAACCATTTGGTGAAATAGGTATATGGCTCAAGTGTGAATGATCATGTTCGTTACAAATTCCTTTCTGTTATCAACAAATTGATGTATTTCAGTACTCTTGATATGCTGCAGTATCTACTTCAAGTGAAAAATATTTCGACGTACTAAATGGATGCAGTTTACTATCAGAAAATTATTCAGTTGGTAGGTTGTAAAATTTGTGTTATAAACATTGTTATTGTGTGCATCCTTTTAGCAGGAGTTCTAGAATGGAAAGATCCACAAGTATTAATACCTGCCTTACAAATAGTAGAGGTTCTTATGCAAAAACTGCCTGATATATTTTCCAAAACATTTGTCAGAGAAGGTGTTGTTCATGTTGTAGACATGTTGATATTATCAAATCAGTCAAGTCCAAATTCAATTCATCCATTTCAAGGAAAAGACCAAGATGGTTCAATGGGGGCACCTCCTAAACCCAGACGTAATAGGCAACGTACTAGTGGATCAAACAATGAAGTAAATGGAATGGTAGAACCCAAAGGCATGATTACTGGAACTGCTGGTTCACCTCCATCTTCAGGAGATGCATTGATTCCAGCCCTTAATTCAGGTCTTCAGGCAGCTGTTAGTGCTCTTGCTAAACATTTTAAATATACTTACTTTCCTATTGATTCGGGTGCTATTGATGCTGGAATTACAGAAAATCTTTTCAATTTGAAAAGCTTGTGCACAAAGTTGAATGGAAATTTATTGGATCCAAAAAGTAAATCAAAGGGTAAGGGTAAAATTATTGGGCATGCTTCCTTTGCTAATGAAGAGAAATTGCAGAATGTTGTTGCATATATTCTTGTAGAACTTAGTAAAGGTGATGGTGTGTCAACTTTTGAGTTTATTGGAAGTGGGGTTGTAGCATCTCTTCTCAATTATTTTTAACGTGGTACTTTCTCTAAAGAGAATGTGACAGAAGTGAATTTGTTGAATCTTCGACAGCAGGCACTTAAAATATTCAAGTTGTTTATTGAAATTGCTCTTTATTTGGATTATGAGGAAGGAAGAGAAGATCCTATGAAATTTTTAGTCAAAAAACTACCAAACACATTAGATTCATTAGAAAATTTTCCAGTTATCTTGAGTCATGGTCCAAGATCATCTAGTGGAAATGCGAGCATTTCAGCAGGACCGAGTTCCTTATCTCAACCCTTTAAACTACGGCTTTCTAGGGCACAGGGAAAAAAACATCTTCGTGATTACTCATCCAATGTTATACTCATCGATCCTCTAGCTAATTTGGCTACTGTTGAAGAATTTATGTGGCCTAGAATTCAACAAAGTGATACAGGGCATAAGTCTTCCTCAGCTGTAGGTGCTTGTCATAGTGGTGCTAGGAAAACTAGCATGGCTTGAACATCATCCCCATCAACATCTACTCTAACTGCATCTGATCGTCATGATTGTTGGATGTATGGAACATACCAACTCTAATGACACATTTAGTTGTCTGGTTGTTGAAATTGTGGTGTGTCATAGTTACGCAGATTTACCGAGTCTTGGAGAAGCTTGATATGGAAAAAAAGTCGGGGACTTATTTTCAATTTTCAGAAAGAAAATATTTTTCAAATAGATGTTGGCTATAAATAGACTTTGCTTATGATGTTAGATTACACTAGAAGATTTTTCTTACTGAATTCATCCTATAGGAAGTAAATATCTAGTATTAACCTTATGAAATAAAACTTAATTGCCTATGATGAGCTTCTCTGGACCATATCCCCATGCAAAAGGTTTGGTTAAGATATGCCAGATACCATCAAAGATACATATTAAAATTAACCATACATATCTTACAATTACATCATTTAGGTTGTCCATGTTAACAATCCATCCCTCCCTGGAAAGGAGATTTCATTGAATAACCAAATTTAGTGCTTGGGTTAAGAGTCAAGTTTGGACATTTTTCCAGAATGATGTTTATGTCTGTATTTTGCAGGATGAGGACTTGGATATTTCCCCTATTGAAATTGATGAGGCTTTAATAATTGAAGATGAAGACACTTCCAATGATGAAGATGAAGAACATGAGGTATCTGCACAAACATCATCTTATGAGTGGAAATAATAATGAGGTTTCACTAGAAACTTTTAAATGGTTGGCATATTTTTTTGGCTTACATTGTATGCCTAATTTTTGTTTATTTATCTTTGCATTTTTCTCCTCGATGCATTCTATATTTAGGTATTTCGAGACGTTTCACTTCCTGCTTGTGTGCCAGAGAGGGTGCATGATGTTAAGCTTGGAGATGTTGTTGACGATGATGTTGTGGCCTCTTCAGCAGGAAAAGTGCAATCACAAGCATCTTTTGGTTCTGGATGAAAATCAGCCATATTAAATAGAAGTGGTGAATCTGTTGATGTCAAGACAGGAATTCCTTTTGGTTTGAAGGGTTCATTGTCTTTTGCAGCAACTGTAATGGCTGGGCTTGCATCTGTTGGTGCTAGAGGTGGAAAAGGGAGTAGAGATCATTACTCTTTGTCTGTTAACAGTATGAATGATCCTCCAAGGTTGAAATTTTTTTCATTTGGGAATCAACTTAACAGGTCACTAACAATATATCAAGCAATCCAATGTCAAGCAGTAGCAGATGAAGATGATGATGAAAGGTATACTGGATCAGATTATGCTCCAGGCGACTGGCAAAGCATTTGGGACGATGTTTACACTATTACATATCAAAGGGTTGATCCAAAGAGGAGAGGGATTTTGTGGGATTATCTGGAACCTCTTCACTCTGTAAAACTTCTAAGAATGCTATGACTGGAAGCTCCATCTCTGAAACATCATCGCAACATGCATCACTTCTAGATAGCATTTTGCAAGGAGAGCTTCCATGTGATTTGGAAAAATCAAATCCAAACTATAATATTCTGTTACGACTAAGTGTTTTGGAAGGTCTGAATCGTCTAGCACCTCATTTAAGGGTTTAAGGAGCATCAGATGCCTTTGTGGAGGGGAATATTTCTACCTTAGATCAACTAAAAGTGGCGGGTCTAGTTGTTCTACAAGAAGAGTTCTTAAGCAGCAAGTTGACTCCAAAGTTGGCATGCCAAATTCAAGATGCTATGGTATTGTATAGTGGCAGTCTACCTTCTTGGTGCCACCAACTAACTAAACCATGCCCCTTGTTATTTATTTTTGAGAAAAGGAGGAAATATTTTCACTCTATTGCCTTTGGATTATCTCGTTCCTTACAACGCTTGCAATAGCAGCAAAGTGCTGACAATCTAAATGTTACCAATGAAAGAGAGTTGCATGTTAGCAGATTGCAGCGTCAAAAGGTCTGTGTCTCAAGAGGCCGTATATTGGATTTAGTTGCAAAGGTAATGGAAATGTATTCGAATCAAAAGGTAGTCCTAGAGGTGGAATATTTTGGGGAGGTTGGCACAGGTCTAGGTCCAACTTTAGAGTTCTACACACTTCTGAGCCATGAATTGCAAAAGAGTGCACTTGGCATGTGGAGGACATCATCTTCTCCTACTGTGTCTACTATAGATAGCGAAGTCGAGAGGTCCAGTAGAGAAATTGAGTCCTCTTCATCTTTGGATAAAATTTATAAAAATTGCATAGGTGGAAATGAAGACTTTGTTCAAGCACATCTTGGCTTATTTCCTCGTCCATGGCCACCTAATATAGATTCCTCTATTTCAAGCCAGTTTTCTAAAGTATTAGATAATTTTCATCCTTTGGGATGAGTTATGGAAAAATATCTACAAGATGGTCAACTTCTAGATTTACCCCTCTCAACAGCTTTTTATAAACTTATCCTTGGACAGGTAACACTAATTTGACTAGTAGGATTAAGCACAACAATTATGAATTCCTAGTTAAGTGATTTAATTTTAGAGCATGCATTTACTGATTAAAAATAAAGTTAATGAATTTATATCATTCACAGGATCTTGATTTATAAGATTTCCTATCCTTTGATCCTGGGCTTGGACCAATATTACTAGAAATGAAAGCCCTTGTTAGCAAGAAGTAGTTCTTGGTTAAGTGATTTGACTAGTAGGATTAAGCACAACAATTATGAATTCCTAGTTAAGTGATTTAATTTTGGAACATGCATTTATTGATTAAAACTAAAGTTAATGAATTTCTATCATTCTCAAGATCTTGATTTATAATATATCCTATCCTTTGATCCTGGGCTTGGACCAATATTTCTAGAAATGCAAGCCCTTGTTAGCAAGAAGCAGTTCTTGGAGGCCATGCCAAGTGATAACAGGAAGATAATATCTGAACTATGTTTTCATGATGCTACAATTGAGGATATTTGCCTTGATTTTACACTTCCTGGATATTCTGAATATGCTCTCAAGGCAAGGGAGAGTGACACCATGGTGTGTTATCTAAGCTGGAATTTCTAAGGCTCTTGTGATTCTTGTTGATTATTTTTTTTGGGTTTCTCAGGTCAAAGCTCAAGTTTGAAATGTTATATTTTTTTGGTTCAGGTCAGCATTGATAACTTGGAAGAGTATGTTCCCCTAGTAGTTGATGCAGTAGTCAAAACAGGGATTATGCCACAAATGGAGGAATTTCGTGATGGATTTAATCGGGTGTTTGTCATTTTGGATTTTATTTAAAATTTTGGATGGTTTGTTACTAAGTACATCCATTTTGAACTATGCATCATAATGTTGATGAATACTGCAGTATATTTCACATAATGTTGATTATGACTAACACCCTCTGGTTCTTTTGCAAGTGTTTCCCCTTTCATCATTGCATATTTTTTCTAGAGATGAACTAGATTATCTTCTATGTGGTTGGCATGAGTTATGGATGGTATGTTTTATCGCTTCATTGTCCATCATTTCTTCATAATGTTGGGGTGCCTTTTTGTAAATCATTAATTTAGTAGAAAAATCGTTGTTCAGCATTACTTTTTAATGTTGGGATGCCTTATTGTAAATTATCAATCAATATAAAAATGCCAACTAAATGTCTGATTCTTTTATAGGTTGAGAAACTTGTGGATCACATCAAATTTGACAATGGATATACAGCTAAGAGTCCTCTCACTATCAATGTAAGTATCTGTTCAAGCTGTTTTCTATATGGATATTTAATTTCTTTTACCTGGGCCATCATCAGTTTACTCACTGGTTGAGCCTGCAACTTCTTCAAATCATGGGGGAGTTTACTCTTGAAAAACAATGTACATTTTGTCGTTTTGTGACTAGTGCTCCAAGACTTCCTCCTGGAGGTATTGCTATACTAAATCCGAAGTTGAAAATAGTTTGAAAGGTAAGTTACATAATATTTCATTGATTTTGGGTTTATTTCATAGGAACATCAGTTACAGATCTTTGCTTATGTTTGTTTGATTGCAACATCCAACACTAGTGAATGGAGGGGTGACTGGACCTGCTTCTGCTGAAGCCGCTGATGAATATTTTCCCACTATCACGACATGTGCCAATTGCCTTAAGCTTCCACCCTATTCTAGTAAGGTTAGTCTCTTGCTGCTCTGCACCATTTGATTGCTACAAATTAAACATTTTTCAATGTGTTTGATTTCATTATCTCTTCCTCTCTGTACAAAGTGATACGAGCTAGATTACTTTATGCAATAAGTGAAGGACAGAGTTCATCCACTGCATAGTAATTGCTACCATTTTTTCCTAGTAATTGCTACCAGTTTTTCCTATGCACAGCATAAGATAAACTAAATAAACTAAGATTACTTTATGCAATAAGTGAAGGATAGGGTTGCTGAACTTGTAATTTCATGAACTTTCTTTGATAGGGATCCTTAATCAATACACTATGCTGGGGTTTTCAACAAGGTATCCATTTTGTAGTTATTTATTCATGTGTATAGAATCGCTAAGATCCAGAGACCATTTGAGGATTGATCTTAACCAAAACATTAGATCTTGAGTATATTTATGAGTGTTCAACTGCATGATTCATTATTACATGTATTGCAATTAATGAATTCTCTTCAACATGCACACTTGAGTACACACAATGAGTAATAACATGGAATCTATGATACCAAACCTTGGGCCATTTGAATTTACAAGAAAAATTGATGTGAATGGATTCACCATGATAATGAATATACATAACTCATATTTATGTGAATGCTAGATATTTCTTGTAAATTGGTGTGGATGGCATTCTCATTTCAACAATCCTATTATCTATTGTTAATGAATGTTGCAGTCTTCTGTTTGTTTTAGAAGTTGTTGTAATTCATTTCTTTATATCTTGTGCAGGTTAGTGCTGTAAATAGAATTTTTCAAAAGACTGTGAGTTTAATTCAAGGCCCTCTTGGGACAAGAAAGACTGTCACCTCAACAGCTATTGTATACCATTTAGCCAAGCAGGGTCAAGTCCAGCTAACAAGTGAGATATTTGATGGATTGTTAACCAATGCTAACTGAATTGGCATTATGTTTTCATATTCAAAGGTTGTACTTCATTATGGAGGCCTTACCCATCTTTTGTCTAATTATGCTTCCATTAGTAACTATACTAGGTTCCTTCTCTTTTATGGAAGGTATAAACTCAGCCATTCTATATTGTTATTATTACTTTCCATGATCTTGAGCTCTGACCTCAGGCCTATTTTTGTCATCAGTTGACATTAATACAATTTCACTTCATTTATGTGATTCAGGTCTTGGTACGTGCTCCATGTAATGTTGTTGTTGATCAACTTGCAGAGAAAATTAGTACCATGGGTTTGGAGGTGTCCTTGCTATCCTGTATCTAATTATATAAGTGACTTCTTAAAAAAAAATTAAAATACATGTTTTGAATATCTCGTTCAAGGATTTCTACTTTTTTAAGTTTGATCATAGGAAATGTGCATAAGAGATTTTTTTGGCTATATTCTAAATGCTAGATTAATATAACATGGAAGTTTCATTGCTTTGACATTATAGGTTTTCAGACTATGTGCAAAATCAAGGGAGGCAGTGAGTTCTCCAGTTGAGAATTTTACACTGCATTATCAGGTTGTTTTTTCAGAGTCTTACCATCATATTTTTTGGCTATTTTTCTGTGTTATGGTTTTTACCTCTTCCCAAGGAATTTACATGCTGTGTTTCTTTGTAAAACAATTATAGGTTAGGCACCTTGACACTTTAGAAAAAAAGTGAATTGTACAAACTTCAGCAGTTGAAAGATGAACAAGGTATGGAAATTCCAATCCATTCATAAGTTATGTATTATTTGTACATTAGGAATATAATATTTACCCTCTAAATATTTGCTAGCCAATTGTTGATATTATTTAAGCAAGTGGATGTGTATATGATGCTTTTGTCAAATTGGAACCAATTTCTTGTTTGGTGTCAAAAGAACTCCTAGGGTTGGTTGTTGTATATGCTTTGAATAAATTCAGGCGGATGTATTTTCTTGTTAGGTATGTCATTTATTTTAAAGTATGCTAACAAAGAGGAAGATAACATAGAAACCTTTTGTAATATCTGATTTGGCCAAGAAAATTACTCTGCTTGAGCAAGTTTGAGATAAATGAAATGTTCTATGTATTGTTTTGGTAATGAATTCTATTAATTACTACAAATGATACATTTTTTAACATCGCATATAGGTGAGCTTTCAAGTGCAGATGAAAAGAAATACAAATCACTCAAGAGGGTGACATAAAGAGAAATAACTCAAAGTGTTGATGTCATATGTTGTACTTGTGTTGGTGCAGGTGATCCCAGGCTATCTAATTTTAGGTTTCGTCAGGTAGTAATAAAGTTTAGAGTTTCAAGTGGGATTACTACATATTAGTATGAGTTTTTTTAACTGTTTGATCACCTAAATGTTGGGTTACTATTCAGGTCCTTATTGACGAATCAACTCAGGCTACTAAACCAGAGTGCCTGGTTGCTTTAGTTCTTGGAGAAAAACGGGTAATAACCTAATCTAGCCTCATAGAGTTGTTGTCGAATATATCATGTAATGAGAAAATGATTTCCATTGTATCTTCTTTTGCAAACCTTATTATTGTACAATAGAAAATATAATATAGGATTGACGTGCAAGTTGGTCTTTTTCTTGTTAAATTTAGGTGGTGCTAGTTGGGGATCATTGCCAATTGGGTCATGTGATTATGTGCAAGAAAGCAGCTCATGCTAGTCTTGCACAATATTTGTTTGAGAGACTTGTACTGTTGAGTTTCAAGATTTTTAGGTTACAGGTGAGATTGCTATTTGTATTTTTGTTTGTTTGAAATAATCACACATTCTTTCATTTTATGCAAATTTAGGAAGCAGTCAAATGTACTTGAAATTTTCTAGATTGTGTTTGTTAATAAGCATTTTGAAGAAAATAGTTGTCTAACCTTAAATAGACGTGGTAAAGCTACTGATGTGATGTTTGTTCTCTCAAATCTTACCTTCATTGTGGTGATTTTTTTCCTTGTCTTTATTACTTTTCCTGTGGTGCACTTCTGGAGTGCCCTTGGTTCTGATAATTATTTGTTTCAGTATAGTTGTGGCTATATCTAAGGCAGGTTGGCCAGAGATAAACTTACAAACATGATTGAATGTTTCACATTGATTTTCATATAAAATGTGTCAACTATAATGTTGGGTATGCTTTTATTATTTCAATCAACTCTTTTTGAAATATGTGTTGAATTTCTTTTACTTGCTTATTTTGGTAGCCTTCAGACTTCTATAAAAATATGTTTCAATTTCTAGAATTGGCTAATATGGTAGCTTATGCTTTGCAACACTCAGTCTGAAATATTTTGTTTTCATGTATTTTTATATTGTCACTGATAGATTGTTTTATGAATGGCAAGGTTTTCTTACCTTATTTGACTTTTACTTTGCTTGATTTCATATAATGATATTTTTCTCATATATTTAGGCACACCAAGAGATATTCCATAAATTGGTTGACTTAATTGGTATCACATCCATCATAGAGGTATTCCGTTCTCTGTGGTAACATGAATGGATATGCTAGATAGGGAAAATTGTACATAGCTCCCACGAATTAGTTTATCATAAATACTAGTTACTGGTAAGTTGTAATAGTAATAATTATGTAGTTTGTAGATTGCTATCTATCATAAATTTGTTTAAATATCATCATTGTCAAGAAATAACAACTTCTTAAAGGGTGCTAGCTCAATGGTAGAGCATCTGCCTAATTATAGGCAGGTGATTGGTGGTTCAATTCATTCAATCCCTATCATAAATTTGTGACTACAAAAAACGACTAAATTCGCATATATACGACTATTAGTAGCTAATTTCCCGTATATTAGTCGTATTTAGCTTAGTCATTAATATTTTATCATCTAGTAGTTTATTTAGTCATATATTTGGTCATTAATTGTTGCAATCAGTGACTAAATCAATGACTAAATTATTGACTAAATCATTGACTATCAATGATTAAATCAATGACTAATAAGTCAAGCTATTAATGACTAAGTATCAGAATTAATATGGTATCAGAGCATGCGGCAGAACAAAGAACAATATCTCAAGAACAAGATTTTTGACATATTTCTCCATGGAAAGTGAGCAATAG
Source organism: Pseudotsuga menziesii (assembly GCA_001517045.1). Lineage (NCBI taxonomy): Eukaryota > Viridiplantae > Streptophyta > Pinopsida > Pinales > Pinaceae > Pseudotsuga > Pseudotsuga menziesii. The sequence goes on along the minus strand of LPNX011126198.1, from coordinate 101,491 downwards.
CTCAAAAATCCGGCACTGCACCAGAAGCCAAGGCTTACCACTCAATATCCCAAATAAAGAACTTGTTGATCAAGCTTGCTTGATTGACTATGCTGGGTGTGATGAAAGCCTGGAATGTGCAGGCTGTCCGACCTTACGGTGCCCCGTTTGTTTTGATTTGCAGGTTTTATCAGGTACAACTTCGAATGGACTCATCAATCCCTCTTCTCACCCCATTCACAAGCTATTCAGAATGGAAGTTGAAGATGATTGCATATCTGAAGAGACGAGGTCTCTATGAGGTGTCTCTTGGAATTGGAAAAGAGTCTTATTAGAATGAGAATGACTGGCTAAATGACTGTGATAGAGATTTTGGAGCAATGTGTCTGGCCCTTTCTGATAACTTGTACTACCTTATTGATTATGCTGAATACCCAAAGGAAGTATGGACAATATTGGACAGAACCTTTGGCAAGCACAATGAGGATCATAATAGTACTTTGGAGATAACAACCAGCACCACAAGAGTTCTTCACTCAAAATTCTCAGCCTCTACTCTCTCTGATGAAGTTGTTCAAGATGAAGATGAAGCAGAATCGTCTACACATTCAATTCGAATTGAAGAAAGTCTTCATGAAGTGACTCCTTCTCCTGATGCTCCAGAAGTTCATGAGATCTCTGATATCTCATATTCTCATATTGCTGAAACAGAAGAAGACATTCGAATCTCTGATATTGAAGAAAAACACTGCTGCACTTCCATGCAAACATTCACCGGTGATTTTCCTATGAATTCTGTGCAAAATTTACTAGTAATTGCTTCCGAAAGTGAAGAGAAATTTGATATTTATCCCTCTAATATTGCTGCTGGTGTGGAAATATGTAAAAACTTGGATATTTTGGAAGAAATATCAGATTGTAAGAGTGAAACATTCCTCCCCATGATCTAGATCTTCCAGTAAATTCCTGCAGGATTGCATGCACCAAAATTCAGAATTTTGAAGAAGAAGAACACTATGCATCTACCGTCTCGGTTGACCATAATTTTGGATCTGATATGAACCTTGTTGGATCTGATATGATATTATTTGGATCTTATCTGATATTTCTTGGTTCAAAATTTCAGGTTCATAAACCTTCAGTACTGCTTGTAGCTGTTCTCATCAACGGTGTGAAGAAACAAGTACCACAAGTCTCCTACAAAACTGCTGCTGGGGATTTGATTTCATTTCACAGTTTTGGATCTGTTGTGAACTTATTTAGATCTGATTTACATTCTTATGTGATATTATTTTGTTCATATTTTAAAATCCAAAATCCTTCAGTCATGCTTGTAGCTGCTCTCACCAATTTCGGTGTGAAAAATCAAGTACCGCAGTTCTTCTTCAATTTTGCTGATGGGGATTTGGTGTTAGTTTCCTCTTGTGAGGTTGCTGATATTTTATTTTGTGATTCATTAGCTATTTCAGAATCTATATCAGATTATGGATCTCAAGCATTCGCTCTCCAGAGTCCCAGGGATTCTCTACCTTTGGTCACAAGCTCATCTCCTCACAGAACTAGTAAAGAGGAAGACATTCTACATCCGCTTGGAAACTTGCTCCTAAGATTTGGGGCTGATTTTACCAATCATGGTTTTCTGTTCAGGGCTACAACATATCATTTTCTTGAGTTTTCCACACATGGTTCAAATCCTCAAGAACCTTTGCTCTCTCTTCAGATGATTTCAGTTGCTCTACATGGGTCCAGTTTTCACCGTGCAGCTGTTTATATTTCTGATTCAGTTGAGTGCATTGTTTTTCTTCCAAAGTGGAAGATTCCTCTAGACATATTCATTTAGTTTGGATTCAGAGGTTCACATGCACAATCTCAGGATGCTGCTGCATAGAAGAACCAATTCTTGATTTACTGCTTAGTTTGAGGGGGGGTATTTTTCCCATGAGGTTTTTCCTGTTTCCTTGGTTATATTAAGCAGTTAATTTATTGTACAGGGTGACCTATGGCCTTTGTTTCTAGGGCCCTAGCATTTTATGCATCTATGTTTTCTAACTCTTCCTAAGTATAGCTTAAGGGGGGGTGTTGGAGACATTTACCATCATACACACTCTTTTGGTCAAATTGGCCTAGTTAAACCACTATCCTAAGTTTAATTGACATCAGTGGAGCATTAATTGCCATCATCCAGTCACACCCACGCCTTCCTACAGTCAAGGAGGCTAACTGGAGCACTCCAGGGGTGATCTGTGTGACATTAATGCACCTAATTGCTAACTGGTGGTTACAATCAGTTTAACCAGTCAGTTACAGTCAGTTAAGGCACCTCCATTCATTAAATATATTATTTAATGATTATTTATTATTATTTAATGAACTGGAGTCAACAAGGCGCCTCCACCAACTTCTGATGGTCAGTTCAGCTTCAGTTAACCTCATCAAGGTTCATTGGAGTCATGCAGTACTAGCACTTGATGGTTGGTTTTCTATGACATGTGTTTGATCTCCTTCAGTTGAGATTAAGTCATTTATTGCACTCCAACTTCAGTTAGGGTTTGGTGAGTCCAATTCTTACAAAGGCCTCTGATACCTAGATCATGTGCAAGAATTAATATGGTATCAGAGCTTTCAGTGGGATGAAGATCAGTCTCTCAAAAACAAGATTTTTGACAGATTTCTCCATGGAAAGTGAGCAATATCTCAAAATTCCAGCACTGCACCAGAAGCCAAGGCTTACCACTTAATACCCCAAGTAAAGAACTTATTGATCAAGCTTGCTTGATTGACTATGCTGGGTGTGATGAAATCCTAAATGTGTAGGCTGTCCAACCTTACGGTGCCCTTTTTGTTTTGATTTGTAGGTCTTAACGGGTACAACTTCGAATGGAAGCATCAATCCCTCTTCTCACCCCATTCACAAGCTATTCGGAATGGAAGTTGAAGATGATTGCCTCTCTGAAGAGACGAGGTCTCTATGAGGTGTCTATTGGAATTGGAAGAGAGACTTATGAGAATGAGAATGATTGGCTAAATGATGGTGATAGAGCTTTTGGAACAATATGTCTGGCCCTTGATGATAGCTTGTACTACCTTATTCCTGGTTCTGCTGAATACCCAAATAATTTCTGGCCAATATTGGACAGAACCTTTGGAAAGCACAATGAGGATCATAATAGTAATTTGGAGATCACATCCAGCACCACAAGAGTTCTTCACTCAAAATTCTCAGCCTCTACTCTCTCTGATGAAGTTGTTCAAGATGAAGATGAAGCAGAATCTTCTACACATTCAATTCGAATTGAAGAAAGTCTCCATGAAGTGACTCCTTCTCCTGATGCTCTGAAATTTCATGAGATCTCTGATATCTCATCTTCTCATATTTCTGAAACAGAAGAAGACATTCGAATCTCTGATATTGAAGAAAAATACTGCTGCACTTCCATGCAAATATTCACCGGTGATTTTCCTTTGAATTCTGTGCAAAATTTACCAGTAATTGCTTCCGAAAGTGAGGAGAAATTTGAATTTTCTTCCTCTAATGTTGCTACTGGTGTGAAAATATGTGATACCTTGGACATTTTGGAAGAACTATCAGATTACCAGAGTGATCCATTTGCTCCCCATGATCTAGATCTTTCAGCAAATTCCTGCAGGATTGCATGCACCAAAATTCAGAATTTTGAAGAAAAAGACAACTATGCATCCACCGTCTCGGTTGACCATAATTTTGGATCTGATATGAACCTTATTGGATCTGATATGATCTTATTTGGATCTGATCTGATTATTTTCCAATTCATGAGTATTTGTTAATTATTCTTTGATGATTTTGATTCCTAGTTCATTGCACAGCTGGCATCGGGGCCTTTGCAAGAGAAAATTATGATTCAGTTTCCTTTCTCAACAATGAAGTTGAAAGAACAGGAGATTCAGAGGTCTAAGCAGGAGAAATATCAGGAAAATGTACAACATCAACAGGAACTGCAGGACTTGAAGAATGAATATGAATAGAAGCTGAAGAAACTCCAATACTAGAATGATTTTCTCAAGCAACATCTTGAAGAAGCAAAAGGGTTGAAAGATGAGCATACTCAAAATATTTCCACCCTTAAAGAGAAGATCAATATTCTAAATTCATATTCATTACTTCTTCATTCTCTAAATTCATAGAGGAATCATTTAAATAATTGGATTACATAATTCATGATGACCCTTATCAACGAATGGTTAGTCTCTTTGAAGGACTTAATAACATGCAATAAGCATACAATGCATACAATGCATACAAGTGCCATTTTGACCTCCTCTATGATCAAAATCAAAGTAGGAATGAAGAAGCAAGGGATTATGATACTTTGGTTGATTGGAAAAAGTATATCAAGGATAGACCTAATGATTTACCAAACCTTGCCAAGGGTAAGATGAAAAGAATCCATATTTCGATTGAAACATGGGAAAGTGTCTATGAACTGGTAGAATCCATCATTTGAGACAGACAAGTGGGATGCAAAAAGAGATGGTTTTCCTCAAAAACTTTGCTAGGTTTCCTCAAACTTCCACTACAAGATCCGATAGAGGATGCTTTTCCTCCCAAGCTAAAAATAAAACAAATCGAGAGTGATTTTTGGAAGGCTAAGGAGAATATTGAACAAATCGATCAGCTTCACCTCTCTTAAATCAAGGATTGGACCGATTCGCCTCTCAATTCACATATGAGAATTGACCTCTTCCTTAGAGAATGGGGAAATATCAAGAAAAGAGAGATCGAGTCTTTGATTTGCAAGGCTCAAATGCCCTTGGAAAATACTAAAATTGATATCTTGTAACCCCATATTTTGGGAATATTTTCTTTCTTTGTAAAATTGTGTAATAATTCTTTAAAGGGAAGGGTGTCTCCCAAGAAAATGGGCTTGGTGGGAGTAATTCCATGGGACAATAGGAAAAAGAAACACCAAGGACATACCAGGGATGCTACGTAATTTTGCAAGATTGTAATTTCTTACAGTTTTAATAAAATTGACATTGTTTCTTATGTTATGTGTTGGTCATTCATTAAATTTATTTAGTGGATTCTAGTTATCTTTTTATCTTTCTGACAAATTGATCATGTGTTTCTTATTTATCAAACATGCTAACTATTGTATTGATTTTTCATTACAATGTTAATGTGTTGTCTATGCATTAAATATATGTCTTTATTTAATCCATATGCCATCAATTGCATCCATTGAACAGTCACTTATGCCCATACTGATTTTTGAATTGGTATTATTCTGGTAGAACAATTATACATATATAATACTTATAAAGAAGCACAATTGTCATTGTTTTAGTTTCATTCAAGGTTGACAAAAGGGAATTGGATTGATTTATATTTCTATATGTTTGGTTAATCATTTCTTATCACAAATTACACATCTAATTGTTCTATTTAAATTCATCTACAATCTTTGTCTCGATTTTCTTAGACAGTGCAGTCTCCAGTCACTGCAAAACTTTCCTAGATCTTCCCTAGAGGAAGAGCAGATCCATTTGGATCTGAAAAACCCTTGTTCCAGTGGAGGCCTTGTATCCATAGGATTTAGTTACATTAAACAACTCGGGGATAGAATCGTCTCTGCATGGGATCGATTTGAATCCTTTCTGGCTAGACTATCTTCTCATTTTGATTGCCTTGTAGTTTATCTAGCAACCTACAAGCCCTGGACATCAACAAATGGTACTAGAAGGAGGGCCATAGTTAAACATGTCAAGACAAAACACAAGTAAACCTCCTCCTCTCAGATCACCAATTATCACTAGAATCCAAGTTCAAGCTTCTATGTCTACAACACAACCTGTAGAGAGTCATACAACAACCTCTGACACCCCTATCATTGAACAAGTTAATAGAAGACCATAAATTCTCTTTGTATCACCAAATAAGGGAACCCTCACCCTCAAATAGTTGAGAAAAATAATCATGATATAAATGAAAAGGTAGAGAAGAGGGCGGAAACAATTCCAATCCTTAGAGATGCTTTGTCCTTAGCTCATTCAACTGATAACTTGCTTGTTAGCACAAACACTCAAAACACCACTGAATAAGGAGTAATTCCTGAGATCTAAAAATATCTACTGTTTGAACATACTGAACACCCTCAATAAAATATGGATCACAACATCTAGTCTGTTGTACCACCACCTACACCACCTGCTTCATCTTCATCACCATCTGAGCAGTCCTCAGATACTAAAACATATTTAAGTCCTTCTTCATCCGAAGAAACACCAATGGTTGAGCAACCAAATAGACCCTCGGTAGATTAGGATGTAGTCTTTATCCCCGGGAAACAACATAAATTGCCTTAGAATTCTGAGAAGTGGATCCCAAAGGTCAATCTAGATGAAAGAGCCCCTACTGAGGATCATATTAAAAGTTTTATGCAAGTCATTCGATTTAGAAATGTGGTACATGAGGATGTAGTATGCATATTATTTAACTATTCCTTTGAAGGATAGGCTACCACTTGGTACTTTTCCTTAGAGTCTGGGTATATCAACTATTGGGATGAGTTTCAGAATTTGTTTCTTAAAAAGTATGGGGATGACAACACCCTTGAATATCTTGTCCTGGATCTATCCTCTTTGAGGATAAAGGGAAAACAAAGAGTGAAGGATTTTAACCAGAGGTTTTCTTGTTTGAAGAACATAATTCCTATCAATGTTATTAATGTGGAAGAACTATTGGTTTCTTACTACATTAAAAGTTTTCCTAATCATGTTTCTATATGCATTAAAAGGGCACACAAAACTACTATGCAAGAAGCATTCTTAGAATCCATTTTAGTAGAGAAAGACATGTTCTGCTTGAAGGACAATCCAGATGTTCAAGCAAACCAGCCTTCTACATATAGAAGGAGGCAAGATAACTTTCCCAAACTCATGCCCCAAACCAAGGACTCTTTCGATATGGAAAACATGAAGAAGCTATTACAAATAAGTTCCAATGACATGGTAGATCTCAAGAAAAGTAATACTGAAAACCAAGTAAATAATAGAGGTTTGGCAAGGACACCCTTTAGGAGACATTAGCATCCTCCTCAGAATAAAACCCTTCCGAATACTAATGAGAATATGATCTCTAATGATATTTACTCTATTTTCAAGGCCCTGACTTGTGGACCCTGAGCTACCCATGATGACAGTAGGGACAGTTCTCAAGGAGCTACAGATTCTATACCTCCCGATGAAGAACAGGATTAACACCTGAATACTATTAAATATTTTTCTGAACTACCAATGGCCGAAGAAAAATATGAATCTGAAGCTATATTCAATGTACAACACTCTTATAACACCAGTAGTAAAGGCCAAATGTCGCAAGAAATTCCACCATCAACATCCACTCCCAATGCAAGTAAACCAGCAACTCCAAAAGAGAAGGTAATTCCTGAAATTGAATACATTCTGGTTAATGATTTAAAGAAGGCTAAAGCTAATAATTTTTTGTTTGAACTTCTAAAAATACCCTCTATGAGGGAAAATCTCCCCAAAAGTATGATTTTGAATAAATCAAGAGAAGTTCAAAACAATAATTTGGAAACTTGTGTAAATCCTGATAGTCAGAAACCTAGTATGAAAATGACCCCTCCTTTATTACTAACTTTTGAAATTTTAAATAGGGGAATCCATAATTGTATGATTGATTCAGGGGCTTCATCCAATGCCATGCCATTATCCATTTGTAATAAATTGAATGCAACCTGAGAACCTTGTCGCACCCAAATAGTCCAATTGGATAGCTCAAGAGTTAAGGTGGTAGGTCAGGTAAATAATGCCCTACTGACATTATCTATAGATCCTAGGATTCATTAGAGACATGACATTGCCATATCTGATATCCCTGAAACTTATGGTATGTGACTGAGTAGGTATTGGTCAGAAAAATTGAAAGGCTATTTTGCTACTAACTGGTCAAATTTGTGGCTACCTTACAATGGCAGACCAAATCAGATCAAAATATTAAGGGACCTTTTATGAAACAAACAATTGTTGATATTAATGATCCTAGCGAACCTGTTGTTCTATTTACCTCAGCCATAGAACATTACACCTTCGATTCTTTATTTAAGAGTTTTCCTGTTGATTACTCTCCTATTAAGGATGTTGATAATTTGTTTGAAATCAATAATTGCACACTTGCCCCATTTACTGGCGATTATTTCCATAATGTATATAATGTGAATACAAATTTTAGGTTAGATTTATATTCTTGGACTTTGTTCTTTTATGGATCTAAATCCAAAGATGGTATTGGTGCAGTTGTGTACTAATAGATCCAAAAGGAACCAAAATGACGATTTCCTTCCGACTTGAGTATGAATGCACAAATAATATTATCGAATATGAGGATATTGTACAAGGACTCAGGAAAGACACAGATTTGGGTGCTCAAGTGATAGAATGCTACGGTGACTCTAATATTATAGCTAAGCAGGTAAGGAACAAGATCCATTGCTTATAACCTCATTTGATTAATTACCAGAAATTGGTTTGGGCCATGACTAATTCCTTTAAATATTTTAATATTAAATTTGTCCCTAGATCACAAAACTTTGATACATATCTATCAGCTAATACCACATCCAAGATCATTACCCTAGAAGGTCTATCCCCTGACACTTTTTCCATTGAACTTATGTACATACCCTCTGTCCCTTAATGTGACAAGTTGGAAGGTTTTTGATGATGACCTACAAATTTTAGACTTTTTAACAGCCCAGGATACCTTTAAGGACGTATCCATAGATGAGTCTGAACATGAAAAGTATTTATCTTACCATTGTTTCCCTTCCAATATTATCCCCAAGTCAGTTATAAATCTAGAGAAGTAGTATGACTTGTAGGAAAAATTCAATGGAAATCCTAACTGCAAGACACATAGTTCTTTTGTCAATTTTAAAACTGTTAATCTTGGAAGTGAGAAGAACTTTCAACTTATAAACATAGGGGCTAGATGAGCCCCATAAGAAGGAAGGGATTTAATTAAAATTTGTAAAGAATTCAAAGATGTGTTTGCATGGGCATATAATGATTTGAAAAAATTTGATATAGTTGTCGTGCAGCACAACATCCTTTTGAAGCTTGATATAAAACCATATCAGTAGAAGTTGAGAAACATGCACCCTATTCTTGAGCCATATATTAAAAAGGAACTTGAGAAACACCTTAAATCTAGGATCATTTTTCCAGTGAGACAAACACAATGGATCTCCAACTTAGTCCATGTCCGCAAGAAGAATGGGGAAATAAGACTCCGTGTGGATTTCCGAAATTTTAAAAGAGCATCCAAAAAATACAATTACCATGTCCCATCAATGGAATAGATATTGGAAAGGGTTGCAGGCGTGGAAATGTTTTCCCAGATGGATGGTTTCTCTGGTTATAATTAGGTATTTTTCACATCCTCCAATCAACTCATTACTTCTTTCAAAACACCTTGGGAAACATTTGCCTAAAGAAGAATGCCCTTCAGATTGATCAACGCTGGTGCAACATTCCAAAGAGCTATGGATATAGCCTTTATAGGTTTGATGGAAAATTCTGTTGTTTTTTATTGGAATAATATAACAATTTATTCAAAGAAACGACATGATCATATGTTTGCACTGAGACGAATTTTTGAAAGATGAATAACGTATGGGATTTATCTGAATTCGAAGAAGTCAATATTTGCATTTACCAAAGGTAAGCTTTTGGTTTTTACTATTTCAAGGATGGAATGATAATTGACCCCGAAAGGATAGATTCCATTGCAAAAATTGGGCTACCAAGTTTGAATAAGTCCATGCAATATTTCATGGGTAAGATAAATTTTGTTAGGAGGTTTCTGGCAAAATTTTGCTTAGATTTTTAGGCCATTGCATTATTTGATTAAAAATGTTGTTTTGTTTAAATGGTATGATGTTCAAAATAATGCATTTATCAATATTAGGAAATCTATTACTGATTCTCTTGCATTCATGTCCCTGGATTTTGATAAGGATTTTACACTTTTGCACTAACTTTTCTTATGTTGTTGTTTTGACTAAAAAACGAGCAGAGGACATAGAGATCGCCATTTTGTTCATGAGGTCCACATTTAAAGGGGCCAAATTAAACTATTCATAGATTAATAAACAAGCCTATACTTTTTATAAGTTTGTCAAGCATTTTAGACCTTATTTATTGGAATCTAAAACAAAGGTGAGTGTCCCCTATGCAACTAAAAGAAATGTGTTGATTCAGAAAGAGTTAGGAGAGAATCAGCCCCATTGGATGACTGTGCTTTGGGAATATGATTTGGAAATCAATCCTACAAATATTTTCAAAGGCAAAGGATTGTGCTTGTTAGATTCCCAATTAAAAGACCCAAACCGGGAACAATAATGGATAAAACAAGAAAATGTGTCTATAGATACAGTTAATGTTATTTATGCTCCATATTTTGAATGGTATGATGATATCAAGTTTTATCTTATTAAAGGGTATGATCCTACAACATTATATTTTAGTAATAATATAATTTTATGGTTAAAGGAATTACCTCACCAAGTCATTGATAATTTTCTTTTCTGAAGGAATTATGATGGTGTTTTCCTCAGGTGTTTAGAAGAATCAGAAGCTGACAATCTTCTATTTCAAATGCATGCAGGAGGACACTTTTCAGGAGAAAAAATTACACACAAGGTTTTTAGAGATGGATACTACTGGCCTACATTATTTAAAGATGCATATACCTTCGTCTAAAAGTGTGAATCTTACCAGAGATGTGTTGGTAAGGTAAATAAATCATCCTTTCCTCTCCATCCTATTACTGTCTAGTTTCCATTTCAACAATGGGAACTGGATTTTTTTGGCCCTATTACTCCTCCCTCTTCTTTGCAGCATAAGTATATCTTAACTGCAACATAATACTTTATTAGTTGGGTAGAATAAATTCCCTTTCGGAGTTTCTAATACAAACTTGGTTATATCTTTTTTAGAGAGTAATATTGTCACCAAGTTTGGAGTCCCTGAATATATAGTGTTTGATAATGCATCTTATTTCAATTCTGTTGATATTACTCAGTATTCCCTTGGAAAGGGGATCAAAGTGAAGTATTCTGCTAAAATTTACCCACAAGGGAATAGATTAGTAGAATATTGCAATAAAAATTTGATCAACATCTTAAAGAAAATTGTGGCTACACACCCTAAGTACTGACACACTAAGCTCTTTGATTCCCTATTGGAAGATTCTATAACTCCTAAAGTTTCCATTCGGAAATCTCCTTACTACCTTGTTTATGGGAAGGAATTTTTCCTACCATCTAACCTCATCCTTCCATCATTGCAGATAGCTCAATATTTCTCACATGATGATGAATCCTCTCTTATTCAAAATAGAATTGACACATTACTTAAATTAGAAGAAGAGAGAGAGAAGTCTAGAAATAAATTGTATCAACATCAACAATTGGTTAAGAGGTGGTTTGACGAGAATTCTTCGACCAACCGTGATTTTGAGGTTAGGGACCTGGTACTGAAATGGGACAAATCCCACAAAGACAACAATGGTTATACTAAGCTTCAACGTTTGTGGTTAGGGCCATTCACTATTACAGAAAAGATTGGCCCTAGTACTATCTGGTTGCAGACATTGGAAGGTTTCCCTGAGACCTATCCAGTGAACATCCAACTAATCAAAAAGTACTTTGTTTAGGGTGAGTGTTTTATTATCTGTACATAGGCGTGTTTCCTTTTATTGGCCTTTTCTGGTTTATTTTATTTTTTATTGTGTTTTTTTTTATTGTTTCGTTTTTCACAAAACATGGTATTGACAAAACAATTGGTTACTGTTGGTGATTGGTTCATATTTAAGATTTCTAACTGAGAAATTTTGAGTTGGGTATTTTAGAAAACCTTTACTTGATTTATATACGAAATAGTGCTTTCATGGGAATACAATCAAAGATCTATGCTAACTCTTTAGAATCGACTCTTTCCTTCCTGGAATCACTATCTTTACTAACCCTCACAATGATGATTGAACCTTTAGGAATAGTCTCTTATTCCTATAAAATGCCTCATTGGTGATTGGCAATAAATCTTTACAGCCTCCTCAACCTTTGTTATTTTCTGATCTCACCTTGATCAGCTTGAAACTGAATAAAACCATCCAAATAATTCTAAATTGCAAGTTAGGGGGTTGTATTACAAGCCAGCTTATCATATTCATAGAGATGTTTAGTGAATGACATTTCCATCAGATGGTTACCAAGCCAAGGTAATGGATTGCAATTTACATTGTAACTAATGTTGTTCTATTTTGTTATAGATGTAACTTGTTGAATTCAAGGACAGGGGGGATTATCACAAGCCAACCTAACCATGTTAGTGAGTCCTACTCTGGCCTAGAATTACTGACAGGTTGTTATAAAGCCATGGCAATTACTTTTAGTGTAAAAACTAAAAGACAAGGAGCCTCCTTATAGAGCTAGCTTGTTCAGTTTCCAGGTAGGATTTTCGAATGGCATTTCACCTTACCAGGGAAATGGTCTTGTTTCAACCACGTTGTGGTTTCTTATGTATGTAAAAAAAAAAGATAAAAATCATATATACATATATGTGTGTGTGTGTGTGTATGTATTTTGTGTATAGAAAATATGTGTATATGCTCAGGAATAAAATCATTAATCAGCAATCTGTATTGAAGCTGGTTACTGGTTTTATGGTATTGAAATAGGTCAAGGTTTTCCCATAGGTTTCTCATTAACTTCCCTCCTCTACTTACATATTTCCTACAGGGATACCTTATGACTTTTGAACCTCTCTCATCTGTTGAGTATTGTTACCAGTGATTTTTTGGCTAGGAAGATGACAATTATATAAAATTAATTCTACTAGATCCGGTTCTACTCTTATGAACCCACTATTAATTATAAACTCAAATATTTTTCTAACTGACATATCTCATTTGAAATTCTTAATATGATTTGTACAGATATAAATGCCTCGCCTAATGAGTCACCATTTGTTGTTGGAAGCAACAGATCCCATTTTAGCTCCTAAAACGGGAACCCCATTTATTCACTGAGGTAAACTCTAAGGTTAGGATTTTTTTTTCTTATGGGCTCTTATTCATGCTTACTGTAAGTACTATGTTTTGGTTTTTAATAAATTGCATCAACGGCCTATTTTGTTTTGTTTTGTGGATTGCAGAAGATACCTTTTTCTTAGTTATTTTTACTTTCTCACAACCCGCATTTCACAATCCATAATGCAGATTGTGGAAGTCCTTTTTTTGGAGGTTTTGAAACTTGTTTTCTCACAATCCACAACCCGCAAATGCAGATTGCGGATATTGGAAATTTCTTTTATTTTGTTCTTTTTTCTTTTCCGCAATTTGCAACCCATAAATGCGGATTTCGGATGTCGGAAAAAAATTTCACGAATAAAATCTCAATTTTCGGTTCCGCATTCTGCAACCCACAATGCAGATTCCAGAAATTAGAAACTCAATAAATAATAAAATTTACAAAATTGCGTTCCCACAATTATGTAACCTGCAATGCAGATTGCAGAAATTAAGAAATCATTTTTTGGGTTACAAATATCATCCTACATTTCCGCAACCCGCAATGTAGATTGTGGAAATCAAAATTGATGAAATTGGTAAAAAATTTTCTTTGGAATTCTATTTCCGGCTCTAATTTTGACCATTTATATTTTTGAAATATATGGCGTAAATATATTTCTCTGTTGGACTTGGCTAATTTAAATTATTTGAATTTTATTATTTGTTCACCATTTTGACCTGTGATTTTTTTTACCTATGCGAATATTTTACTGTGATTTTCTAATGGAGCCAAAAAATCCTCTTGCTTTCAAGTTATCTACTGGTAAGTTTTTCCAATTTGACAATTCTCAACGGTTCATTATTGTCATTTTTGTCTTGGGTAAATTTTAGTTATTTTGCTCCAAATTTTTATCAGAATTTACCTCCCAGTCAGCAAATATGTCAAGAACTACAAGGTCTAAAACCAATCTGAATGAGTAGAGGAACAAGGACCCTAATTCTGGTATTTTATCTGATACTAGCAGGTGGGTGTCAAAAACATATTACCTGGACTGGTCCCGAATCTATGCCATCTTTGATAATGAGGAGTTTTCTACCCTTTCTCATGACTAGTCAGTTTACACTAATATAAGAAAGTCTTGACTCCACTTTATAGAGGCTAGACCTCTGTTCATGCCCTACATAGACCTGGTTAATTGGGAACTTAACCACGCAAATCCCAAAGAATGATCTTTTGAGGATCACACGCATACCCAACTAGACTATTTTTTCCCTAAGGTCTTCGCAAGAGCATACACCCTCAACCCACCGCAGTAGTTGTTGAATGCTCAATTTCTTGAACATGACCCAGTATAATTTTGAAGAGATTATAAAATTGTGGATCGATAACCATGCAAAGTTCATCCCCAATCCTGATAAATCCTATCCCATCTCTTGGTTTAGGTAGTCATTCTCTCTATTGGCAGAAATGCTTTGCAGATTGTATGGGATGCCAAATTGTATTGTATTTAAAGTAGAATGGGCACCTCTTTACCATCATGTCCTGAATATAGGGGAACCCTTCAACTAGGCATAGATTCTCTCAGTCGTCTTAAAGGACACCATTGAAAAATACCAGAAGAATATGGCATCCAGAAAACCCTCTTTCTACCTGTCATCTTATGTTATGCATATATTATGTGCGATATCTTCATTCCTAGCTATGGGATGGAATTGGAAAACGACTTCATCACCTATCCACATCTACTGCTCAGATCTATGGGAGGAAAAATTTTCTCCCCATATCTATGACATTTTCAACCATTTCATTGGGTTAATATATCAAAAAATATTCAAAGGGGATGCCCTATTTTCTCTGACAGAGCAAAGGAATTGATCTCCACCATGGGAGATTGGTATGTGGGTGAATATTTCTCCTACATCAAAATTTGGGGAAGCAACACTGTTCGTCTACTTCCCGGGATAGTTCCGGAGAGGATGGTAGTTCAGTAGATCTCTTTCCATACTCTGATTGATGGACTCTTCCCAAAGATTACATCACCTAAGAGGAAGGGTTGGCCCAAATTTTCTCTCAATTTGGGATTCCTAACTTTAGAGAACTCCACATGATGCCATTATTTGCAAGGCCATTACTGCAATGAAATTAGGGGAGGCACCTAAAAGGATGCATGATCCTAATTCATTATTGGACAACCATTTTGTTCAAGAACACATGAAAAACACTTATGTTAATCAGAAATACCTCAATGGCTCAATATATTAAGGGGAAGATGAATTTTCATAATTGGTGAGAACAATTTCTTCCCCTCGAGAGAAAAGCTTCATTTTCTAGTATCAGAAGGATCTCAATACAATAGTACTGCACTATAGGAAGACAATGTAAGAAAATGAAAAAAAAAGAAAAATACAGAAAAGGAAGCAAAGGAATCATTAGCTATCTCTTCTTCCACTTCTACTGATTAGTCAAAATATAAGGGGAAGTTTTTTCTTGAATGTTCCATAAAATCCAAACCTTCCTCTACTCTTCAGGACCTACTAAGGTTAGCGGAGATAAAGGAAATCCTAAAAAGAATGAGCTCGGAAGTGGAGGCACAAGCAACAATTTATTTCCCACGGCGAAAGAAGAAAAAGGTTCAGGAAGCCTTTCCATAGGTTCAAGCACAATCAACATCCCCAGAACCTCCACCACAGAGGCAAAGGGTAGAACATCCAATTATACAAGTTGAACCAATTAACCAAGTTGATCCACCACCGCCTACAAATATTGAAGTGCATGATATTGAAAGCGATCTTTATTAGTAGATCTCTCCCTCCACTTATGTATGCCATGTCACCATTCTTACCAAGTTACCACCAACTATTTCAACAACCTAGACACCTAGAAATCCTTTTGAAACTTGAATTCCTCAACATACTTTTTCGGATATCAATATATCCCTGATTCTTTATTCCACTAATGGTACACCTTTAGTATCTTGACATATTCCTATTGTTACTCCTTTTTCCACTTGAACCATTTTTTTAGTAGCATTTGAGTTTCCTTCCACTTCCACATCTTCACAGAACTATTCATCGGTCTCAAAACATGCTAGCTCTTCTATCCCCACCACTTCTCTCAAAATTACCACCTCTCTTCATATTTCCACCTTCTCACCAGCCGCCTCTTATCCCTACATACCTTCGACTGTTATTCCATTAGTCAGTATGTCGATCCATACTCATAACACTTCCTAGACTTCCCTTATAGTTACAATCCCTGAAGGAATTATCTCAACATCATAGGAGGTGGTTGACTTTAGTGAGGATGCAGTTGTCTCATTAGGGGAGTACTTTTGGAGAAGGAAGGAAAAATTTGTAGTTAAAAAGGGATCAAAATGATCCAGAGAAGGGATCTTTAAGCAAGGTCCAGTTCCAAACCACATTGTGTAGAAGATAGATTCCAATGATGTCAAGAAAGAATATTTAGGAACTGCAGCTTCCATGGGGGCCTTTGCAGGAGAAAAATATGATTCTGTTTCCTTGCTAAACAAGGAAGTTGAGGAAAAATAATAGGAGAAGTAGAGGTCTAGGCAGGAGCAAGCTTATGAAAATGTACTACATCAATAGAATCTGCAGTACTTGAAGAATGAACATGAAGAGAAGGTGAAGCAACTCCAAGACCAGAATAATCTTCTCAAGAACCATCTTGAAGAAGAAAAAGGGTTGAATGATGAGCATACTTAAAATATTGTCACCCTTGAAGAGCATCTTAAAGATTTAAATTCATATCTATTACTTCTTCATTCTCTAAATTCACAGAGGAATAATTTAAATAGTTGGCTTACATAATTCATGATGACCAGTATCAACGAATGGTGAGTCTCTTTGAAGGACTTAATTACATCCAAGAAACATACAATGAATTCGAGTGCCATTCTGACCTCCTCTATGATCACAATTGAAGGAGGAATGAAGCTACAAGATCTTATGATACTCTGGTGTATTGGGAAAAGTATAGAAATGATAGAACTCATGATTTACCAGTCCTGGACAAGGGTAAGATGAAAAGAATCCAAATTTTGATTGAAACATGGGAAAGCATTTGTGAACTAGTAGAATCCATCATTCGAGAACGACGGGTGGCCTGCAAAAAGAGATCGTTTTCCTCATATGCGTTTCTAGGTTTTCTCAACCTTCCACTACTAGATCCGATAGATGATTCTCTTTCTTCCAAGCTCAAAATAGAATAGATCGAGAGTGATTATGCAAAGGCTAAGGATCAAATTCAGCAAATTGACCAGCTTCACCTAGCTCAAATCAAGGATTGAATCAAGTCACCTCTCACTTCACAGATGAGAATTGATCTCTTCCTTCAAGAATAGGGAAAGACCAAGAAAAGAGAGATTGGGTCTTTGATTTGCAAGGCTCAACTACACCTAGAACATGCCTAGTATCATGACATATAGGATTTGTTGGATGTATTTTCCAAGTGGCATTCTTCCCTTAGTAAATCCTAAAATTGATATTTTGTAACCCCATATTTTGGGAATATTTTCTTTCTTTGTAAAATA
Organism: Pseudotsuga menziesii; assembly: GCA_001517045.1. Classification (NCBI taxonomy): domain Eukaryota; kingdom Viridiplantae; phylum Streptophyta; class Pinopsida; order Pinales; family Pinaceae; genus Pseudotsuga; species Pseudotsuga menziesii. Next base: position 83,887 of record LPNX011126198.1, on the reverse strand, counting down.
TTGCAATAATTATTTAAAGGGAAGGGTGTCTCTCAAGAGAAGGGGGATGGTGAGAGTAATTCCATGATACAATAGGAGAAAGAACCACTAAGGGCATACCAGGTATGCTATGTAATTTTGCAAGATTGTAATTTCTTACAGTTTTAATAAAATCTACATTGTTTCTTATGTTATGTGTTGGTTATTCATTAAATTTCTTTAGTGGATTCTGGTTATCTTTTTTCTTTCTGACAAATTGATAATATGTTGCTTATTTATCAAACATGCTAACTACTATATTGATTTTTCATTACAATGTTAATGTGTTGTCTATGCATTAAATAGATTTCTTTATCTAATCCATATGCCGTTAATTGCATCCATTGAATAGTCACGTATGCCCATACTGATTTTTGAATTGGTATTATTATGGTAGAACAATTATACATACATAATACTTTGGTTAAAGAAACACAATTGTCATTATTTTAGTTTCGTTCAAGGTTGGCAAAAGAGAACAGGATTGATTTATATTTCTATATGTTGGGTTAATCTATTCTTGTCACAAATTACAAATCTATTTTTTTTAAAAATTCATCTACAATCACTATCTCAGTTTTCTTAGACAATACAATCTTTAGTCACTGCAAAAATTTCCTAGATCTTCCCTGGAGGAAGACCAAATCCATTTGGATATGAAAACCCTTGTGCCAGTAGAGGCCTATTGGCACCCCAACAACTCCCCTTGATTTTGCAAATAAAGGGGTCCCCATGTAAATTTTGTAAATACTTAGTTTTTGGTTTGTCTAGCTTGATTTGAGATTTAAAATTCGTGGTTTCACGTTTGATTGCATCCTTTTATTATCCATGTTTGATCTTTTTCTCTTTATCGGTTTTCGGGCTCATGCGACGATGATTCGGTAATTTGGATGAATTTGAGAATTTCGATTGTTTTGGGCTTCCTTGTTGTTCATTAATATTTGCTTGATCTATACGAATGATTATCATTCTTTTGACATGCATAACAATGTGAGCAAAGAATTTTATGCCATATGCTTAAGCAAGATCATTTGGGATACCAACTTAAACAAGATAGCTTAAGATCACTATAAATGAATTGACATGAACTTGTTTCCTACTAAGACAAATATCATTTAGCATAATCTTTAAATATAAATAAAGTAAAATTAATTATTTTATTGAAGATAATACTTTGATTAATATTTAATTTAGTAGATTATAAAATAAAATAAAATAAAATTAGAAAACTTCATCATTAAATAATTGATTATGATGTTAGTTTTCTCTTTTAGATTGGCAATGAAAGTTGTTTTTTTTAAATCATTAAAAAATATTTGAACTCACTATCATATGGTATTCTTTATGTATCGAACCTTCACCATCAAATTAAATTTATAATGAAACTCCAAACATGTTGTTTTACATTAAGCCTTTTATAATTGTTTTCCATAATAAATACACCATGTGCTCGCTTTTCGATGATGGAATATGGGTCTCACTCTTTGCTTTGGTATTTTGAAATTTTCTCATTTTAAACCTGATAATCTTCATGTGAAAGCATCTTATTGTCAAACATTACTTTAATAAAAGAACAATTCATTTTTAATAAAATTATAAAATAGGTAAGGTGTGTTTTAGGTGGATTAGCTCTTATTGTTATTATGGCAGGACAATACTTTAAATGACAGCATAGATTCAGTTATGCGATAAAATTGCATTTTGCGTTGACAAATCAAATTGAATGTTAATTTCACACACCATTTTCGAAGCTAGCCTGTCGTATGTAGTGTGTTTTAAAAGGAGAAGTGTTGCTCAAGATTGTTGAGGACAGCTCACCATGCTGCCATTAATTTGATCCGGTGATATTTGTGGGAAATCGATCATTTATGCTAGGACGTAAAGAGTACAACAAGATCTCTTTATTAAGTAGATGATAATCGGAGCAACCATAATACCAATATTATTGCCAAAAAATCATAAAAAGCCTTCATTAAATCGCTTGAATTGTGGACTAATCCTCATGAAATGGATTTCATTTGTATCGATCGGATGACCTGGCTCGACCTGGCTTGCGTGAGCGGTCACATCCCGACGTTGCCTATCCATGCAAATGATCGGTTAAGTAGGTTACTGCTCATCAAATTGCAAGTGTTGGTGACCAACCGATTCTATGAAGTTGTTATCACAAGGAGCTCAACGCAGAATAAGGAAAAGAGACCTGGATTCAAATGACTGTTATATTTTTCCACCGGTCTATCAAATTTCCATTCAGTCTCTAACCATCATTTAAAAGATCATGGTCACTATATTATTAAAGATTATACGAAACAGAGACGTATGCAAAGTTATTGTGAGATCATTATTATTTTGCCATCTTGGAGAATAAGATAACTTGCCAGACTTCCATTAAATCTCTTCTTAATCTAAGAGAATCCTCACAATGCAATAATTTGACAATGCATGAGCAAAGCAATGAAAAGAGGCAGAATTGATAGAAAGAAATGATGACAATAACTGAAGTTTCTATTACAGTCCAACATGCAAACATGTATGGAACATCATTATATTATAATAGGAGAAAATCATTATCCTTTGGAGGAACTCAAATGACATACATGTGGCAGGATTACATTGGACCTCAAAACGTCCCTAGGTTGACCAATAGGATCCCAAACCACCTCAAATGGTCACGAAAATATAATGTGAACATTGGGATTGTATGGTTAGTAATCAATGAAGGTGTCCCAGTCATGGTGGAATGAGTGAAGGCGTGGGAGTTGCTCTAGGAAACCCAAGGTGGCGGGGGGGGGGGGGGCGGGGAAGAGACAAAATCAACCAAATACAATGCATGAGCACCCCTAGTCAACCCATATCCATAAACTATGGAGTGGGAATGCCCCTAGGAACCAAGTGGTTATAAATGAGGCACCTTATATCTCGGTTGAGAAAAATGAGGGCGTTGGGTGTCATTAATGTTCCATAACCCCCAACAACCTTAGGAAAACATCATAGACCATGGTTTGGACCATCTAGTGAAGGCAACAGCAAATGAGACTATGGTCCTAGATGATAGAATATTCTAACACTACTTTTTAGTTTTGCACTTTTTCACAAATTTCAAATTTTCAACAAAATTGGCTATCTCCCAAACCAATTTTTTCTAGAAAATAATTTTTGAGCATGATTTGTCTATTTCAATGAGTAGGTAAAATGTTGAGTTCAAACAATTTCTTGGTTTCTACATCTGGGGTCACTTTTACCTCCTTCAAGCTTTCTAAAATGCACAAAAAGTGCTCCGGAATAATGCTTTTTTATTTTTCTTTCATACCCTAGTGTCACCTCTCTTTTGTAAATTGGCTCCAAGGTTCCGGAGTTATCCATTTTCCTAGTCGATGGTCATGCCATAACAATTTCAAACCAAACCAAAATTCCATCGAGTCTCGAGACATCGATCTTTGAAAGTGACTAATTCAAAATTTTGGCCAAATCATAGCATGATGGGCTCAAACCTCTCACTGATTCTTTTGTGACCTTTTATAATGGAAACCAAATGCCTTGGGTCTCATCCAATTCTTATCCAAACTACTCCTACTATGGAAAAACTAAAATTTATGCTCTACACTATTATTTTTTTTAGACTCTACATGTTGATCCCGACTTTTTCCAATCCTTTCCAACTTTTCCAATTGGAACTCAAAAAGCAAAATGCATACAATGACTTGAAATTATTCATTCCCTACTTTCAAACTATGACTTCTATATTCCATACATCGGGACTCATAAATGGAAGGTAAAAAATAGCTCCTATGTAAATCCTTCTCGACCTCCTGACTCCGACTACTACCTTTCGTACGTCGAGATTTGAAAGTCACAAGTCCAAAATGGCTTTGAAATAGAAATATCCTAACTTCTTGACTCTGACTACTACCTTATGTATGTTGGGAGTCAGAATTTGGCACTGTCGAATGACTTATAATTAAGGATACCTCAACTTCTCTATTCTGGCTACTACCTTCCATACATCAGGAGTCTAAAGTATGAGCTCCACCACTATGCTCCTATGTAGTCCCGATCCTGAATTCCATCGTCGACACTCAAATGTCGGAACTCATTAGTTTTCACCTCGGCACCATCAAAATGGTAATAAAATGAACATTTTGACCTTCTGATTATGATGTGAGGAGTCAAAAACTCAGCAAGATGCCCATGTTACTGCTAACTTCTCATGTCGATATCTTTCATGTCCAAAGTATGTTTTTAACAAATGGATATTATTGGAAATATCTCAATGAGATCTATAAAATGATATGATCCTCTACAAAATTTGAATACTTTGATTTTTGGTAATGATTTAAACTAGAATATTGCCAAAACTTCTGTGGATTCTGATTGTCTGCTTGTAGGTGTAGATTTTTGTCATGTCCCCACCGTTTTACCGGCGAGAGGACGCGACTATAATGCTATCATTCCGGGAAATATAGCCCCATGAACATAAAATAAAATGCATTGAACTTAAACATACACAAATGCATAAATGATTATCAAACATCGGAATCAATTTCATTCATTCAAAACATTTAACATGTTCATATGGATTTATAAAATAAACATAGTTGCAAGTATTTAAACACAAGAATACTTATCTTAGAATAAGCTTGTACTGCAACCAGCTATGTCGCTAAAACGTTCCACCCAAGCATAAGCCAGTGTGCTCATCAATCACTTAGCAACACTGCCACCCCCGAGCTGGGAATGATTCCACAAGGAATAAGAGGAAACCAATAGGCTCACACATAGCCAAGGATACACAAAACTCAGCCAATTCAACACATTTGGGTTTATCACACTAATAGGGAGCTGGAAAGGTTGGCTGCTAAGCTAGTGAGCTCAATGGAGTAAAAAACGCGTTTCCCAATTACTGATGGCTTCTCCAATTTGAATTTGGGTTGTCATACCTTTCCCATCCCATGCAATAACCAACTCAACCAAATTCTGGGAGTAATAAATGATTGGGTGAATAAGACAAGAAAGGTAGTTATCAGTTTTGATGGGTTCCGCCTTTGATATTTGGCTTTTCCCCATTGGCCCCAAAGGTTTGAATATTCCCCCCCCTTATCCTTAGGAATCATGCCCCCATCTCATTATTGTTGCATTGACATAGCTGGTTATGGGTTTTTAATTAATTGCATATTTACATGATGATTTAAAAATCATAACATGCCTAGCTAGCACAAAATACCATCGGCACCAATTTAATCACCGAACATAAAACACTAAATCAATGGTGGGGATTTTTCCTATATCTCCACACCATGATTAATTACAATATATACATCATATACATTTAATGCAAACGAGGTCAAAACTGGGGTGTTACAATTTTGGCCCAATCATCCCTAGTAATACAACCACTACAACAAATTTGACTTTTAGGGGAGGTTGTCTTCCACCTGCATAAGTAACTTTTGGGGGAGGTTTTTGCTTTAGAGGCGGTATTTACAAAACCGACCCTAATAGCATCGATGCTAAAAGTTTGGAATTTTAGGGGTGGTTTTGGAAGAGATCAAAATCGCCCCTAAAAGTGAATTTTGGGGGCGTTTCTAAAGCCCCCCCCCAAAAAGTGACTTTTAAGGGTGATTATAAACCCCCCTCATAAACACATATGGGGGCGGTTTTAACCCATCCCTGCAAAATTCCTTCTTACAAACCTTTGGGGGCGGTTATAAAACCCCCTCATAGGTACCTACGGGGGAGTTTTCAAATCCCCCTCATAGGTACCTACGGGGGCGGTTTCAAACCCCACTCGTAGGTACCTACAGGGGCGATTTCAAACCCCCCTCATAGGTACCTACAGGGGCATTTTAAAACCCCCCATAGGTTCCTACAAGGGCAGTTCTAAACCCCCCATAAAGCTCCATCTCACAAACATTTGGGGGTGGTTTTAACAACCCCCCCTCAATAACATTGGCGCTAAAAGTTTGTATTTTTAAGGGCGGTTTTGGAAGAGATCAAAACTGACGCTAAAAGTGACGTTTGGGGGCGATTTAAAACCCCCACTAAAACTATTTATTAGAAATATGTGGGGGTGTTTATAAACCCCCCTCACAGGTACCTACAGAGGCGGTTTGAAACCCCCCCTAAAAATCTTTACAAACCTTTCGGGGAAGTTATGAAACCCCCTGATATAAACTTACAGGGGAGGTTTTGAACCCCCATCATTGTAACATACAAGGGAAGTTTTTAACCCCCCTCATTGTGACATACAAAGTCAATTTAGAACCCCCCTCGTATCAACATACAAAAATGGTTTGAAACCCCCCCTATAGCCATAATAAATCATAATAAAATTATTTTTTTTAAATATCGATATTTCAATATCATTCGGGCACAAAGGAATCGAACCTTCAATCTCGTACTTGTAAACTTGGCGTTCTTTCATTGAGCTAAAACCCTTTAAGAATTGGGGAAAGGGGCAATATTAACACCAATATTTCATCATTTGTAATTCTAAGAAAAGACTAAGAAACCCAACATTGTTTCTGAATCGAGATACCTAAGGAAGTATTCTGACCGAAGGACTTGTATCTAAGTGATCAACAAAGGATAGACCCTTTGTTCAAAACTAGTAGAAAGACCACTGGTTTATAAAAAACAAAATACAATGACGGTGAGAATTTTGATTTACTTTAGTTTCATTATGACATGTATACACTAGTACACTCAATAAAAAAACAACTAGTACAAGAAATTTATATAAAATTGTATGCAAGATTCATAATCGCAAACTCTTTGTCTACACACAAAGGACTCATGTCTGCTGATATTTCATGTCACAGATAAAAGATTGCCTATTTGAGATATCACAGGGATCATAGGTGTATTACCCTACTATTCTAAAACCACCTCATGTTGAAATCTCAACTTAAATAATTCTACTGCAATTAAATACTTTTCATATACCTTCCAAAAAAAACAGCTACAGTATCTTCCAACTATAATCCCTCATCATCCATCCATAATCAAGATTCAAAGTATTTTTCAATCAGTTTATTCACTACACCTACATGACAAAGTATTAGTGCATCTCACTCTATTCATTACACCTACATGACAAGCTATGGAAGCTTCCTTGAATAACAGTTTCGCACATATAGTATCTGGCTCTTAGACTAGTGCACATATGTTGCATAAACAATGTTATTTTAAGAATACTTTAGTATGTAGGATAAAACTATTCTACTTGACAAAAAGGTTAAAAACCCATGTGGAAGATAGAACCTTCCCTGCTGTTACGGAGAGAAATTCCTATGGCTTGGGGTACCACAACAGACAGCTTGACTCCAGAAATCAATCTTTTCCAATATGCAATAGAAATAAAATGTCTAACACTAAAGGATCAGACCTTGTACCTTATTCCGGACGGTTGAAGTAGATCCCCATTGAGCTTTCCAATCTTCAGCTTGAATTGATCTGTTACTTTCTCAAAAACAAGTAAACAATACAAGCATTCTATATATCATGGTGTTAGATCTATTCTAGCATATATAATCAATAATGTATAAGCATTTGACATAATACAACGGAGAACATATTCATTCAAACACACATTATTGGACATGAAAAGATATTTCTATTAATATAAATCAAAGATTACAAGATACAACCTCTGACGGTACATCTGCGAACCAAAGAAACTGAATCCCCCACTTGGGCCTCCACCAATTCAATCCTCCATCTCTCGATAGCAAGCTCACAAGAAAAATGCAAGCTTGGGAAGAACACAAAAGTGCTCCAAGGGACAAAGGGATGCAGACTCAAGCATAAGTTTCGGCAACAATGGACTATAGTTTCGTTGCTCTCAATTCTCTCTTATGCCTTCAATGTACCAAGGGGTTCCTTATATAGCTTTTCAAAGGGGTAATGAAAGTTCAAATCCGAGCGATCTCAAGGCATAGGGAAGGCAAGGAGTCAAATGAGTCGGATCCATGTCAAGGAAAACTCCAAAAGGATTTGGATTATGCACACATCCCGATGTACATGGTTTTAGTGTTCAAACCCACGTATGTACACGCTTATATGTTTAAAAGTCGTGTATAGCATTTTTCATGTGTTTTTAGGGATGATCAAGGAAACATCAAAGGACAAAAAGTGGTCCATAGGGTCTAAGGAGTCTGCAGCGGGACAGGGGAAGGCCATACAAAGTGTGATTCACCTAGAGTGGTGAAATCCGCTATAACAGATGCCCCCTAATATGTGAGGTCAGAGGGGTGATACGATGGCCGAAATACATTATAAGTCCATCCCAGAAGTGGAGTGATGAAGGATCCCAAATGGAAGACCAGCCACCCAATCAGCATAGTACAATAATACAACTCTGCATACAACTGCAAATACATATAGCAGTCCCAGATACATAAGAGTACAAAGGCCATGAATAGGAATAATACATGATATCACATATGTGGTCATCACCACGTACAATATACATAGATCAGAATCTCCATGATGAAGATATACAAAGGACCATGACCTCCAAAATGGCTGAACATATATAATAGATCAAGATATCCATAGTGGCTAGAAATATCTAACATACACTAGAATCAAGTCATGAGAGCTGAAATCTCATGAACACTGGCACGATCGAGGAGGTAGCATATAAGAGATGCCACCAATCTAGAAAGTCTTCTACACAAACCGCTACGATTACATGTCCTACTATGCGAATAGAGGTGTCGAGGTCGAACATAGTAGTCCATCGTCTGATTACTGGTCATTAATGTATACCGTTAACAGACGCGAGATCACCCACCGATAATGAAAATGGGAATCAAGGTACTAGAGTGAAAACTAACAATTGTGAATAAATGTGTTGAGGTCGAACACTTGAAAGGATCCATCGAACAGGGGACATTGATGTATTCCCAAGAAACTGTCAATGGCGAAAGAACCTGCCACTGATGACTGCAAGTCTCAAGGCACTCAAAAATGACTCTAGACTCCAATCCCAGAATAAATGATCTGAAGTCGATGGGATGAAATCTGCTGGAAGGAGGGCATTAAGGCATCCCCCATAATCCAACACGAGGTACTCAGCAAAGCTGTATAATGTGGAAGGAATCGATCATAAAGTGCACGAACCAATAACTGTACCGGGAATGGTCGACATGCAAAATCAAGATAACTAAGGAATGGCCGACTCAGGTTTCAACTTCCTTCGAACAAGAGCATAACAGCATATGGTGACTGAATGAAGGAAGCATAGACTCGATATACAAACCAGGACATCTCTATGACACAGGAGGCATCAACAGAGGCTCCACCGGGACTGGAAGCTTAACCAGTCGGTGGAGATAAACTCAGATAAACGAGTATAGCTCCTAAAGTCAAACTATAACCCAACCAATGGATGTGATATACAGTGCTCTGTTCGAAGGCGACACAACTCGACAGCTGCCAAAGATAACATCTTTCCTTGTCTGGATTTTTTTTTTTTTTTTTTTTGGAATTTTTTCAGTTATTTGAAAAGATTGAAAAAAGAATAAACTAGCTTTATAGTTACAAACTAGGAGGAGACGAGTGTCATAAGGGAAAACAAACTAGTTCCAAGCAGTGGAACATACCTATGCTCAATGCAAGGATACATGTGTAGGATATCGACACTCGAGGGAAAATTCCCTCCCGGTAAAAAGGGAATCAAGCTGCAAAGGATATAAAAAATGGTTCTGCATGGCTAGACATGAGACAAGCTTGGGCTATATGGCTGAAACGCAATGTCAGGGGAGCCAGCATAAAGCTCAATAAGGCAAGCAAAGCTCACGATAATGCATTCACAACTTGACATGAGGGAGTCCTAAGGGAAATAGGCTACCATAAGATCAAGAGGAGTATGAGGTTCTTGCAAAATGTCATGGCAATACTATACAATGGGCTCCCGGACCTAAGAGAGGACTCACAACATGGGTACCAAATGCAAAGGGGAGTTAACTAGGACACCCATGTATAGGAAAGCTCTACCATTCACATAGTACCACTTCTAACAGCAGCATGAAGGTTCCATGGTACCATGGAATGGGTTCATACCTAAGGTTAAGATGGAACGATCATAAGGCAATGCATAAGTGCAAGCAAATGTGAAATCCTAACCTATATGCTAGTTCAGACATAATACCTATGATAGGCATGAACGGGTCGAAACCTTGGAGAGAGTGTACAAAAATTGGACCCTACATGACAACCATATTAGTCCAAAACAACCCAAAATAGTCAATAAAGAATCCAAACTATAGGATATAGGGAGGAATGATCATGACAACAGCACCCAAAGGAAACAATGCGCTGAACGATGAGACATAAAAAGGAAACTAAGGTGTAGACCCAACGTTCACGCATACACTACCACCCCAGTGAGGGTGACCACTGGTGTAAAGACCGAGCGAAGGGAAAAAATCCTCCACAAATGGAGTAGAGGATGGAAGATGACCATTCCCAAATCTATGAGCACGATAAGGGGCTGTGATGCCCCCAAGTCTGACACCAAGGTCCGTACTAGGACCAAGACGGGTGATAGGATACCAGGCATGCTAAAAATAAAAGGACCTGAACTCAAGAGAGCATAAATATACTCAAGTAACCATGATCCCAAAGGCCAACTAGCGCACAAAGAGAACACTCCTAAGAAAATCTACAGCCGAAATACAAGCAAACCAAGGGGAGGATATGTGAGCTCCCGAATGCAGCAGGTATGTCTCGCCTAGGAGAGGCTTGAAACTCCCATACACTACAAGCAGAGGTGCGTAACCAATTATAGCGGCCCTCAGCTTCAACGCATATAGCGACTGTACTGTCTGACCTCTACCTGGCCGGGACACCTGCAGAGTACCCCCTCAATAAACTAGGTAAGGCAACTAAGGTCACCTCAATATAATCAATGCTCAAGTGGACAGTCGCAGGCAGGATTGACCATATGGGCAGGATAGCAAAACCCAAAACACTCGAAGGAGTCCCCAGATACGAATACAATCTTGAAAATATCTCCGGTGCTACTCAGTTATGACTAGGGGTCATCCCAATCAATAACCGTTGACACTGCCTCGTGCTTAACTCCCTTTTGAGAGGAGGATCCTGAGAAACACTAGTTATACCAAGGATTTCACACATTCACCTGGACAGACACATAGATGTTGTTGTTTAGTGATCTTGGAGAATTGACTTACAATGAACTATTCCAAGATCCTAAAACCTAAGCTTGTTGGTGCACCCTAGAAAAGAAAAGAGTGTAGTTCATTTTAATTGAGCGTTGATTTTAATTGGCTGTAATTACTCAAAGGGAAATGGTCATGCAACTAATGACATGTGTAGGAATATATTAAACCCACTCACAACTTAGGATAAAATAATTAATCATTAATTGATTAATTATTCACCCACTAGCTTAATTAGTTGGCATCCACTTGCACCTTAAATTCAATGCATGCCATCCATATCCTAGGAATGATTTATTTCTAATTCTGGGTTCATCTAGAATTAGTATACATGACCTTATAGCAGATTCTGCTTTTTTCTGCTTTTTCTTCTTTTTCCAGCTTTTCTATGGATAAGATAAAATCTAGTCAACTAGAAAACTGGGAGCTTTTGTTTCCAACCCATCCTCCATTAGTTTTTCTCCATTTTCTAGGATTATCATTTTATTTCCATCTCCTTGACAACTCACTCATGCTTTTGCCAACTCGTGAGGTCCTTGATAGATTTAGCAAGTGCTTTATCCACCTATGGGGGTTTGCTATATTTTGGTAAGTCAGCCTTTTTGAGCTTTATGAGTTGTTTCCATACAATTCGAATTTCCCATGAGGGATGTACGATTTATGTACTATATTATTCATAATTATTCAATGGAAGGATACACACCAGTATTCATCTCTTCATTCATGTGATTCAGTCTCTTTTCTTCTCTCTATTTTTCATGTGTGTGCTTGTGAGAATTCTTAGTAGCAAGATCTATTTCCTGTGCTTCTTATTAGAATCATTGCACATAGCATTGATCTATTATTTCTACATGGTATCAGAGCTACAAGGTTGATCAAGTTCTACAAAGTTGAGGAGTGCTTCCAGTCTCCTATCCCTCTTTGAAGAAGAGCTTGTCTAGCATACAAGATTTTCTCCTATTTTATTTTGCAGGTTGCAGAGAGTATCTACTAGAGCATATCAACAACTTAAATATGGATTCAAAAGTTCCTCTACTATCTCCTTTCAACTATGCTGATTGGAAGCCAAAGATGAGTGCATACTTGAAGAGGCAATGTCTCTTTGATGTCTCCATTGGTGCATTGAGTGAACCCGAGTCTTATGAAGAGAAGATTGATTGGCTAAATAATTGTGATAGAGCTTATGGAATTATGTGTTTGGGAATGTCTCCAAATATATATCATCTCATAGATTCTGATGAATTTCCATATGAGCTTTGGAAAATTTTGGACAAAGCTTTTGGTTTGCAGGAAATTAAAGATGAAGCATGGAGCGAACCTAGCATCTCCTCTTGTTCTCTTTCTCAATATTTCTTGGCCTCTACATTCTCTGATGAAGTTGATCATGATGAAGAAGTTTCTCATACAGTTCATGTTGCTGCTGCCCTCTTTCATTCGAATGCTTCCTCCTTCAATGAAGAAGCAAATATTGAAGAGCCATATTTTTCTGTGTCTCTTGAAGGTGATTTTTCTTCTTGTGATACTATTGATGAAAAAGAAGTAACATATGTAGCTGCTGCTGATATTGATTATGATCCTATAACCCATTCATTGTTCTCTCAATCTCCTATCTTAGATTCTGAAATCTATGTGCCAGATCCTTCACACCTCTTGCTTACCTCTCTCATTGATGGTGCGCAACCCAGTGACTTCCAGGATGTTTGCTTTGCCACATCAAGCCTTATTTGTGTCATACCACTTATCTTACTTGATCTCATGTGCTTCAGCATATCCTCATTTTTTCTTGGCATCAATACTCAGAGCCTTCTTGAATATTGTGAACACCTCATTCTTTCCTCCTTTCATACAGAGGATTCATTACCAGTGTATTCCCATGAGTCTATTGATATGCTTATATGTGATCCTTTGGATTCTGATTTAGAAGCATATTTGCAGGTTGATAAACATATAATACCACTATCCATACCATCTACCATACCTCTGAATAATCCAAAGACTATACAAATCCCAAGATCACTAGTTGATTCCTCATTGGTCTCTTATGCAGTGATATTTATCTTACATGGTTTGAAGTCTTTCCTATCTTTCATTGGCTGGTTATCCATGACCTTAGTCATATATGGACTGATATTAAACATGTTTGGATCTGTTCTAAACACTTATGATTCAGATCTTATGCCCATCCATCATTCAGATTTTTACACCTATCAGTTTTCCCTAGTTGCTCATAATTTTCCTAGTCTAGCCCTATATCCTCATGGAGCCACTGAAGCCTTTGTATTTGCTGTTTCATATGCTAATGTTTCTGATATATTAGAGTTTTATCAGCCTCATATCAGATCTATATAGGTGCTATAGCAGATTGGAATATTTACATGTGATTCACATCACAATTTTGCAGCTATTCAGGGAATTGGGTGTGAAATAAATTGCCTTATTTTTTGTACTCTTTGGAAAGGAGTATGCATAGATCTCTTTTCCATTTCAGATTATGTTTGCAGATCAGAGTTTTACAGTAGAAAGAAGCATCCAGATAATGCTCCTACTTCATCAGTTGATGAGATACAAGGAGTCTCTCCTCTTCCTTCTTGCAGGTTCTACACTCCAGCGCATGATCATGGAGTTTATGATTTCTTCAGCAATTCCTTCATACAAAAGCAGTTCAGTCAGCTCATTAAAGTGAAGATGAAGATATGTTGAAGACATATTTCAAATTTTGTGCCTTGTCCTATCTTGAGGGATGATTTTCCCCATGTGGTTTTGCCTCTTTCCTCACTTTTCTGGACATAATAATTGTAAAAGGGTAACCATAGCCTTGTTGCTGGGCCCTATATGCATCCATATGCATCCATATTTTTTTTCGTACCATCATAAAGTCAGAATTATAGGGGGGTGTAGGAATATATTAAACCCACTCACAACTTAGGATAAAATAATTAATCATTAATTGATTGATTATTCACCCTGTTAAGTCTGTAATTTTTCTGTCCAATTTCGGCTTGACTTCTTAAATTTTTGGTTTGTTTCTCATTAAGCTTTTGTTTTAAGTTTTAGTTTTGATCTCCTTTAGGAGTTCTCTTGATGATTTGATAGTTTTTGGGCATACTTTTCATAGGTTTTATTTGATTTGTGGTCTTTTGCATTTTTAAAAGGGGTTAAAGAAGGTCATATTATCAAAAAATTGATTCATTAATGTGTATTTAGAGATCAGTTAGACTTGATTCTTAGCCTAGCAACTTTTTAAACCTCCGACAAATTAGCAAAAGATTGAAAAACAACGAAAATTTGGCATGGAAGTTATTCTTGTAGCGCTGGATGAAAATTTAACAAAGGGCGCGCTACAAGAATATCGCGGCCCTTTGTTTTTCAATTTTCAAACAAAATTCTATCATGATTTCGCTTAGTGAATGACTAATCACCTTGTGTGAGTGGTTTAACACGTGTATGCTGCAGTTTAAGCACGATTTCAGGTGGTTATCAGTCCCGAAACAAATCAAGCTCATCATTGCTTATGATGCGGAATCAGTTAGACAGACATCAGTAAATCTCGGTTTAACTGACGTGATTTGGTTTTCACACATATTATCAAAATAAAGGAGTGATGGTGGAGCAGATTAAACCGCTAAGAAGGAGGATTGTGTTGCTGAGAAGAAAAGACAGTGTTATAGACACCAACAAAAATTAGGGCTTCCTAATTCACTTACCTGCAGTTAAGGAAGTTATATGAAGACACCTGTATGCATAAGGAGAGACCGTTGATAACCCAAGACGAAGGTTTAAGCCGTGGCATTCGAGTAATTGACAGGTAATTCAATACAAATTAGTTTAATTGAAGAAATTGGGTTTTTCTTGCTGGAGGTTATTTTGGAGAAATTGATTGCTGCAGAAGTTAGAATGGGTTTCAAAATGAACCATTCACCATAGAAATAGTTGTCTAAAGCTATTATTGAGAATTTGCATGAACAAAGTATCATAATAACCTTAAGTTTAAAACATTCACTTTTGGAATTTTGAGGACAGTTTAAAGGAAGGTTTTTTATGTTTTTTTCTCTAACCTACTCGAGAAACTCTGATATTGATGAATATTGGCTGTAATGAGCTAAGTGAATAGGTTTCTTCTCAGACCTAATACCAATTTAAACTAGAATCTACAGGAAACAACATTGACAGGACTTACAGACTGTTTTATTATGCTCATCTTTTAATGTGAAAGTGTTTAGTCTACTTGAGAAGCTGGTGGAAGCTGGTGATAGTTGTTATAATGTAAAAAAATCAATTGCTGGGAGAACATGTTGACTTTCATATGCAGGTTTTGATGGCAGTTTTTGGCGAAGGTGAATATATTGCAGATACTGGTGTTTCTTCTCTCTTCTCATACAGATAGTCTCCAGTCAGAATAATAAACATGTGGTTGACGTTACTCTTGCAAAATTTGAATATGTGAGAATGAGGATCGAGGCTGGTTGATATAGAGAAAGGGGAGCCCATACTGAAAATAGAAGAACCACACTCATTGACAGCCTTCAATTACATTGAACAGTCTGCACAGTACAATTAATCAAAGTGCTGTCTTCTATGATTTAAATCAGTTTCTATTGAAGGAGGAGTTTATATCTGAATGCATATCATATTGCTGGTTTCCTTAACCCTAAAATGAAGAGCTTGGATGGTCCATAGTCTAAAGAAATTTGACATTATGTTTGATGGTGCATTTTTGAAGAATGAGTAGTGTTTTTGTGCTTTTATGACTGTTTTATTGATGAACTGATCTATTCTCACAGTCTACCTATATTCAGACCTAATTTGTACTGTTGTAACAAAGAAACATTGAAGCCTAAGGTTAGGTGAATTTGATCTTCTGTTGGGGAAGTTTTCCTTCATCTTTTAAACCAACAGGCCTGTCCAGGAGTGTACAGCAGATTGTGAAAGAGTTCAAAGAACAGAAAGCCAGTCTACAAAGCATCTTTGAAACCTAAAACCAGATTGAGTCTAGCTACTGAAAGAAGAAGATGGGCAAGAGTGGGAAAAGTGGTAAGGTCAACAGGGCTGATCCCACTGACCTAACCTGGATTGAGAAGATTCCTGACTGTGCAAAATTATTTCAACAAGCAGGTTGGCTCAAGTTTTTCAGGAAGATAGATGGATACAATGCTCAGGTGTCCTGCAAGTTTGCTCAGGGACTTAAAGATGATATGGTCATGATGGATGCTTTGAAATTCAAGCTGACTGTGGAATTAATTGCAGAAGCTACTGAGATTAGTAATGAAGGAGAGCATTGGTTCAAAAAGTTGCCTTTTGAGTTTGAGCCACAAAGGTACCTATTGCCTAATGTGACTCCTGACTGGAACAAGGGTATCCTCATTCAAAATTTCAGGAAAGAGTGGATTGAGCCCATAAGGATACTTCAAAGTTATGTGACCTGTGAGGGAAGATATTCATTTGTATTTAAATATCATTTCAGGTTCCTGCAACACATAGTAGGAGTTTCTAAAATGAACCTGCCCTTGTTTTTTTTAAAGAGCCTGCAGAAGATGTCAAGCAAGATAAAGCAACATGATGATCATACTTCCCAGTCACTTTTTCATCATGGCCTGATCAAAATGATCATCACCA
The DNA here is from genome assembly GCA_001517045.1 of Pseudotsuga menziesii. Lineage (NCBI taxonomy): Eukaryota > Viridiplantae > Streptophyta > Pinopsida > Pinales > Pinaceae > Pseudotsuga > Pseudotsuga menziesii. The sequence goes on along the minus strand of LPNX011126198.1, from coordinate 67,070 downwards.
CAGTGTTGCAACATGAAGGTAGGACATGGGACTTCTTTCTGTTCTGGTCAGATGTTCATCCTCAGCAAGAAGACCAGCAACCAAAGAGACAGACTGACAAGGGAAAAGTGATGATAAAAAAGTTAGGTCACACAGCCAAACCTGCAGATAAAGATAAGGTAGGTAGCTAAGCAGGTAGTAGAACAAGAAAAGGTTGCCAGTCAGTTCAAAAAATCTTCAGATTGTCCTAAAAGCAGGTACTCATTGTTTGCAGAAGAAAAAGTTCAGCCTAGTCTGCAATTGCCAACAGCAGCACATTCTGAAGAGGTTAAGACTATTGATGAAGAGAAGGCTACTGAGCTTGAAGATGAAGTGAAAATTAAACAGAGAAGCCCCCTCACTATTTTATCTAAGGATGAAGAATATTTATTGGAGGATGAACAACCATTTAATGAAGTAGGGTTAGGTGTTGAGGCCTATGGAGAATTTTCAGAATACAAATCAGTCAAAGCAAGGAAGAAGAAAAGGACTGCTACTTCATACAGAAGGACTAAAACTAGGCCAACTAATAAGTTGAGATTGAATATGAAAAAAATACTTAATCCCAAGTTGAATGCTAGACAAGAAGCTGTTGTGATTGATTCTTCTTCTAATGAAGAAACATAAATTATTAAACAGGGCAGCAGAGGCAAGGGAAAGTCAATTGCCAAGCCTTCTTCTTTTCCTCAACCTGCAAACACAAAAATATTACAGTTAGCAAGAGAGATTGAACAGTCCAAGACTAATTTATCTGAAATAGTGCTGGAGATAAGGAATAAACTTTCAAAATAGCAACAAGATGAAGAAGCTAGAATCAGTCCTTTTGAAGATCATGAATGGGATGAAGAGGATCAAGCTATACTCAAGCAAGCAGGAATTTTAGAAGAGTCAATTGTTCATGTTGATTTCTCAGATCTTTTAATGCAGGATGAAAATAAATCAGAGATCCCAAATTTTGATGAAGAGGATGTACAGAAAAGTATTCAGAAATACAGGAAACACATGAAACACCTGCAAGAAACTAATGATGGATTATTCAAAGTTAATAAAGGGCTTATAGAGGAGTTACAGGATATCCATAAGCATTTTTTGGAGCTATCAGAAGTTTCCAAGGAAGTCCTTAGCAGGAAAAGAGCTGCTGACAGGTACTGTGCAAAGCTAGAGAAGACTGTTGATCATTTACAACAGGAAAATGAAGACTTGCAGAAAAGGATAACTGATATGGAGAAGAAGGATAAAAGAGCTAAGAAAAGGTCTCGAGCCCTAGATGGAATATCACTTCTTGTTGAGGCAGCTAAGAAGATATGAAATAGTTATTAGTTAGTGGTTATTTTTGATAAACACTTTTGTTAAGTATTTGCTATTTTTAGCAATCATGTAAGTTTGTAAAAAGTCACTTTTTACTTTACCTAGCTTAGTAATTCGATGGAGGCAGTTAGGAGGAGAAACCTAACTGATTTTGTAGATGATGTCTATTTAGAAGAGTTAGCAAGTCATTGTTAGGGTTCTAATTTTTGGGAGCATCAGGAGGTCTGCTAGCTGCTTGTACTTTTAGACTTGTTCAGAGATAGGTACTGTAACTCTCATATACATTTACTGATGAAATAATGTGATATATGACTCTTTCCCCCACATTTTGTCTATGTTGGCTTTGTTATTGAGCATGTTTTGCTTCTTAAATGGTAAATTCATTGCTAGTTAATGTATTTTTCTGGTAATGCTTATCTTTTAATGTATGAACTACAACATAGTCTCTTTGTTGGATTTTTGTGATATGTTGGGCATATTTATCAGTTTATGTCTATGATTTAGTTGTTGCTTTTACTCTGAATGTATTCCCTGCATGATCTTGAATATTACAACCAAAAACACATAAACAAAACCCTAAACCCTAGTTTGAATTGAGTTTTTTTCTCTTGAGATTGTGTTGGCTTGTTACCCTAGCCTTAGTAACAATTTCTGACACAAACACACCCACTAGCTTAATTAGTTGGCATCCACTTGCACCTTAAATTCAATGCATGCCATCCATATCCTAGGAATGATTTATTTCTGATTCTGGGTTCATCTAGAATTAGTATATAGGACCTTATAGCAGATTCTGCTTTTTTCTGCTTTTCCCTGCTTTTCTATGGATAAGATAAAAGCTAGTCAACTAGGAAACTGGGAGCTTTTGTTTCCAACCCATCCTCCATTAGTTTTTCTCCATTTTATAGGATTAGCATTTTATTTCCATCTACTTGACAACTCACTCATGATTTTTCCAACTCGTGAGGTCCTTGATAGATTTAGCAAGTGCTTTATCCACCTATGGGGGTTTGCTATATTTTGGTAAGTCAGCCTTTTTGAGCTTTATGAGTTGTTTCCATACAATTCAAATTTCCCATGAGGTATGTACTATTTATGTACTCTATTATTCATAATTATTAAATGGAAGGATACACACCAATATTCATCTCTTCATTCATGTGATTCAGTCTCTTTTCTTCTCTCTATTTTTCCCGTGTATGCTTGTGAGAATTCTTAGTAGCAAGATATATTTCTTGTGCCTCTTATTAGCATCATTACACATAGCATTGATCTATTATTTCTACAACATGAAGACTCAGCAATGAAATAAAAGTGCACACCATAACAAACAATGCTAAGTGCAATCTTTGTCAAATGAAAAATAGGGTATGCCACTACATGAGATTCATAAATATATATTCCTTTTTGAATGCCAATGCAATCCTTCCTATATGAAATCCTAAATAAAACTCTCATCCGAGCAATCCAATGCAAGTACCTCCTCAAATCCATATGCAAAAAATGCAACTACCTTGTATTTTTCACTATAAAAGAATGAAAAATGCAATAAAAGTCATCTAAAACTCTCAGTCTCTGCAGCAAGAATAAAAGACAACCCCAACAAGACACCAAGACAAAAAGAGTAATGCACTAATGGAAAAACAAAAAAGGATAAATGAATAAAACTAATTTCAAAGAAAAATCAATGAAAATGCGGTCTCTAGTCACAAAAGAAGCATCCAACAGACAACAACAAACCCAAGAAAGACCCAACTACACTCACAACCCACCCACCAACTTCCCACAACATCAAACTCACCAAAAGGGAGGATGTACGCGATTGTTTAGAGAACAACTAAGTATATACACGACTTTTGGCCAAAAACCTGAGTGTATACGTGGATTTTGGCAAAAAACCTGCGTGTATACGTGAATTTTGGCCAAAAATCTGCGTATGTACGTGACTTTTGGCCAAAAACCTGAGTATATAGAGAAGGTAGTGGTAAAAGGCAGGCCAAGGGTTAAACCAATAAAGGGGAGTGTCAATGGATGAACATACTATAACATGCAACACAGAAACAGGGAGAAACAGAGAGCAAGTCAAGAATATCAAGCCCATTGTGCCCGTAAACCCCCAAATAAAAACAAGGAACATCCCCAGTGGAGTCACCAATTCTGTTACAGAGAGAAATTCCTATGGCTTGGGGTACCACAACAGAAAGCTTGACTCCAGAAATCAATCTTTTCCAATATGCAATAGAAATAAAATGCCTAACACTAAAGAATCATACCTCGTACCTTATTTCAGACGGTTGAAGTAGATCATCGTTGAGCTTTCCAATCTTCAGCTTGAATTGATCTGTTACTTCCTCAACAACAAGTAAACAATACAAGCATTCTATATATCATGGTGTTAGATCTATTCTAGCATATATAATCAATAATGTATAAGCATTTGACATAATCCAATGGAGAACATATTCATTCAAACACACATTATTGGATAGGAAAAGGTATTTCTATTAATATAAATCAGAGATTACAAGATACAACCTCTGATGGCACATCTGCGAACCGGAGAAACTGAATCCCCCACTTGGGCCTCCACCACTTCAATCCTCCATCTCTCGATAGCAAGCTCACAAGCAAAAGGCAAGCTTGGGAAGAACACAAAAGTGCTCCAAGGGACAAAGGGATGTAGACTCAAGCATAAGTTTCGACAATAATGGACTATAGTTTCGTTGCTCTCAATTCTCTCTTATGCCTTCAATGTACCAAGGGGTTCCTTATATATCTTTTCAAAGGGGTAATGAAAGGTCGAATCCAAGCGATCTCAAGGCATAGGGAAGGCCAGGAGTCAAATGAGTCGAATCCATGTCAAGGAAAACTCCAAAAGGATTTGGATTATGCACACATCCTGATGTACGTGGTTTTAGTGGTCAAACCCGCGTATGTACATGCTTATATGTTTAAAAGTCGCGTATAGCATTTTTCATGTGTTTTTAGGGATGATCAAGGAAACATCAAAGGACAAAAAGTGGTCCATAGGGTCGAAGGAGTCTGCAGCAAGACAGGGGAAGGCCATACAAAGTGTGATTCACCTAAAGTGGTGAAATCCGCTATAGCACCCGCCAAGAAGAATTCTCGTGTATAACATATAAAAGATTGTGTAGCCCTCCAATTTTCTTTTATTTAATAACTCACAACTTCAAAAAATCTGAAGACATTGTTACTAACCTGACATAACTTTCTATTTCATTGTGTTTCTTTCCCATAATAACCATGCTAATTTAGATACATCAACATGTAAGGTAATGAAACTTATCGTCTATAAATTCCAACAAGGAAGGACCTATTTGTGTACATCATAGAGTTGAAAATGGTAGTTTGCATACATTTCAAGGATTATGTCCACATCCTTCAATTTGGAAGTCAGGAGCATGTGTGGGCTTGGGTGTTCTATGTCTACAAAATGAACACAACAAGCTGAATGCCTCAATATAATCACATGCTTGTAAGAACAAATTATCATTATGAAATTTTGTTGGAGCAGGGTCCTACAGCTACAGAAGAAGATGCTAGTTTTGGCGGAAAGAGAAGTTTTGGTGGAAAGAAGTTAAGACAGAGCTACAACGCCGTAGCACGTTTCCAGCTGGAGAGCAGAGCCGGAAACCATGACTTTTAAGATAGAAAAGTTAAGAAGGAAAAGGTACGTGAGTGGCCGAGAAGAGAGAGATCAACCACTGCATTGAAGGCAGCGATGGAAGACAGGAGGGCTCAGCGACCCTCATAAAGGAAAAGGAGCAACGAGGATGAAACATTGAAGGAAAAGGACAGAAAAGCGAAGCGGTGCATAGTACCCATGATCAGTGTCGGGAAGCATGGAAGACTGCAGAGAGCTGTGGTGTGACGGAAAGCGGCTACCTCAAGTACAGATATGGCCAACTGTCACTAGTTAGGTTTTGGGTTACTGTTGGGATAGGCCCACAGTGTTGTAATGGCACGACCTTCGGGCTGCCTATATAAGAATATATTTTGTATTGTAAAAGGGTTGGTTAGTTGGTTGGTGGGTTGAAGAGCTAGCTAGTCATTTGTTAGTTAATAGTGTTTTGCAGACTATTAGACTGTTGTAAAATCCTAGCTCTGGTTATGTCATTAGCGGTAGCAATCTTACGACAACCGGTAGCTGGCTTATAGAATATGTATGTAAAGATCCGCAGGGATCAACAGAGAGGGAAGAGTATATTGTAGGAGAGAAATATAGAAGAGAAAAGAGTCTAAGAGAGAAGATCTTAAGCTGCATATGCGATGCAGCAGAACTGTGTTTTACCTTCCCATGAGCTATAATAAAACACAGTTCTGTGGACGCAACTTCCATCCTGGAGGTGAACCACGTTAAAATCAGTGTTATATGATTGGTTTATGTGTTATGTTTATTTATGCATTTCTCAGTCAGTTTATGGACTTTGTTTACAGTTTAATGAAGGAATGTGTTAATCAGTTCACAGCAATAGAGAAGGATAAATATAGGTTAACGTCTTTGGCACGCTGCTTATGGGTCATTCATGCTTTGCGTAAAACAGTCTCTATTGAAGTATCGAATAGCCTTGTATTTTAAGTCTTGCACGTCGACACGAGCAACACTAAGTGCGCTAAAATGCGGAGGTAGGATATCAAAGAGAGGTGATACCGCACCGGCAGAGGAGCTGCGGTGCGCGATACCGCGGGTGAAGGACTTAGCGTTGGGCAGGAACTGCGTGTCGCACCGTGTGCGATGATGCGATAAGGTTGGAGATATCGTGGGCCTGAGAAAGTGTGTGCCGTAGGAAAGGATCGTGCAGCGGTATAAAGGAATATCTTACGGCTAGAAGAGCTGCGAGGCGAGGAAATTGTGCGATGTGAGCAGGAGATCGCGCGACGCACAGAGGAGAGACCGCAGCTAGGAGAGCTGCGAGCCACTAGTGGGATTGCCACAGAACCCGGTCCAAGACACTTGATTCCTTGGCCAACCCATTAGAGTCACTTCGGGTGAGACTTTAGGCTGCTTTGTGGTCTTTTGCTAAAAGGGCCAGTGATCTAGGGGTGTTGTTGGTTGATTATAGTAAACCCGGGTCTGCTCATAGCAGCCAACAAATGGTTCCATTGCTGGTTTTGAACAACTGAGCGCTAATGTTCTGTTGGCATCCCACCAGAGAAGAGTTTCACCAGTGGCTGGATTCAAACCTAAGGGAGTTTTCCCAGAAAGAAAATCGGAGCCCTAAACTGAGCACAGAGGCTTGGTTAGAAAAGCATATCACTTCAGATATACATGCTATATTTTTTGCAACCTATGGAAATGAGCTTTTCGACTGGTTATCCAAGTTGACAGATAGGAACACATTCAAGAAGAAAAGAAACATTGTCTGGACACCGGAGCTGATTCAGACCGTGCAGAACCTCGAAAATCCCATTACGAGAGCAGTGGACTTCTGGCTTGCGAGCGTGCTAGGAGGCTTTGTTACAGAATTTGCAGTTGACCAGAGAAAAAGCTTCAGCGAGGATGAGCGGTACTTCTTCAAAGGATATCATGGTAAGTACCTAAAGTCTCTAAACTTGTCCATTAAGATGCTGCTACATGAAAAAGGGGTAATGGACATGGTTTCAGATGAATAAGTAAAGATAGTAATGTCACAAGAGTTTGAAAGTGATTTTGATGACATTGGACGCACACGTATTGGAAAGAAATATAAAGTAACCTTCGGCTCTCTTGTATTTGGAGATAGTTCAGACAATATTAGGCAACCGAGTCCTAGTACCACAGAAGACCCAGAGGGGGGTATCCCTTACCATCCCTACACCCCACAGAAACAGACCGAGACTCAGAGTAATCTCGTAGGTACTCCATCCAGTGGCTCACAGACAGTACCTACTGCCGCTACGTCACCTTCACCTACACCGCTGAGTGGTAGTAATCCAGTCAATCAGAACCCACCGCATAGAAATAGAATGGGAGATGATATGAAGCTACCTACCTTTAAGGGTACAGGAGCAGAGGACCCAGAACAACATTGGTTTCTATGTGAAGCTATGTGGACCATTAAAACAATCAACGACGATAACCTTAAACTTATACAGTTGGTCACTACACTCAGAGATCGAGCTTTAACATGGTACATAAAGTATACCACAGTACCCAAGACACTTTCCCAGGTCAAGAACGCCATGATTAAAGAGTTCAAGAAACCTAAGTCTGAATCTCAACGCATTACAAATCTCAAGGATATTAAGCAGCTACCATCAGAATCAGTATGGGACTTTTACCAGAAATTCAAAGCTCTTATAGACCAAGTAAGTTTTGAGTTTGCGCCGGAGCAGCAAAAGGAATGGTTTATCGCAGCGCTGCTCCCTCACATCAGAGTGCCATTAATGCAGCAGAAACTCCAGACGCAGGATGACACATTGGAGATGGCAATGAAGCTAGAAGCTTCACCTTTAGTAGAAACCAGTGCAGGAATGACAACTCTACAGAACTAGTTGGCTAATCTCACGTTACAGATACACGAACTTAAGAAAGGAAAAAAGGTTATGTAAGACATATGGTGCTTACGATGTAGAGAACAGGGTCATACCAAAGAAAACTGTCCATTCTTTGCAGAATATATAGCATCAGGGGCTCCTAACCCCTTACCACGAATGCAAGGGCCATGGTGTGAAATATGCAAAACACAAGGACACCCACCTCAGCAATGCCCTTTTCTTCAGAAGTATGTACAGACACCTAAGAACCTATACTGTGTCTTCTGCAGCTCTGTCGGACATGATGAATAGAATTTCCAAGCCTATGATCTTATGTTAGATAGAAAACATGACATATACAGAGTCCAGTAAAAAACACAGGGTCTGGCAGCAGGACCACAGCCTGATCCGATTTATGGTGGCCGGGGAGGAGGATTCAGAGGACGAGGCCGTGGAGGAGGCTTTGCAAGAGGAGAAGGCTTCGGTAGAGGAGAGGGTTTTGGCTGTGGTTGTGGACCAATCACTTGTTATAACTGCAGAGTTGTAGGACACTATGCTAGGGACTGTCAAAGCCCCACTACTACTTGTAATTACTGCAAATCTTATGATCATACCATAGAGGAGTGTCCTACCTTGATAGCTAAGATCAAAGATACTGAGCCAGCGGTACACTAGAACATCCAGCTTATTGTTGCTGAGCAGGCAGAGCCAGAACCAAGAGTCAATATTGTGACTCGTAGCGGTGCTTCCACCAGTGGGACATCGCAGGAGACCGGAAAGAACATAATTCAGGAGTGGGTGCGCAGAGCTCCTGGTAAAGCAACAGAACTCGACCTACAGAAGAATAAAGAGACATTTCATGAAGCCAAGGCTTCCTTCGATGAACCTACACAATCAGGATCGTAGGTACCTCCGTCTAGGGGCGTACCGCAACAAGCACCTTGTGGCGATAGCCCAGAACAGATACCGCAGGCTACCACATCGGGAAGATGAGACAAGGATGAATCGACAGGAAGTATACAATCCTTCCTATGCAGTTGCTTGAAGCTCTTGAGAAATGAAAAATCTATCGGTGAGCTACAACACATCATAGATCAGTGTCAGCAACCTTCTCTCTTGGGCAGTGCACACCGCGCTGTTCATAATATTACAGGACATACAAGGACCGAAAGGGAGATGAAACTCACAGCACAGATTGGAGAGTTCGAAATGGACGAAGTCGTCTTAGATCTGGGATCAGAGGTGAATGTTCTAACTAAGCAGACATGGGAACAGATGGGTAGCCCTCAGTTAGCCATATCACCTATCCACCTGGGACTAGCTAATCAGTAGCAAGTATCACCATTAGGTCGACTGCCGCAGGTGCCAGTTGATATTGACGGAGTTCATACTTTTGCGGACTTCGAAGTTATAGAAATCATTGGCGACAGTCGATCGTATCCAGCACTATTAAGTATCGATTGGGTGATTGGTAGCAAGGCTGTCATTGACCTAAAGAGAAGACAAATGACCTTTGAGGATGCGCAGATCCGGGTCATCGCACCGCTGGATCCTTACCAAGGTCCTAGATATATCGAACCTATCCAAGCCGAGGAGGAGGCACATAACATGGATAGTCTCTACCAGGTGATCGCGAACCAGAGTGACTACATCAATCCAATCGCACAAGGGAACATTAGTTGGCAATGCGATAGCTCATGCGCATCGGATTTTGATATTGGTCTAGAGAACTGGCAGAATAGACTTTACGAAGTCTCAGCGCGCAGATGTGCGTTTATGAGTAAATCACTATGATGGATTGGCGCAGAGATCACTGAGATTCCATCATATCATGGTCTAACAGATATTCAGAAATTGCTTGAGCAGTTTGAGCAACAGATTCCTTACGAGCAGAGAATCACAGCTATGGACCTTGCAGTACGAGCCACACCTGGAAGATGGTGGTACACGCATAAAGAAAATATCGCATCATGGGATGATATTAAAAGATTGATGGCGATCAGATTTTCGGTCAACCAAGAGTATGTCCCATAGAAGTACGCAGGAGAAACTGACCCCAGAGCACACATTCAGACATGTGAACATAACTGGTCGGACATTCCAGAGGATGAATGGGTTCACAGATTCATTCACACATTGGACACAGTTCCAAGGAACTGGTACATAGAGACCGAGTTGCGCAAGGGGACGACCACATGGTCACTTATGACAGGCAGTTTCCTACTTACCTTCACGTTTGAATCAGAACATCCAAGTGTTGCTCAGGCCCTAAACATAATCAAGATCAAGATATTCGAGGACTGTACCATCTCAGTGCAGACTCAACCTGAGTGGACCATTCAGTTGCAAGATGCGCTTGAGTGTTATAACTTTGCAGCAAAGCCAGACAATGAAGATAAGGATGAGGATGAGGATCCTCGTAACACCAACATTCCGGAGTCAGAAGGGACTCGGGATGTTGGGGGACCACAGTTAGAGATTCCAGCAATCACCGAACCTATCAAGATTAAAAAGATCAATATTGGCACAGATGCAGAACCTAAGTTTGCCTCTATTGGAGACTATTGGAATGATGAAATAGTCGGACAGATTGCCGACTATAAGGACCTATTCCCCACCAAGTTCACGGAGATGAAGGGAATAGTTGGAGACCTGGGAGTTATGAGGATACCATTGAAGGAGGATGCTAGACCAGCTAAGCAGCGCCCATATAGATTGAATCCACGCTACAAAGAAAAAGTAAAGGAAGAAATCGATAAGATGCTAGCAGCAGGCATCATTGAGCCGGTAGAAGAAAGCGAATGGGTTAGCCCCATGGTCGTACAAGAAAAGAAAACAAAAGGAGACATCAGGATCTGTGTCGATCTGTGCAAGCTCAATGATGCATCGCTTCTTGATCCATTTCCGACACCGTTCACTGATGAGGTATTAGACAACGTGGGAGGACAGGAGGTCTATTCCTTCACTGATGGGTTTTCAGGCTACCATCAGATCAGAATACATCCAGAAGATCGGTCCAAGACCACCTTTGCAACAGAATGGGGCTCGTTCCAATAGACGGTAATGCCCTTTGGTCTTAAGAATGCACTAGCTATATTTTCTAGAGTATTCGTTGCTGTATTTAAAGAATACATTCATAAATTCTTAGAAGTATATTTTGATGATTGGACTGTATTTGGAGTAATTGACAAGCATATAGGATATTTAAGACTGATGTTAGAGAAATGTAGGCAGTACCAGATTTCTCTAAACTTGAAGAAATGTATATTCTGTGCACCATTTGGTATTTCGTTGGGTCACATTGTTTGCAGACAAGGCTTGATGGTAGATCCCACGAAGATTGCCATCATTATAAACCTTCCAGCACCCAAATCAGTCAAGCAACTGAGGACAGTACTTGGTCATACCGGGTACTACAGAAAGTTCATCAAGGGCTACGCAAAGATTACAGCACCAATGGAGAAATTGCTCAAGAAAGATGTAAAATTCCTATGGAACAAGGAATGTCAGCAGAGTCTAGATATGCTTAAAGAGAAGATGGTTACTGCACCCATCTTAGTATTTCCCGATTGGACTAAGCCATTTCATGTACATGTGGATGCATCTGGCATCGCATTAGGGGTTGTTTTAACACAACCAGGAGAAGGGGACATCGACCACCCTATCGCATATTCCAGCAGAAAGCTCTCGACAGCAGAAAAGAAATACACCACAACTAAAAGGGAAGGCTTAGCTATGGTGTATGCGCTGCATAATTTTTAGGCACTACCTGTTGGGTGCCCCGTTCAAGATGCTTACTGACCATTCTACGTTAAAGTATTTGGTCAATAAGCCAGTGTTAGGGGGAAGAATCTGTAGATGGTTACTCCTCTTTCAGGAGTATGATTTTGAAATCATTGTGAAACTAGGAAGACTGAATGTAGGACCTGATCATTTGTCGCGGATAGACTCAGGAGAAGAGCCAAGTAACCTAGATGACAATCTACCGGATGCGTCGTTGTTCTCTATCCAGATCGCAGATGAGTACTATGCCGATATTATTCAAATTCTCACTACGGGAGTAGCACCTGACGAGTTTACTAAGCAGCAAAAGAAGCAATTGGTTGTTAAAGCAGCAGACTTCACCCTCATCGCAGGACACCTATACAAGTTAGGCCTGGATGAAGTTCTGCGCAGATGTGTGATGCCGCATGAAAAAGAAACTATTATCAAAGAGGCACATTCAGGAACCGCAGGAGGTCATTTCGCAGGAAATCTGACTACGCAGAAAATCCTAGAGGCAGGATTATGGTGGCCTACGTTGCATAAAGACACCAAGGAATTTTGCATATGCTGCGATATCTGCCAAAGGGTAGGAAAACCCTCGCGACGCGATGAAATGCTGCTGCGACTGCAGGTCACGTTGCGCGCATTTGACAAATGGGATATATATTTTGTGGGTCCTATCAACCCACCAGGAAAGCGCACTGGTACAAGATATATTATCACTGGAACAGAGTACCTCACCAAGTGGGCAGAGGCCAAAGCAGTAAGAAATTGCGATGCTGCTACAGCTACACAGTTCCTTTTTGAAAACATCATCAATAGGTTTGGATGCCCAGTAATTTTGATGAGTGATTAAGGCACACATTTCTTGAACAGCACTATTGAGGCATTGACAGAAGAATTCCAGATCCAGCACCATAAGAGCACTCCCTACCATCCACAGGATAATGGTACAGTGGAGGCCTTTAATAAGATTTTAGAAAATGCTCTTACTAAGATTTGCAATAGCCAGAGGAATGATTGGGACCTTAGAGTTAACGCTGTATTATGGGCATACAAGACCACATGCAAGAAACTTACGGGACACACACCTTTCAGCTTGGTGTATGGATAGGAGGCTGTTATGCCTATGGATTATATTCTTCCCAGTTTAAGAATCGCTCAGATTACTGAGATGACTGATATAGACACAATCGAGGAAAGGTTAGCATAGTTTCTTGCCTTATAAGAAGACAGATTCATCGCCGAATTCCATCAGAAAGTGCAGAAGGAACGAGAAAAAGCTTGGCATGAAAGACACATTAAGAACAAGACTTTCAACATCGGAGACCTAGTGCTCCTCTATGACAGAAAATTCATTAAGTTTCCAGGGAAGTTCAAGACACATTGGCTGGGGCCATATCAGATACAACAAGTCACAGAGGGAGGTGCCGTTCAGCTCAGCCAGCTGAATGGGGAGCTTTTGCCCACATGGATTAATGGCAGTAGGCTTAAGCCCTATAGTGATAGCCACCCCGCCTCTTAACCAGTCTAAGCAGTGCAGATGTCCAGTGTAGTTGAAAGGAGGCATCACACCGGGAACAAGTCTACACCGGCAAAAAAAAAAATAAAAATTGTTTTATGCAGGTGATGCAGAGTCGCATCGCAGCAGCGCGATGTTTCCCCATGCCACATACTCAGTTTTGCAATTGACAAAGTCCAGTCAAGTCAGCAGATGACAGGTAGTTAATGAGGTAATGATCCGTATATCTTACCGTATATTTGGCAGCAATATAATTAATTTTTCCAGATTTGGCAAATCTCAGATGGGACCGACGCCCGTGCACACACGTTTCGAGGGAAATTCGATCGGATTTCCGCATTTATTAGGGATCGGATGGTGGGTGTGGTCTTGTCTAGGAATTAATGACGACCGACGGGTCCAGTCTAGATGACCGTTGCATCCAGGATTATCGTATTGGGAATAAAAGCAGAAAGTATTCAATTGAGACGGTTACATTTGCAGAAAACCTGAGAGCCATAGAGTTAAGTTGTTAAGCGTTCTGTGTCCAGAGCCAAGTGGTTACAGAGTGCTGTGATTTTCAGAAGTTGCAGCCAGTGCACGTCCACCATTTTGTACTGAGTGGGTTATTTTCGAGGACAAACCTCTAGAAGGCATGCTAAGACGTTTTGACCCTGGTGGTCGTAGGTCCGCCATGACGATGTCACCCAGGGTTGTGAAATTAAGTACAGCACAAGTCAGACAACCGCTAAGGATGAAGAGTCAAGCGCCAGAAGTATAAGTTGTCACCAAAGTCTTTGCTAAGGAGAAGAAGAACTCCGAGCCGATCATTGAAGATAAGAAAGCAGAGCAGAAGAATGATGAGAAGAAATCTCCCGCTAGGTGGAAAGTAAAAATGAGAAAAAGAAAGCAACGGGAGAAGGCCGTCAACCTATCTGATCAGCTAAGAAAAGCACCAAATATTGTGGAGTTAACGCAACAAAAATATGATGATCAGAGGCAGCATGGTTACCTAGAGCACTTCGAAGAGAAGAGAAGTGGAAGAGGACAACAAACCCAGCCGTCGGTCGAATTCCTGGAGGCAGGAAAAGGCTTGTTCTTGGAACGGAATTCATGGTTTTCCCCTCCTTCATATACGAGGCTCCAGACTGAATGAAATGTTTGAGAAGGCTGGAAGATACAGACTTTCCTTGTGATAAAATTTCTAACCCAGATAAAGAGGAAAGGATATCTATAGAAAACCTCTCAAACACTAGAAGGCTCTTAAAAGGTTTTAGGAGCGAAGAGAGCGAAAACCATGAAATTGGGCAGGAAGGATAAGAGAGCCCAGCAAACCAAGTTACATAAACTATAAAGAGAGTGTCGAAATGATGTAGAAGGAAGTCACAGGACTTCGTGACAGGATGCAGAGGGCTTTGCAGGAAGCCAAGGAAAAGCTACAGCAGGAGAATCCCGCTGCAGGTGGCTTGAGAATGAGCCACAAGTAAGTGTTAGGGGACTGTTGGAGCAGGGTCCTGCAGCTATAGAAGAAGCTGCTAGTTTTGGCGGAAATATAAATTTTGGTGGAAAAAAGTTAATAAAGAGCTACGACGCCGTAGCACGTTTTCAGCTGGAGAGCAAAGCCGGAAACCATGACTTTTAAGATAGAAAAGTCAAGAAGGCAACGGTACCTAAGCAGCCGAGAAGAGATAACTCAACCACCGCATTGAAGGCAGCAGTGGAAGACAGGAGGGCAGGAAAGGATTGTGCAGTGGTATAAAGGAATATCTTCTGGCTAGAAGAGCTGCGAGGCAAGGAAATCGCACGACGCGAGCAGGAGATAGCACGACACGCAGAGGAGAGACCGCAGCTAGGAGAGCTGCGAGCCACCAGTGGGATTGCCACAGAACCCGGTCCAAGACGCTTGAGTCCTTGGCCAACCCATTAGAGTCACTTCGGGTGAGACTTCAGGCCGCTTTGTGGTCTATCACCGAAAGGGCTAGTGATCTAGGGGTGTTGTTGGTTGATTATAGTAAACCCGGGTCTGCCCATAGCAGGCAACAAATTTAAAGTCCAAGAACATGGAACATGGTTGGTTTGCATCGAGTAAGAAAATGTGTCAGTTGATAAAACAGTATAAACCTTGACCAATCTTAACAATTCTTAAAAATTCAACTATAAAAGTGTATAAAACTTGGCAAATCTTTCCAATTCTTAAAAAGTCAACTATAAAATATTTGGCAATATTTTTCTAGAACTATTTCAATTTATAAGGATTTTATATAGTCTATATAATAATTTGGCAATTTTTAAAGTGAAATAAGTCTCCAAAAAATTGCAAATGGCCATATCTTTTTTTTTTTAAATAATATTGAATTAAATCCCATGGGAAAAATTTCGCCCCTAAAATTTTCCTTGGCTAAAATAAGTATGACTTGATAACATGTTTACCCATAAAATAGTATGTTGAAATTATCATGACTGGGTAATGTATGATAACCATATTCTCATGCTTCATGAATTAATTTGTGAATAGAAGAGCATATTTCAAATTTGGCCAAATAAGATTTATGTGCCCAATAGAAATTATTTACACCACATAAAATTGTTGATGGCCAATAGACACTAAACAACTGAAGAACTTATTGATCAATATTTTTCTATAATTGGGTGTAACTACTTCCACTATAACATCATTATAAAATCCCCTTAAATAGAAAATAAAAGTGCAATTACATAAATATTAAAATTACAGAACAATTGCAATCCTTAAAGGGGAAGAGCAAACATCTAGAAGGACAAATATGTTGATAAAAGAAGAATGAGTGGCATCCAACCTCATAAATCATGTGACCACTTGAGTCCTATTATTAGCGTTGCATGCAAGCCACCCATTCCTGTTTGTTGTCCTCATAATTCAAGATAAGACAGCTTTATAGTCAAATTCTGTATCGTTTTCAGTAACTCCTAATAGTACCAGAGTTGTCTAATTGTATAAAACATAAAAACTAATATTTCATGGCAATTGCTCAAATAGTATACATTATTAAACTCCATACCTCCTTAAGAAAAAAAAGTGGAGCAGAGGTGGGTATTGAACATGAACATCATATTCCATCATCAAGATTCATTATGCAATTCCCACATTTGATTTGTCGTTACATAACATTTATATAAAGACATGATATATTATGAATATAAGCAACAAGTTTTCCAAAAACATCTAGGCCTAGTAGTTTTTTCTCATGTTTCCTTGATCATTTCAAACATTGAAACTGAGCATGACCACAATAATACTAGGAAGCAAAAATCCCACAACTAGGATGTTGTGAATACTCACTCAAACTCCAACTCCTCCCCTGCTTCCATTTCCTTCATAGAACCCAAAAGGGGCCTTCTAAGCTACAGACCCCTACTGCAATATCAAAATAATGAAGCAGGCATTCCAACAAAGTTCACATATCAATATTGTAATGTTAGGGTGTTTAGATAGGGAAGGTCATGACTAACCTTGATCAGGGTTATGCATACCTCTACAACTCATGACATACTTCCTCAGGGTTATCCACCCTCCAAGTAGTCACTTTGTAGCTCTAGATAATAATTTAGGCATGCTACAGTTGGAAGAGAGGGTCACGGACTAGGAACCGTAGGTACACCTATCAAGGTCGACACCAAGTTCAAGAATACCATCATTGGCTTTTGTAAGTGTTACAAGTGACACCATACCATATTAGGGCTACAACATGCCCTATCTCTTTCAACACAGGCATAGAATATCCCTAAGAGCCAACACAGACCTATAGTACTAAATCTAAGGCTAACATCATCCAATCCAAGGATTACATCAGCAGGTTCTTCATCTTCTATGTTCCCTTAAGTTCTATTCCATTCATCTTTTGATCTCTTGGCATGTGTTCCCTCAGGGAAAGTGAATTTTGATGTACAAGTTTGCACTCTAAATAGGCTCATATAAAACTCGGCCATCTCATAAGGAAAATTATTTGTTGTTGTGGTTTTTATTCCTTGAATTATTTTCCTCGAGGTAAAAGTCTTGAGTTCTTTTGGATGGTTGACTATTCTTTGCTATTGGTTATTTACTATTCATTTTACTGTTGTTATAAAATCTCATATTTACAAGGTTTAAATTCTATTGAAAGTTAAAAAGACTGTCACCACTATCAAATCAAATCTTCTATATTAAAATTTAACATAATGAACATTTAAGTGGACTTGAAGGGAAAGTCATTCCAAAAGATAACATTGAATATCAATTCCATCCTTGTGAGCTCTTGCATGGATAATGTTGTGTAATAAGTTCCAAAATCATGAATTTATATTTAGTACCTTATAATATAACCCATATTTGATACATAATACTAAAATATTCACTACATTATTAATATGTTAATAATCAATGAGCATTCACCATTATTTTTTCAAACGCATACATTGTATATATTTAGAATCCGAAAACTTTTGTATATTCATCCTCCAATCATTTGATGCAAAGTAAAGGGAAAGAAATAAGACTTGTATGGACATCTACTTGAATTACTGCTGTAAGTTTTCATCTTTAACATTCTTTGACAAAATATGCATGTCGATAAATCATTACTACATTATACATAATGTTTATGTTAAAAAAACATAGCTCGATTAATTTTAGTGAAAAGAAATGCATCATTTCTTCATTAAGCTAGAAAATGTTAGCATGTTATAAATCCCACTCATTAAAAAATATAATTTGTGAAAGAGAATTCAATAAGATGGATGTGAATTACATAATTAAGTAGTAAAAGGATGTATTAAATCCATTAAAAAAAGGATTTACTATGAGGAAGCTAATGATTCACTATGAGGAAGCCTGGCATGGACATAATCATTCTAGCCAAGGTTACATCTCATCTTGTGGAAAATTTGTTCCTTAAGCACAAGTCCATGATCAAATTTAAAGTCCCAAGGAACTATGTTATGCCTATGATGAACTATGACATTCCTTGGGGGTTTTTTGATGGGGTTAGCCAAGGTCATAACCCCAAATGCGACATAGAAGTGATTTTTCATTTATCCTAGTCCCACTATTATCATGTCAGGTTTGTTACATGGGGCGGTTCTAACACCAAATTTGAATTCCTAGCCAAGGTCATAACCCCAAATGTGGTGTTGAAGTGGTTCTACATTTATCCCAGTCCCACTATTATCATATCAGGTTTTTCCCATGGGGCGATTTAACACCAAAGCTGAATTCTCAGCTCTTTCGGACCTTCTTCATTTCGTGTCCATTCTTAACATAGATAAATGACAAGTCTTGAGAGACTCGAAGACTTATGGAATGGGAAAAAAGGAAAAATTAAGATGGAAGTGGCCCAATTGGTGCATTTATTTTAGGATATTAAGGCATCTCTTCAATATTTCAAATGGACATCTTTCTCTCACATTTACAGAGAACTTAACTCTCAAATGGATTATCTTTCCAAACGGTCCTTGCTGTTCAAAGTGGGATCTATGGCCACTTACGAATTCTTCAAAGGCATGGAAATGGAGGCTATGAAGTTTAATTTTTAACCTTGGTTTTCCTTTTGTTCAAATTTCTATATGTATGTTTTGTGAGATTCTTCAATAGACCTGTTGAGAAGGTGTATTAGTATCTTTATATAACATATCATATTTTGACTTGGCTTCACTATAGCTTGTTTTTATACAAGATGTATTATGTAAGAAACAATGATTATATCCTGAAGATGGAACATCCATCATCATTGTAAGGAAAGTAGAAAAATATTGGGGCAAATAGATAGGATAAAATCTTGGTTTTATTTAATACTATCCATCCTTACTAATCATTTTTGTATGAAAAATATAATAAAACAAATTTTCATTAATCCCTTTCCCTAATAGAAGAAACTTTGTTAATTTTTGGGAAACATCTTTCCTTTGCACAACATTCATTAGTTTCTCTTAAATTGTTTTTCTTATAGATTGTGATTTTCCATGAATCCACTGATAATAAGCATGAATATCACACACAGATTCACAATTCAAAGTAAAAAATTCCATGTACCTAAGTTTCCTAACCAGTAGCACTTATAAATCCCCTCCACTTATCGTGGCACAACATATGCTCGTTTAGATTCATTGAATGGATTCCTACACAAAATTAACTCATGTTCCTATCCATAGGAAGTAACCAAGTTAGGAAGGCAAATAATTTGCAAAGGGAGAAGATAGGTCTAAATGTTATCAAGTAGATGAAAATACATTAATTATAACCTAGTGTGAATGCTTTACAAGCCCATGGGAAAACAATGACTAGATATCCCGAAAATAAAAGATTGAATCTGGAAAAGAACTCTACTGGAACTCACAATTTCAAATTCATGTGGGAGAAATATGATTCTTATATTGTTGTGATTCCTCTGAGTCAAATGTTAGATTGAGGACAAATTATGATATTGTTTTAAAAACTATCCTCATATTGTTTTAACATCAACCCTCTTCCTCAATCACACACTTGCATGAGAATCCTCACTAATCAAGGGAATGCATGTTTACTTATAAAGTTTGACATATTTAATTAAAAGTATAGATAATAGTGCACTTCTATTTTATCAGTTTGGACTGACCCTAATAGATTCTCTTCAGTGTTAACCAAAAATAATAAAATTCAATCCTATTTCAATCCAAGGAACCAGTGATAAGTTTTTTTTCTTACACTCGATATTATATTCTAGATTCTAGACAATACACAAAAATGACAAAAGACAATCCTATTGTAATCCAGAAAAGCAGCAATAAATTGTTTTTTTATAGTAAATATTATCTGCTACGTACTAGACAATACCAAGTTATAATTGTGCAAACCATATAAACTAATATACTCTTGATGGATTAAAGACAAAATGTGACATTACTTAAAAACATCCTCTACCTCAAGAGTCAATAGTACACTTGCATAATGTAGGTTCGCCCATAAATTATGATAAATGTAATTAATAGATAATACATCACCATTGTTTTATTAGTTTGAATTGCCCTTAATACATTCCCTTAAAAGTAAACAAAAACGATAAAGTCAAGCAATTTTTAAAGTAATGAACCATCAAAAACATGTTTCTGTACAGTCAATATTACCAACTAAAATTTGGACATTATCAAGTTCCAAGTGTGGGAATTTGGGAGCCATACAATACTATTTTCCAAGGAGTGTTCAATCATCAAAGATACTCTAAATTTCTTCATTTAAAAAACTGAAGGCAACAAAAATTTACTCACAATTTTAAATATGGAAACCTCTTTGTTGATCTTGTTGAATTATTTTCATAAACTATCCAACTCATATTTCCCTGCAACAAATTAACTTTAAGTCAACCAACCAACCAGTTATGTATAATAATAATTTGGAAAATAAAATTATTTAACATAACACCGACGATAAAAATAACATGGGAAAACAAACTGGCTTAGAAAATCTAAAACAAATTGTAATTTATTAGTGAATCATTGAATATCGGGAAACCACCGGGATGAAAGTGGTATCGATAAGAAAAACAATATTGAATCAAATTTTGGGTAATCAAAGGACTCTACATAGATTAGGGCACCTTCTAGTGTGATCGACCAAATACCACTTCTGATATTACAATGACACTGCTACTAAAATTTTTCAATATGGGTTGTATGATGAAGTTGTCCCTCCACAATATCAAGTACGATAGTCATAGGAAACGCTCATTGGGTTTAAAAATTACATTTCTCTAAGCTATCCATTCTTATTACCATGCATCCACCTTTACCGATAGCCCTACCATGCTTACACATGCATTGTTTCCAGTTAGCATAAATATTTTATTGTTGTAAAGGAAGAACTATTGTTCCACAACTATGAAGTGAAAGAAAAAAACCCTCCCAGCTGATGTAAAATTAATAAAAAGAGACCAATCAAACCTTTCTGTTCACAAGTGAATTCAATGGACAAGTAGTACATAACATTAATAAAATATACACTATATATTTCTACAAACAATGAATATATATGATAACTGTGCATAGACACTGATTAGGCATGTCATGTATCGTGTTATGTGGGTGTTATGGAGAAAACTTCCTATGTCTTGGGGTACCACAATAGACAGAGTAACCGTAGAAATCAATCCTTTCCCATATGCAAGAGAAACCAAACATCTAACACTAAAGGATACCGAAACATACCTTATTCCAAATGGTTAATGTAGATCCCCATTGAGCTTTTCCACTCTCTCTTGTATTAGCAATTTGCTCTCTCCACATTCAGCAAACAAGACAAGCATCCTGTATAATTGTGTTAGAACTACTCTAGCATATATAATGAATAACATATAAGCATTTAAAATAATCCATGTATTCAATACTCATTTAAATACACATTATTGGACAGGAAAAGATATTTCTATTAATATAAATCAGAGATTACAATAGTGACAACCTCTGTCCGCACGTCTGCGAACTGGAGAAACTGAGTTCTCCACCTAGGCCTCCACCACTTCAATCCTCCATCTCTATATAGCNGGAAGAACACAAAGTGCTCCAAGGGACAAAGGGATGCAGACTCAAGTATAAGCTCCGACAACAATGGACTATAGTTTTCTTGCTCTTCAATTCCTCTCCCCTTCAATGTATCTAAAGGGTTCCTTATATAGTGCTTCAATGGGGCAATGGAAGGTCAAATCCAAGCGATCTCAAGGAATATGGAAGGCCAAGAGACAAGTGAATCGGATCCACATCAAGGAAAACTCCAAAACTATTTGGCCCTTTGCACACATCCCGATGTACACGGGTTTGAGGGTCATATCCGTGTATATAAATGAGAATAGGTTTAAAATTCGCGTATAGAAAATAATGCATGTCTCTAGGGATGATATTGGAAAAATAAAAGGTACAAAAATGGTCCATGGGGTCCAAAGAGTCTGCAGAGTGACAGGGAAGGTCATAAAGGTGTGATCCACCATGTGTGGTAAAATTAGCTGTAACAGATGCCCCCTAATGTGTGAGGTCAGAGGGGTGATACGATGGCCAAAATACATTATAAGTCCACCCCAGAAGTGGATTGATGAAGAAATTAGTGAAAGAACCAGCCATCCAATAGTTTAATATAATAATCAAACTTTTCACATAACTGCAAGTGCATATAGCAGTCCCGGATACATAAGAGTACAATGGCCATGAATAGGCATGATACAAAATATGACAGTTGTGGTCATCTCCATGTACAATATAGATAGATTAGAATATCCATGATGAAGATATACAAAGGATCATGATCTCCATGAAGGCTGGAAATATATAATGGATCAAGATCTTCATAATGGCTAAAGATATCTGACATACACTGGAATCAAGTCACGAGAGCTGAAATCTCATGAACATTGGAATGATCAAGGAGGTAGAATATATGAAATACCACCAATCTGGAAGGTATTCTACATAATCCGCTATGAGTACATGTCCTACTATGTGAATAAAGGTGTCGAGGTCGAACATAGTAGTTAATCGTCTGATTACCAGTCATTGATGTATAGCATTAACAGACGCGAGATCACCCACCGATAATGAAAATGGGAATCAAGGTACTAGAGTGCAAACTAACAAGTGTGAAAAAATGTGTTGAGGTTGAACACTTGAGAGAATCCATTGATTAGGGGACATTGATGTATTCCCAAAACTGTCGATGTCGAGAGAACCTGCCACTGATGACTGCAAGTCTCAAGGCACTCAAAATGACTCTAGAGTCCTATCCCAGAATAAATGATCTAAATTCGATGGGATGAAATCTGCTGGAAGGAGGGCATTAAGACATCCCTCATCATCCAACATGAGGTACTCAACAAAGCTATATAATGTGGAAGGACTCGATCATAATGTACATGAACCAGTAACAGTACCAAGAATGGCCGACATGCAAAGTCAAGAGAACTGAGGAATGGTCGACTCAGGTTTCAGAATCCTTCAAACAAGATCATAAAGGCGAATGGTGACTAAATGTAGGCAGCATACACTCAATATACAAAACTAGGACATCTTTATGACACAACAGGCATCGAAAGAGGCTCCATAGGGACTGGAAGCTTAACCAGTTGGTGGAGATAAACTCAGAGAAACGAGTACAACTCCTAAATTAAAACTATTAACCCGACCAACAGATGTGATATACAGTGCTCTATTTGAAGGTCACACAACTTGCCTGCTTCCAAAGAGAACATCTTTTCCCGTCCGGATTTTTTGGTTTTTTATTTATTTTTCATTCTTTTTCAAATATTTTGAAAATCTTGAAAAAGAATAAAAGTGATTTATAGTTACATACTAGGAGGATATGAGTGTCAAGGGGTATAAAAACTAGCTCCATGTAGCGGAACATACCTATGCTCAATTCAAGAAAACAAAGTGCTCCAAGGGAGAAAGGGATGCAGACTCAAGTATGGTCACCAATTTTGTTACGGAGAAAATTTCCTATGGCTTGGGGTGCCACCACAGACAGAGTAACCACAGAAATCAATCCTTTCCCATATGCAAGAGAAACCAAACATCTAACACCTAATGATCTCAAAACATACCTTATTCCAGATAGTTGATGTAGATCCCCATTGAGTTTTTTCACTGTCGCTTGTATTAGCAATTTGCTCTCTCAACATCTAGCAAACAAGACAAGCATGCTATATAATTGTGTTATACCTACTCTAGCATATATAATTAATAACATATAAACATTTAAAATCATCCATGGATTCCGTACTCATTTAAATACACATTATTGGACAGGAAAATATACTTCTATTAATATAAGTAAGAGATTACAATAGTGACAACCTATGTCGGTATGTCTGCGAACCGGAGAAACTGAGTCCTCCACCTAGGCCTCGACCACTTCAATCCTCCATCTCTCGATAGCAAGCTCATAAGAAAAGGCAAGCTTGGGAAGAACACACAGTTATCCAAGGGACAAAGGGATGCAAACTCAAGTATAAGCTTCGGCAAAAATGGACTATAGTTTTCTTGCTCTTCAATTCCACTCCCTTTCAATGGTGTGGGAAAATTATCCTTAGGACAATCACGATTTAAATCATGAAAAACAGCGTATATATGGATCACTCCCTACTTCTTATCCACCGGAATGGTATTTGAAACCCACTCTATTAAGGTAACGAGATAGAAAAAACTATCTTTTAACAATTTCTCGATCTCAGCCCTAATAGTGGGTGCTTTTCTAGGATTAACCGCACACAAACGTTGTTGAACAGGCTTCTCATTTGGATAGGTATTAATTTCATGTTCGACAATACGAGGGTTGATACCCAGCATTTCCTTGTATGACGAAGAAAATATGTCATGAAACTCTTTAAATATCTCGGTATACTCCTTGATCTCATCAGGGGAACAATCCTCCCCAATGTAGACGTTCTCAACTTTGCCAGGATCACGAGAAATATTGATAGGAATGGTAGGTGATACGTTCGCCATGTTCCCATCAGCCATCTGACTAGGAGAGCTCAATGGAACCATGATACTACCAATATTCTCTCTAAGAATCTCCCTAAATTCCTCATGCTCCATACGGTCAAGCTCGAGAATAAAATATGATCTATTATGCAACTCTTCCCAAGGTGGCTCAACCCTAGACATGGCCTCAATAATGGCTTCATATTATGGAAAAACATCATCAAGGTAATGATGTGCATGAGAGGACTCAACTTCCCATGAAGGTGGCACATATGGTCCTCCTCCATTTGTGAAGAGGAAGGACTAGGATTTGCAACACAATCAATATTCGCTTGATATGCTATCATTGCTGTAGGAAACGACACATCCATTTCGACAAGTCCATTCGAAGGACTCGGTGAAGGAAGAATACAAGGATCTTCCATATGGGTAGTGTGAAAAGACACCAACTTCAATGAAGATGAATCCCCACCGAAACTAGATCCGATCATAAGGATGGGCGCAGGACAACTAAAGGTCCCCATAATAGATGGATACATACCCACACCCACACTCCCAATTGTTGGCTGAGAATGATCGATAATCGGGATAGAAGCTCCCGATGATGGAATGACACTCGGATTACGGAACGATGTCTAATAAATCGTAACAATATTCCCATTAAATGGAAAGCATACAACTTGAAATAGAGAAGAGGCTATGGCTTACATACTATACATCCAATTCTGGCCCAGTAAAAGATTGTAGTCAAGGGGCGCATCAACCACCTAAACCTCGATTGTGATGGTCTTCCCTCCCAATTGGACTTTGAGAGAAGGAAGAATCCTGTGCGGCCAAAACAATCTACCATCAAAGGAAGTCACCATGGTAGTGGATTGAGACAACTCGGGAGAACCCAAACCCTTCCAGCATGACAAATACATCATGGAAGCAGCAGCACCTTCATCAATCACAGTGAATTTAATGGTCATATTAAGACACTATACATGAATCAAAAGAGACATGTAGTAAGGCAAGTGAGGCTGTAGTCCCATGGTTTCAAATTTGATAATGGAAGAAGAGTTATCATCATTAATCCCAAGAGCAGAAAGCAAAGCTTTCCTTTGTGGCGGAAAACTCTGAAGTACTTCAAGTGCGGACATTGCACAAGGATTTTGGCCCAAATCCTTGACAACAGAATATTTTTGGGCAGCTTGGGCATTAGGATTGTGCCCCAAATGCTTTAGGACTCTCTTAGGAATGCAAGGTGCAATTTCAAGTTTATCCATAGGGTTTTCTATACGCAAAGGGCTCTAGGGTGGAGCGGGTTCTTTTCCAAGGTCTGGTGGTGATGAACCATAATATTTCGAACGAGTCACAACCTTAGTATCACATACCATGTTGATGCAACCGTGACCAGTATTGGCTTCCAGTGGATTTTGATCTCCGCCCGATGGACAATGAAGATCATTGGTCCTTGAGTTCATATTTTGATTATGGGGTAAAGGATTGGTTAGCATAGTTGGGCCCTATGCTATGATTCTTGACGAATATTCCATATGAGGGCACAAGTGAGTGAGGTGGTCCTCCTTACACAATTTGCAAGGAAACTTAACCTTATGTTTGGACTACTTGTCCCCCCCAGCATTGGGGGCATTCTTCTCATTAAAATTGGCATTTTCATTCTTATTCCCACCCTTACGATTATTTTTACCCTTTTTCTTATTCCTTCCAGGCTGCTGGTTTCCCTTCTGGTTCGACGATTGCATGGAAAGTACACTTGCTGTTTGGGTGGATTGATACGAATCCATGGCTTGTCGCAAAGCATATTGATTAATAGACAATTGACTCACTTGTTTTACAACCGAATTCATAGGTTTGGCACTTGTACAACCCACAATGCCATCAACATGTGGTCCAAGCTTGATCTTGGGATTGAAACTAGAACACGGAGCGTTAGGTATGATCTCATAGAAAAGTCTGGATTGAGCATAGATCAAATCCAACTCCTATGCCCTAAATATTGCTTGTTCCTCATTCTAGACTCCGGATATAGAAACATCCTTCACGATGTAAGGTAACAATGATTTGAGGAACCACTCAAGGATAAATTCCATTGGTATGAAGGATTTAATCAACCTCTTCTGTCTACACCACTCTTGGATATGGTCCAAGATATGTGTGGCTTTTTCTTGTTGAAATGTTGACAAGAGTTCTGTACCAACGTCGCAACGCATGGGTAGCTGGAAGTGATTGAGGAAAGTCATAGCAAGGTCATTGAACAAAATGAATTCCCCCCTCAGTAACTCTATATACCATTTCACTGTAAGCCCAGTAAGGAGCATTGAAATAGCCTTAAACGGATTGAGTCATCATGTAAGGAATTGCAAGAGCACCAAAGGTGAAAAATAGTGACATGTTCACTAGGATCTTCTCCTGCTTTTCCCTCTAACTTGGGAATGTGTGAGGGAAGCTTGTTAGGGACAGCCGGCCAAGTTGGGTCATGAGATATTGGATCGTTCATGAGTCTCGATAAGTCAGGTAATTTTAATGTTGCGAGGAAAGGGAGCCTAGGTTGAGCCGGTCTATGCCATGCTCCCTGATAGTTTTGGTTCATATAAGGATGACTACTTGTTACAGAGAGAAATTCCTATGGCTTGGGGTACCACAACAGACATCTTGACTCCAGAAATCAATCTTTCCCAATATGCAATAGAAATAAAATGTCTAACACTAAAGGATTAGACCTCGTACCTTATTCCATACAGTTGAAGTAGATCCCCGTTGAGCTTTCCAATCTTCAACTTGAATTGCTATATTAATTCCTCAACAACAAGTAAAAAATACAAGCATTCTATATATCATGGTGTTAGATCTATTCTAGCATATATAATCAATAATGTAAAAGCATTTGACATAATCCCATGGATAAAATATTCATTCAAATACACATCATTGGACAGGAAAAGATATTTCTATTAATATAAATCAAAGATTACAAGATACAACCTCTGATGGCACGTCTGCGAACCGGAGAAACTGAATCCCCCACTTGGGCCTGCACCACTTCAATCCTCCATCTCTCGATAGAAAGCTCACAAGAAAAAGGAAAGCTCGGAAAGAACACAAAAGTGCTCCAAGGGACAAAGGGATGCAGACTCAAGCATAAGTTTCGGCAACAATGGACTATAGTTTCATTGCTCTCAATTCTCTCTTATGCCTTCAATGTACCAAGGGGTTCCTTATATAGCTTTTCAAAGGGGTAATGAAAGGTCAAATCCGAGCGATCTCAAGGAATATGGAAGGCCAGGAGTCAAATGAGTCAGATCAATGTCAAGGAAAACTCCAAAAGAATTTGGATTATTTACACATCTCGATGTACGCGGTTTTAGTGGTCAAAACCACGTATGTACGTGCTTATAAGGTTAAAAGTCGCGTATAGCATTTTTCATGTGTTTTTAGGGATGATCAAGGAAACATCAAAGGACAAAAAGTGGTCCATAGGGTCTAAGCAGTCTGCAGCACGATAGGGGAAGGCCATACACAGTGTGATTCAGCTAGAGTGGTGAAATACGCTATAA
Source organism: Pseudotsuga menziesii (assembly GCA_001517045.1). Lineage (NCBI taxonomy): Eukaryota > Viridiplantae > Streptophyta > Pinopsida > Pinales > Pinaceae > Pseudotsuga > Pseudotsuga menziesii. The sequence continues at coordinate 38,990 of LPNX011126198.1, read as the reverse complement.
CAGATGCCCCCTAATGTATGAGATCAGAGGGGTAATACGATGGCTAAAATACATTAGAATTCCATCCCAGAAGTGGAGTGATGAAGGATCCCAAATGGAAGACCAGCCACCCAATCAGCATAGTACAATAATACAACTCTGCATACAACTGCAAATACATATAGCAGTCCCGGATACATAAGAGTACAATGGCCATGAATAGGCATGATACATGATGTCACATATGTGGTCATAGCCACATACAATATACATAGATCAGAATCTCCATGATGAAGATATACAAAGGACCATGATCTCCAAAATGGCTGAAGATATATAATAGATCAAGATCTCCATAGTGGCTGGAAATGTCTGACATACACTGGAATCAAGTCATGAGAGCTGAGATCTCATGAACACTGGCACGATCAAGGAGGTATCATATAAGAGATGCCACCAAACTGGAAAGTCTTCTACACAAACCGCTACGAGTACATGTCCTACTATGCGAATAGAGGTGTCGAGGTCGAACATAGTAGTCCATCGTCTGATTACCGGTCATTAATGTATACTATTAACAGGCACGAGATCATCCACCAATGATGAAAATGGGAATCAAGGTACTAGAGTGCAAACTAAAAAGTGTGAATAAATATGTTGAGGTCGAACACTTGAGAGGATCTATCGAACAGGGGAAATTGGTGTATTCCCAAGAAACTGTCGATGGTGAGAGAACCTACCACTGATGACTGCAAGTCTCAAGGCACTCAAAATGACTCTAGATTCCAATCCCAAAATAAATGATATGAAGTTGATGGGATGAAATCCACTGGAAGGAGGGCATTAAGGCATCCCCCATCATCCAACACGAGGTACTCAGCAAAGCTGTATAATGTGGAAGGACTCAATCATAGGTGCACGAACCAGTAACTGTACTGGGAATGGCCGACATGCAAAGTCAAGATAACTAAGGAATGGACGAATCAGGTTTCAAATTCCTTATAACAAGAGAATAACGACGTATGGTGACTCAATGAAGGCAGCATAGACTCGATATACAAACTGGGACATCTCTGTGACATAGGAGGCATCATTAGAGGCTCCATGGGGACTGGAAGCTTAACCAGTCGATGGAGAAAAACTCAGATAAATGAGTACAGCTCCTAAAGTCAAACTATAACCCAACCAATGGATGATATATACAGTGCTCTATTCGAAGGTGACACGACTCGACAGCTTCCAAAGATAACATATTTCCTTGTCCAGCTTTTTGTTTTTTTTTTTTTTAGACTTTTTAAGTTATTTGAAAAGCTTGAAAAAAGAATAAAATAGCTTTATAGTTACAGGCTAGGAGGAGACGAGTGTCATAAGGGAAAAAAAGCTAGTTCCAAGCAGTAGAACATACCTATGCTCAATGCAAGGTTACATGTGTAGGATATCGACACTCGGGGGAAAATCCCCTCCCGGAAAAAAAGGAATCAAGCTGCGAAGGACATAAAAAATGGCTCTGCGTGGCTAGACATGAGACAAGCTCAGGCTATATGGCTGAAATGCAATGTCAGGGGAGCCAGAATAAAGCTCAATGAGGCAGGAAAAGCTCATGATAATGCATTCACAACTTGACATGAGGGAGTCCTGAGGGAAATAGGCCAGCATAAGATCAAGAGGAGTATGAGGCTCTTGCGAAATGTCATGGTAGTACTATACAACGGACTCCCACACCATAAAGGAGAAAACGTTGGCATGGGAACCAAATGCAAATAAGGTTCTAACTAGGGTACCCATGTTAGGTGAAGATCTACCACTCACATCATGCCACTTCTAGAGCAGCAAGAAGGATCCGTGACATAATAGAGTGGGTTTGTACCTAAGGACATGGTGATATGGTCATAAGGTCATGCAAAATGAAAATGGTAGTGAAAACTAACCTATATGCCAGTTTAGTCATGATACCTGAGATCGGCACGAACGGGTCAATCCAATGGCTGAAATGACACTGTAAAAGGTCTTCTACATCACAAATTATGTCAAAAACGGTCCAAAATGGTTAGAAAATGTCGAAACTATAGGAAAGGGGGTAAAAATTTTCAAATATTTGAAATTTTTTCTATAAATAGTAAAAAATATAAATCATTTGAAAGTTTTACCCATTTGAGCTCTGATTTTCAACTGCAAATTCCAGGAGATCCAGTCGGCGGAATTGACAATCGTTTCTTCCAGGTATTTACTCATGCTCTCCTCTTGCATTTGGATATAGTTTTTATAGATTTTCATGGTTAAATGAAGTTTTTAAGCTATTCCAAAGTATGTGCTGCGGCCCACGTGGATATTGAGGTTTTTTCCATGTATAGGGCTGGCTATACGCAGAAAATGGCCTAAAATCCGTGTACATATGCGGTTGTTTTCAAAACAGTCGTGTATGAGGCTGCGCATAAGGTTTTCAAGTAAACTAACGGATAATTTTGCAATTTATTTTGTAGGATGGTGCTAGAATGGAGAGAGTGCGAGGATGGTGAAGTAGAGGAAGCAGTAAGGGCCGACCTAATGGCTCAACAAGCTCTTCGTGCATGTAGACTCTACAAGTTTTGGTGTCTTGGTGGTTTGAGGGCCAAGCCAAGACTGCTACAGATGCTGGTAGACTATTGGGATCTAGACTCAGAGTCCTTCCATATTGACGAGATGTACCTCACTATAGAGGTGGAGGACATATACTTTATCACTGGTCTTTCTAGATGAGGGGAGGTGGTGAACCTTTGTTCCCGAGGTGGGCAGGGGGTGGCCTGACTATCGATGAGTACATAGCCGTGTACTATTTTCTAGACACTGAGAAGGTGGGGAGTCAAGTCCCTACCAATGCTATACAGGTGCTGGGCCTAAAGGCCATATTACTGATGCTAGGCAGGATAGCAGGCTTAGCATCACTCCACCAGGCCTCGCGGCCTCTAATGTTCTATGCAATGGAGTGCATGAGACCCACAGTCTATGACTGGAGTACGACACTACTAAGCAACATGAAACACCATCTCAGTGAGTGTAAGGTAGGTAGGGTATAGAACTTCAGGTTCAACAGTATTCTGAGCATGTTTTTCTTTGAGTGTGTTCCAAGATTGAGCCCTAGAGTGGACATTCCTATCCATGGGGTTTGAGATCTAGCCCAACGGCATTGGGAATATGCGATGCACAGACTGGGGGGTGGTAGGGTGGCCAACCCATATCTAGCTGATTTTTTTCCATGGTGACGATGACAGATTGTTGCCATTGATGACTACCCCTATGGAGGGATAGATTTCCGGGGGATCTGGACATGCCATTGCCACCAGGATCGGCATATGGCGATATAGGTAACAAATCTCGGCCCTCACTCTTTTTAAAATTTTTGAGTTATTTAATTTTGTTTTGTATTTTCTTGATTATATGGAAGCAAAAAACATGTTTTTGTGTGACAACACATAGTGACATCTACCATTTGTGTGCAGATGTGGGACCACGACGGCCAGAGGGCTTCCCTCGTCATAGACGGAGGGGAAGAGGAGATGACATCATGGGTGTGGATGTGGAGCAAATGCTCCAGAGCATTCATACCAAATTTGTGATACTGACTCATAATGTTCCCATGGTGCAAGTCGAGGACTTGCCTGAGGCCATGCAGCAGCAGGTGATGGGTGTACCACGTGCATGGGTGCGTTTATTTCGATGGCTAGCTAGGGTTGTAGTGATGTTCCATGATCACAACCCTCTTCATCCTCCATAATATTAGACACCTGGGAGTGTATTAATTTTGTACTACCGTGTATTATATGATGGAGGCTTAAAAAGCCCCACTTTTGTATCATGACACTATGTATTATCACATTTTTTTGATATATAAAAAGTTTATGGTGATCAGTTTATTTATTTACATGTGTAAAAATTGTGTTTGTGATTAATTATGAATGAAACAAATGCCAATCTAACACGTAGTTAGCATATGAGTCAGCAAATTGATTATTATTTCTTGGAATGTGTATATATGTAATACTGTCAAATTGTCGTTCTAACAATCTCACGCGTAAGAACCTTCTCAATAACGTCGGATCTCTAACATGGTACAAACCATTGAGCTGTGACACTACTAACTCTGAATCAAGACATACCTCAAGAGATAGAACGCCATGTAGAATGGCATCCCGTAGAAGCTCAATAACGACGCTATATTCAACAACATTGTTGGAAGATGGCCATAGACATACACCTCCTGAAGATAGTACCTGACCCATAGGAGTATAAATCACCCAAGCAACAGAGGCTAAGTGTTGAGTGTGACGGTTTGCATCATCTGTGAATCCTATGTAGGTGGAAGATTCCCTTGACATCTGCCAAAAGAAACAGAAACTAATCACAAACCCAATCACAATAAGGAAAAGACCTAACTATGCAAAGCTGTACAATAATATACAACAAGCAGCCTTGGCTAAAGATCATGCATAATATTTTTTAAGATAGAGCCCATTTCTAGTCTCCGCCAAAGTTGTTCCTTCGTAATAGACTAACTCATAGGCACCCTTCTCTAAGACATGCTTGACCACGTAAGGACCACGCCACATAGGATTAAACTTCCCTACCCCCAAGGGTTCTTTCGGTTGATCCCACAAAAGGACCAAGTCGCCTTCACTAAATACTTTTGGACAGATAGACTTATTGTACTGGACCTTAACGCGATGCTTATTAACCTCTAGAGCCACCAAGGAATCTCGACGCTGCTCATCAAGTTGCTCAAGGTGAACCAAATGCTCCTCCAAAGGTGAAGTGTCTGGTAAGAGTTCCACAGCTAGCTTCAACGAAGGAATTTCACATTCAACCGGTAATATCAACTCCACTCCATGCACAAGTTGATATGGAGAAAAACCAGTGGCAGTATTAACCACGGTTCGATATGCCCACAAAGCAGGATATAACATACTGTGCCAATTAGTATTTCTTTGTGCGATGGTTCGTTGGACAATGGATTTGAGTGATTTATTCACTACCTCTACCTGTCCATTCGCTTGTGGGTAGTAAGAAGAGGAGTGCTCTTTCTCATACCCTAACTTGGATGCCAACTCTTCCATCATATGGTTCTGAAAGTGTGAGCCATGGTCAGTGACAAGCTCTTTCGAAATCCTGAACCGAGCAATGATTTGGTTGAATACAAAGTGAGTGGCTGTCTCACCGTCGGATTTTACTGTAGGCATAGCCTCAGCCCATTTCGTGAAGTAATCAACAACTACTATAATGTGATGGTGCCCCCTAGCTGAAGCTGGGTTGCAATCCATAAAATCGAGCCCCCACTTAGTGAAGGGACTAGCGGTGATAATGGGATGTGATGGGGCAGGTTTCGAGCGCATATTACATGTGAACACCTGGCAAGGGTGGCACCTCTTGGCTGCATCAACACAATCTTTAAAGACCGACAGCTAGAAATAACCCGCTCTCAAAATATTTTGAGATGTAGAAATCCCAGATAAATGACCACCACATCCCCTTCATGGAAATCATTCAACACAACCTCATCCTCGTCATGAGTTAAACAACATCGTAAAATGGAATCTACCCCACGGCGGTACAAAGTATTGTCTACTATAAGGTAGTTCTTCGAGACGTGACGTAATCGCCGTCATTCATCTCGCGAGAGGTGAGTAGGGGTCCTTTGTGTTTGTAGATATACTATGATATCCCCGTACCATGGGTCTAGTGTAGAGATTAAGAATATGTGTTCATCAACAAACGTATCTTCACATACCAACTCCTCGGTCTCACTTGGAAAGTCCGATATGAGCTCTGCAAAGACTAAAGACTTCTTCAATTTTTCCAAAACAAACTCGAGATCAAATTATTGCAAAATGACAATCCATTTATTATACTTTCCCCCGATCATCCTTCATGTGAGGATGAACTGAAACGGATTGACATGGGCCACAAACAAGGTCTGGCGAAGGAGAATATAATTTCTCAAACACTGAACCGCATGTACGGTAGCTAAAGCAAGCTTCTCGACATGAGAATAATGAATCTCTACGTCAATAAGGTTTTGGATCAGATAATATATGACATGCTCTTGGAGCTCCTCATCCTCTTGAACCAAAACCATACCAATCGTCTCTAAAGACGCGGCCACATATAATAAGAAATCACGGCTATAATCCTGAGGACTAATCACCGGGGCCGATGCTGGGGCTCGCTTGAGTGCATCGAAGGACTCCTGGGCTCGCTCATCCCATTCAAAGGGAGTGTCCTTCTTCAAGAGATGCATAAATCCTCTAGTCAAATTGGAAAAGTTGACAAAAAATCTTTGTAAGAAGTTTGCCATGCCTTGCAAATGCTGAAGATGACAAATATTCTTCGGGGGAGACAACTGAAGTATTGCCTCAACCTTGAAAGGGTCGACTCTTATACCCTCCTTCGAAATGATGAATCCTAACAAACGACCTGACTTCACGCAAAAGATGCACTTATGAGGATTTAATCTAACTGAATAGTGCCAGAATCTTTCGAATACCAATCTCAAGTGATAGGGATGACACATTCTCATACAAGAATGAGCAGCGAGGTCATCCAAAAATACTTCAATAATAAACTTGAGATCGTGGAAGATCAAGGTCATCGCCTGCTGAAACATAGATTCGGTGTTTTTAAGGCCAAAAGGAATTGTTCGATATGCAAACATTCCCCAAGGACAAATAAATGTAGTCTTGTGTTGGTCCTCAGGTTTAATCTGTATCTGATTATAACCGGAAAAGCCGTCCATGAAGGAGAACACCTCGCTACCCGCACACTCATCCAAAATCTGATCTATAAATGGTGTGGGGAAGTTATCCTTAGGACAGGAACCATTCAAATCATGGAAATCAATGCATATGCAGATCGCTCCCTGCTTCTTATCCACCAGAACGGGGTTTGAAACCCACTCCGTCAAGGGAATGGGATAGATGAAACCGGCTTTCAATAGCTTCTCTATCTTTGCCTTAATGGTAGGTGCTTTCCTAGGATTCACAGTGCGTAAACGCTGTCGAATAGGCTTAGCATTGGGGTAAGTCTTAATCTCATGTTCGAAAATTTGAGGGTCAATACCTGGCATCTCGTCATAAGACCAAGCAAAAATATCACAGAATTCCTTGAATAGCTCGGTATATTCCAGAATCTCAGCATGGGAACAATCCGTCCCAATGTAGACATTCTCTATTGTGCCAGGATTGTGAGAAATGTTGATAGGAATTGTTGACGATATGTTCGCCATGTTTCCATCAGCCATCGGACCAGGAGAGCTTAATGGAACCATAGGCCTACCAACTTTTTTACTAAGAATCTCCCTATAATCCTCATGCTCCAAATGGTCAAGCTCTGGAAGAAAGTACGATCTATGATGAAGTTCCTCCCATGGTGGCTCAACTCCCGACATGGACTCGATAATTGCTTCATATGAAGGGAAAACCATATCAAGGTAGTCGTGGGCATGAGAAGACTGTACTGCCCATGCTAGCAGCACATAGGGGTCTTCCTCCTCCATCCGTGAAGAGGAAGAACGAGGCACTGCAACACTCTTGATATTAGCTTGATAAGCTATCATGGCTGCAGGAAACGACACACTCATCTCGACAGGCTCACTCGAAGTACTCGGTGAAGGAAGAATCCAAGGATCTTCCATATGGGTCGTGCGAAAAGACACCAAGGTCGTAGATGTTGAAGCCTCATCGGAATAATATCCTATCATGAGGATTAGTGCAGGACAACTAAAGCTTCCCATGAGGGATGGATACATGCCTACACCCACACTCCCAGTTGCCAGCTGAGAGTGCTTGATGATCGGGATCGAAGCTCCCGAAGATGCAGTAATAGACGGATTATTGAATGTCATTTGATCAATCGTTACAATCTTCCCATTATGTGGAAAGCATACAACGTGGAACAAGGAAGAAGCAACGGCATGCATACTATACATCCAGTTCCTACCCAGCAGGAGATTATAGTCAAGGGGTGCATCAACCACCTCAATTTCTATCGCAACAGTATTCCCCCCCAAACGAACTTTAAGGGAAGGAAGTATACCATGCGGCCTAAAATATCTCCCATCAAAATCAGTTAACATAGTCGCTGATTTCGACAGCTCAGGAGAACCGATACCTTTCCAACAGGCCAAGGACATCATAGAAGCAACAACGCCCTCATCAATCACAGTTCGTTTGACGGTCATACCAAGACATTCTACATGCACCAAAAGAGACACATAGTAGGGCAAGTGAGGCTGATGTCCTACGGTTTCAAATTTGAACATAGAGGAAGAATCATCATCGTTCACACCAAGAGCAGAAAAAAACGCCTTCCTTTGTGAAGGACAACTCTAAAGCACTTCCAATGCAAACATCGCACAAGGAGTATGGCCCAAATCCTCGAAAACTGAATAATTTTGGGTGGCTTGGGAATTTGGATTATGCCCCGAACGCTTAAGGACTCCCTTAGGAATGTGAGGTGCAGCCTCAGGTTTATTTGCAGGTTTCTCAATGTGCAAAGGAATTCCTGGTGGATTAGGTTCTTTGCCTGGGCTGGGTTGTGATGAACTATAATCTTTCGCACAAGTCACAACCTTGGCAGCATGGACCATGTTAATGCACCCATGACCACTACTCTCTGGTGGATCATCATCACTAGACTGGTCATGGGACTTTGAGTTCATATTCTGGTTATGCCGTAAAGGGTTCGTTAGCACAGCTGGGCCTTGTGCTAAGAATCTCGAAGCTTCATCAATCTGAGGGAACAAGTAAGTGAGGTGATCTTCCTTACAAATATTGCAAGGGAATTTAACCTTACATTTCGCTTGCTTGTCCCTCCCAGCATTTCTACCGTTCTTGTCATTATTGTTAGCATTCTCATTCTTATTCCCACCCTTTTGATTATTATTTTTACCCTTATTTCTATTTCGTCCAGGCTGTTGGTTACCCTTCTGGTCCGACGATTGCACAGAGAGTACATTCGCCGTTTGGGCAGGTTGAGATGAAGCCATATCTTGTCCCAAAGAGGATTAGTTGATTGACAATTTACTAGCTTTTTTTGCAACCGAATCCGCAGGTTTCATACTTGCACAACCCACAATGCCATTGGCATGTGGTCCAGGTTTGACTTTGGGATCGAAACTAGAACGAGGAGCATTTAGAATATTCTCTTACAACAAACCAGACTAAGCATAGATCAAGTCTAGTTCCTGCGCCCTAAAGATCGCTTGTTCCTCATTCTGCAATCTGGATGTGGAAACATCCTTCGCTATATACGGCAATAACGACTTGAGGAACCACTCGAGAAGGAATTTCGGCGATATAAAATCTTTAATTAATCTCTTCTGTCTATGCCACTCTTGAATATGATAAAAATATGGGTGTCTTTATCTTGCCGAAATGTCAACAAGAGTTCAGTACCGACGTCATAGTGCACTAGTAGCTGGAAGTGATTAAGAAAAGTCATCGCAAGGTTGTCGAACAAAGTAAAAGCACCCCTAGGTAACTCTATATACCATTTCGCAGCAGGCCCTATGAGGGTGCGTTGAAATAGTCTCAAACAGACTGAGTCCTGATGTAACGAATTTGAGGAGCACCATAGGTGAAACATAGTAACATGTTCGCTCGGATCCTCTCCTACTTTTCCTTTGAACTTAGGTATGTTCAAATAAAGCTTAGTAGAGACAGCCGGCCAAGCCGGGTCATGAGCCACAGGATTGTTCGTAAGTCTCGATAAGTCAGGAAGATTAAGCGTCATGAGGAAAGGGAGCCTAGGATGATGAGGTCGATGGACCGCTCCCTAATTCATATAGGGTTGATGACCACCATGGCCTTGGCCATAGTGTCCTCCTCCTATCTGACCCATATAGGGTGGTGTGGAAGTACCATAGTATGGTGGACCTTGGCTATTAGGAGCTACAAAGCCATAATTAGGAGAGTAAGCAGGTTGTTGATAACCACCACCATAAGGTGAAGAAACCTGTCCATACTGCATCCCATGATAAGGTCCATAGGTCATCACATGTGATGCCCCATGAGACACTCCGTAGGTAGGAAGATATGCTCTAGAAGTAGGGATATAAGCCCCGAAAGTAGCAATATGACCTCTAGAAGCATGAACATACCCTCTCGATGTAGCAGGCAGTATGTGGGATTGAGGCACAACTAGTCTAGTAATCGCAGTACGGACCTGACTCATAGCCATATATCGGCTCGAAGGACCACGTGAATAATGTGGAGGATGTACATTTGAAGAACTAGGGGTCGAGGATGAAGGAATTTGAGTAATAAGATATGTATTGTCGCCTATCATCACTCGTCTCGGATCTGGTATCCTAATTGGATCACTAACCCTAGACCTAGGAGGGAGATATGATGTAGCTTCCACCACTTGGACGGAAGGTGCAATGTGACTAGTGCTCCCAAACCTCTCCGCATGGTAAGGAATGAGAGTGCCCCCAGGCATAGTACTAGGCTCAAAATCAGATTCGACATGAAATGTCAAATCGTGTATAGGGAAACCAGACATAGCATAACTACCGTAGCTAGTAGTGGCGGGTTCGAAATGAGTCTCGGCATCCTCTGGCATGCCATACCGGTAACGTGTCAATGGGGAATTATCCATAGAGTGAGTAGGTCTATCATGTATGGCTCCTATCTCAGAAATCACAGGACCTAACTTGGCGAAGTCGGGTGAAGGATCATAAGTCGGTGTAAATTCCCCATTGTCTACATAAATGGGAGGAGGTGGTTCAGGAATACCTTCTGAATAATCCCCCATGGTGTGTGAATCAATGTGTGACATAGTCTTCCTGGAATGTCTAGGTCTCTCTCCCAAAGGAGGAGGAGAAGTAGAAGGCGGAAGTCCTGCTAAACGACAAGAATGGCGCGGAACCGCACTCGAATCCACAATGACTCAAAAAATAGCAAAGACTCTCTATTTATGTAAACCCTAGGCCAACTATCGTGCACAAAGCAATCACTAATAAAATCTAAATCCAAATTCAAGCAAACAAGGGCTGGATAAGTGAGCTCCCGAATGAAGCAGGTATGTCTCGCCTAGGAGAGGCTTGAGATTCTCATACACAACAAGAGGAGGTACATAACCAATTATTGTGGCCCTCAGCTTCAATGCGTAAAGCAACTGTGCTGTCTGACCCCAACCTGGCTGGGACACATGCAGAATAACCTCTACAAGTACCCCCTCGATATCCTAGGTAAGGCCACTAAGGTCACCTCAATATACTCAATGCTCAGGCGGACAGTCGCAGGTGGGATTGAATGTATCGGCGGAGTAGCAAAGCCCAAAGCTCTCGAAAGAGCCCCCAGATATGAATACAATCCTGGAAATATCTTCGGTGCTACTCAGTTATGACTAAGAGTCATCCCAATCAATAACCGCTCACACTGCCTCATGCTTAACTCCCTTTTGAGAGGAGGATCTTGAGAACACTGGTTATACCAAGGATTTCACACACTCACTTGGACAGAGACCTAGATGTTATTGTTTAGTGATCTTGGAGAATTGACTTACGATGAACTATTCCAAGATCCTAAAACCTAATCTTGTTGGTGCACCCTAGAAAATAAAAGAGTGTAATTCATTTTATTTGGCGTTGATTTTAGTTGGCTTTATTACTCAAAAATAGGATATGGTCGTGTAACTAGTGGTGTTATGACGCAACAGGAAGTAAAATGCACACCTAACAATCAATGTAAATGCATTGTGTCCATGAAAACAGGGTATGCTACTACGTGAAATGCACAATTATTCTTCAAATGATGAATTGCAAATTTTCCTATATGAAGTCCTAACTAGTACTCCAAAGCAAATCTATCTAGTGCAAGTACAATGCAAAGTGCAAAATGAAATGCATGATGATAAGCAAATGTTTTTGGATTTTTTGAAAATAAAAGAGATACAAAAAGAAAAAGAATGATTCTATGACCCCTAGACTCTGCAAGCATACCCAAATATCATTCCCGCAAAGAAATAAGGTAAAAGAACTCTAATGCACTAATCTCAAACAAAAAATCGAAAATGCCATGACAAGAAATTTCCTAAAAAAAAAAAAAATTAGGCTAAAAAAAACGTTTCTGGTCAGAAACAGAGGTTAAAGCAGACTCAGGCAGTGTCAAAGGAGACTCAGCAACTAACAGGATTCACCCAGCAACCAATTATCTTCCACAAAAATCCAAACCCAAAGGTATACGCGACTGTTTGCAGTAAACCCACGTGTATACACGGAAATCACAGAGGAAACCGTGTGTATATGCAACTGTAAATCAAAAACCCACGTACAGAAAGAAAAAGTGTATAAAATAAAGGCAAACAGACAGGCTGAGACAAACTTCACACCAATTAGACTCTACCAGGCGTACATGCCCCCAGACCCGACACAGAAACAAGAGAGAAATAGCAACTCAAATACATTGAATGCCGAGAAAACAACCCCCAAAGGACAACTACTAGGAACTCCCCAATGGAATCACCAATTCTGTTACAGAGAGAAATTCCTATGGCTTGGGGTACCACAACAGACAACTTGACTCAAGAAATCAATCTTTCCCAATATGCAATAGAAATAAAATGTCTAACACTAAAGGATTAGACCTCGTACCTTATTCCGGACGGTTGAAGTAGATCCCCGTTGATCTTTCCAATCTTCAGCTTGAATTGCTATATTAGTTCCTCAACAACAAGTAAAAAATACAAGCATTCTATATATCATGGTGTTAGATCTATTCTATAATATATAATCAATAATGTAAAATCATTTGACATAATCCCATGGATAAAATATTCATTCAAATACACATCATTGGATAGGAAAAGATATTTCTATTAATATAAATCATAGATTACAAGATAGATACAACCTCTGACGGCACGTCTGCGAACCGAAGAAACTGAATCCCCCACTTGGGCCTCCACCACTTCAATCCTCCATCTCTCGATAGCAAGCTCACAAGCAAAAGGCAAGCTTGGGAAGAACACAAAAGTGCTCCAAGGGACAAAGGGATGCAGACTCAAGCATAAGTTTTAGCAACAATGGATTATAGTTTCGTTGCTCTCAATTCTCTCTTATGCCTTCAATGTACCAAGGGGTTCCTTATATAGCTTTTCAAAGGGGTAATGAAAGGTCGAATCCGAGCGATCTCAAGGCATATGGAAGGCCAGGAGTCAAATGAGTCGGATCCATGTCAAGGAAAACTCCAAAAGGATTTGGATTATTTACACATCCCGATGTATGTGGTTTTAGTGGTCAAACTCGTGTATGTACATGCTTATAAGGTTAAAAGTCGCGTATAGCATTTTTCATGTGTTTTTAGGGATGATCAAGGAAACATCAAAGGACAAAAAGTGGTCCATAGGGTCTAAGGAGTCTGCAGCGGGATAGGGGAAGGCCATACACAGTGTGATTCACCTAGAGTGGTGAAATCTGCTATATCACTACTGTAAATACCATGGCGTTGGCCGAAATATCCTCCTCCCATTTGACCCGTGCAAGGCTACATGGAAGCATTATGATGTGGTTTACCTTGACTATGTGGTGGTACAAAGACATAATTAGAGGAGTAAGCGGGATGTTGATACCCATACCCATAAGGTTGATAGTTCTGTCCATACTGCAGTCCATAATATTGTCCATGAGAAGCTCCATAAGGTGTCCCATGGGATGTCCCATGAGAAGCTCCATAATTAGGGATATGTGGAACTCCTTGTGATGGACCATGAGACAATCCAAAAACAAGAATATGACCTCCCGAGACAACAGGAGGTACTTGAATCTGAGATACTACCATGCGAGCAGTCGTAGTATGAACATGGCTAGTAGAAATATTTCGGCCCGAAGGACCACATGAATGAGGGGGAGGAAGGGTTTTAAAAAATGCATTCGATGGAGTAGGGTTGGAGGATGAAGGGACATGTGAAGGGATGTAAGTGGTGTTCCCTATGGTCACTCATCTTGGTTTTGGTATTTGCATATGACTACTAACACTAGGTCTAGGACGGACATGTGAGGTACCTTCCACCATCGGGATGGAAGGTGCAATGTGACTAGTGCTCCCAAATCTCTCCGCAAGGAAAGGGATAGGAGTGACCCCATGTGTAGTGCTAGGTTCAATTTCTGACTCGACATGATGTGTCGGATCGTGTGCAAGGATATCAGGCATGCCATAATGAATATAACTAGTGCTTGTGGGTTCATGAAGAGTCTCATCACCTGGTAACCAATACCGACGACCTATGAATGAGGGATCATAACTAGAATGTGAAGGTATTTCTGGTGAAGGATCATATACAAGAGTAAAATCTACATCCCCAACCTCTTGAGGTGGAGAAGACATCTCAATAATCTCATCCTCGTGATATTTCATCATGTGTGAATCAATGTGAGAAGTAATCTGCCCGGACTGTCTATTTCTCTCTCCCAAAGGAGGAGGAGATGTGGAAGGCGAAAGTCTTGCTAAACGACAAGAACGATGAAGTGTTGCACCCAAATCCATAATGACTCAAAAAATTAAAAAGACTCTATCTAATTATTCAAACCCTATGCAAACTAGCGTGCATCAAGCATACACCCATACAATGTAAAGCCAAATCACAAGCAAACAAGGGTAGGATATGTGAGCTCTCGAATGAAGCAAGTATGTCTTTCCTAGGAGAGGCTTCAGACTCCCATACATAATAAGCAGAGGTTCGTAACCAATTATAGTGGCCCTCAGCTTCAACACATATAGATAATGTGCTGTCTGAACCCTACCTGGCTAGGACACCTGTATTAATCTTGTATATTGATCTAGGAACAAAGAATCAATCTCATCAAAGATTAATCAACAAATAACTCATGAAATGGTGTAATCAGTCTATAGGAATAGTATCCGCTCTGTATTCACATAAAGAATGAATGATTACAATTACAATGTCATGCTACAAGCATGAATGAAGAGACAATTTGAATTCCTTAGGAGGTCATTCGAATTGAATGAGTGAGTCTAGTTTAACTGACTGTAACTAGCCATGCTCCACACTCAGTTAACCACTGATCAAAACCCTAATTGACTCAACTAACCCTAACTGAAGTCGGAGTGCAATAAATGTTTGAGTCTCAACTAAAAGAGATCAGACACATGTCACGACTCACCAACCATCAAGAGGTAGCACTACACTGACTCCAATGAACCCCGATGAGGTTAACTGAAGTTGAACTGCACATGAGAAGTTGGTGGAGGTGTCCCTCTTGGCTCCAGTTCATTAAATAATCATTAAATAATATATTTAATGAGAGGAGGCACCTTAACTAACATATTTAACTAATTGTAACCACCAGTTAGCAATTAGGTACATTAATATCACTCAGATCACCCCCGAAGTGCTCTAGTTAGCCTCCTTGATTGAAGGTAGGTGTGGGTGTGACTGGATGATGTTAATTAATGCTCTAGTGATGTCAATTAATGTCAATAATACTTAGGATGGTGGTTTAACTAGGCCAATTTGACCAAAAAGAGTGTGTATGGTGGTAAATGTCTCCAACACCCCCCCTTAAGCTATACTCAGGAGGGAGTTAGAAAAAACAAATGCATAAAATGCTAGGGCCCAAGCAACTAAGGCCATAGGTCACCCTGTACAATTTTGAAACTGAAACAATACTCAAAACAAACTAAGTGAGGAAAAGAGGGAAAACCCAGTGGGAACCCCCCCCCCCCCCCCCCTCAAGCTGAACACTGAAAGTATTTTGAATCACCTTGATGAACTCACCCCCAATAGTGAACAGAGGTAAGTGAACTTCTTTTTTGAAAATCTCTTGGTGAAGATGTCTGCAATCTGCTCATCAGTCGGGCAGTATTGTAGAATCATGGTCCTGTCATGTACTAGCTCCCTGATATAGTGCATGTGGATCTCTACATGCTTGGTCCTCTGCCTGGTAACTGGATCTATGGATATATTAATAGCAATTTGATTTTCACAAAAGAGTACAGTGGACAAAGTACTACCAAGATCAAACTCTGAAAGAATGCCTTGAAACCAAACTGCTTGGATGCAAGCATTCACCGCTCCTCAATACTCAGCCTCTGATGAAGATAGTGCTATGGCAGCCTACTTTTTACTTGACCAGAAAATGGGGGCACCACCAAACATGAATACATATTCAGAAGTAGACTTCTGATCAATAGAATCACCCTCCCAATCAAAATCTATGTATCCAACTAGCTCTAGCTCGGAGTTTGCAGCATAGTGAATGCCGTAGGTCATGGTTCCCTGAATATACTGGAGGATCCTCTTGGCTGCCTTCCAATGAATATCATGAGTCTGCTGCATATATATTGATACAACATTCATGGCATAACAATTATCATCCCAAGAATTTTTCAAGTACAACAAGCTACCAATCAGATGTCGATAGATAGTGCAGTCCATGGGAGCTGTGCTTTTTCCTTCTTCAAGGCTGATCCCTGAAAGGAAAGGGAATGGTGCAGGCCTACAATCAGCCATGTTAAACTTTACTAATAGGTATGAAATTTATTTGTACTGAGTGACCGTAATCCCATCATAATTTTGCTCAATTTTGAGCCCCAAAAATTGTTTTAGAAGCCCCAAATCACTCATTTAAAAGGCATTGTGGAGAGCAGTTTTGATGGCTGAAATGGAGTCAACTGTGCTGCCTATGATCAGTAATTCATCAACATATAAAAAAATTATAATTATATTACCATCATCCTTCTGTAAATATACATTTGGATCTAATCTACATCTCTGAAATTTTTGCGAGAGAAAGAAGGCATCCATCTTGGAATACCACTCTCTTGGGGCTTGTTTTAACCCGTATAGTGACTTCTTTATCTTGCAAACCAAATATGGATCAGTGATGTAGCCCTCAATTTGATTCATTTATATATCCTCATGAATATCTCCATGTATAAATGCTGACTTAACATCCATGTGATGCACTTCCCAGTGCTTGGATGTTGAAATTGCCAAAACAAGGCAGATGGAGTCCATTTTTGCAACCGGTGCAAAGGCCTCCTGGTAGTCCACTCCTTGGACCTGAGAGAAACCTTTTGCTACCAGCATTGCCTTATATTTTTATGTGCTTCCATAATCATCAACCTTGGTCCGAAACACCCACTTGCATTGAACCAATTTCCTTCCCGGAGGAAGAGAAACTAGCTCCCAAGTAGTGTTTTTCTGAAGAGAATTCATCTCTTCATCCATGGCAACTTGCCATCTCGAATCCTTCCGAGCATGATAGTAGGATTTTGGATCTGAAATAATCATCAAATATCAATTTTTGGAAATCAAATTATCAGAACAAGAGAGTGCAATACCTGCTCTTTGGAAATCAGACCAGGTTCTCCTTGGATCATCCGAATTTCCAATGTTGTCTCCCGCGGAGGAAAGTGTCTGTCGGGCCCATGTAGGAAGATGATTTTGCACTTCATATTCTGATGATTACTAGACACTGATATAAAAAATCATAGGATACAAATCAGGGTTCTCACTTCCAATTTCATCATCAAAATATTCAGTAGAATAGGAAGGAAATTCAGTAGTTTTCTCCTTCACTAGTTCCACCTCCTGAAGAGGCTCATCGAACTTGACACTTCTCTCGATGATGATCTGTTTGGTATTGATATCTATTAGCTTGAATCATTTATATTTATTAGGATACCCAATAAATAGACATTCTATGCTTTGTATTTGCAAAGCCCTTCTTTTATCAAGCGGAATCTGGGCCCATGCAATGGACCCAAACACTTGTAGGTTCGACACATTCGGCTTATGTCCGAAGTATGATTCAAAAGAAGTATTTCCTTTCATAGATGAGTGTGGAACAATTTTATGAATTTATTCTGCAGCATGAATGTCCTCATCCCACAAATTTGCAGCAAGCTTCTTGGATTCCAACATACAGGTGGTCATCTCCTTGAGAGACTGATTCTTCCTTTCCGCTACTCCATTCTGCTGGGGAGTGTAGGGAATTGAATGTTGGACCTAAATACCACTTTGGGAGCATATGTATAGAAAATAATTACTGAAATACTCCCCTCCATTATCAGATCTCAATATCTTTATCTTAATCCCAGAGGCATTTTCGATCAAGGCCTTCAATTCAGAAAAAGTTTCACATACTTCTAACTTCTTTTTGAGAAAGAAAACCCATGTATACCTTGAAAAATAATTAATAAAAGTAAGAATATACCTTGATCCATTCATGGATGTGATAGGAATTGGACCACTGATATCATTATGTATCAGCCCCAATATGCATGTAGCTCGGTTTTCCTTCCCCCAATCGAACTTGTGCTCAGGGTGTTTTCCAATCACACAGCCCTTGCAATTTCCTGTGTTTGCCTTAATGATAGGGAGGCCTTCAACCATGGATTTTTTCTATAATTGATGCAAATATTTGAAATTAACATGGCCAAACCTCTCATGCCATAGCATACTAACCTCATTTCCATGAGTTAGCAGAGCAGTGGGCTTTGCATCCGCAACAAAGTGAGAGAGCTCATAGGCGTTTGCATGATGGTTTGCAAGGCCTTTAGCAATGAGCTTCCTGGATGTAATTTCTGTTATATAAACATCATTTGGGCTGAAATAAACTCTCTTAGGCACTCCTATATGTGTAATCTAATAGACACTAAGGATATTTGATGCCAGAGATAGTACATACAAAACATTAGAGAAAAAACCATTTTCAAGATCTACAGTACATTGTCCTTCTGAAATGATGGTGGAGTCATCTCCCATGTGGATGGCGATGGATTTTCTAGTATCCAAGGATGAAAAGGAGTCTTTTTCAGCCATCATGTGGTTCGAAGCTCCAGAATCAATCAACAGTGCTTTGGACTTCAAAGTGCTTGCCATGAGAGCATGACCTTTTTCATGCTGTGGTTCTCGATCTTACTGATCTCTCCTCCGAAATCTCTCCATAAGATTGATGTGATTTATCTCAAGGAGATAGGTAGCTTCATCAATATTCTTCTTCATGCAGGCATGTTTAGGATGGAATCCCTTCTCACAATAAGAACACTTGACTTTTTCCTTGCCATGGTGCCCTTTTCCTTTGTTCTTCCTTGAGCCGGAAGACTCATCATGCTGCTAATTTTCAACTCTAGGTTTAGGAGCATCAAATTTAGTTTTTGGGTTCTTCTACTGCTTTCCTTTACCCTTCAGATCTTTGGGCCCCGAGACATGAAGGGCTTGATCACGGGAAGATCTGATGATCCCCATCTAGACAAGCTTGTCATGTTCACATGTTAGGGACTCAATGAAGGCATTGAGTGTAGGCATATTCCATCCAGGGGTTGTGAGCTTCCCCACAAGGAATGTAGAAACAAAAACTAAATAATCAGCCCCAAGTTTGGAGAGTATGGCAAGGATGAGCTGATCATCCTCCTTATCCACTTTGCATTGCTTCAAGAGTAAAACAGTATGCTTTAACTTTGTGAAGAAATCATTCAGAGTCTCAAAGTTGGAGGGTTGGAGAGAAATGAGTTCATTTTTGAGCTGGTAAACCTTCAAGTCATCATGCTTTCCATATAGATTCTCCAATGTGTCCCATATTTATTTCAAAGTCTTCAATCTCGCAAGATGGAAGAGAAGGTCTCGAGAAATAGAGAGGCACAAGAAACTGAAGGCTTCATCCTTCTTGTTCAAGAATCTTGATTTTTCTATGGCAGATCCAGGCTCATCTTCAGTTTCCATGGTGAATCTAAAAATTCCTATGGAGAGAAGCTGAATCTCCATATCACCTTTCCATGAGTGGAAATTGTATGGAGTCAAGAGATCTAATGAGGAGGCCATTTGGATGTGTTGGAGAAAATGCTTCACTTGTAGAAACCTGAAAATCAAAACAGAAAGGGCAATGTAAGGTTGGACAGCTTGCACATTTTAGGCTTTCATCACACCCAGCATAGTCAATCAATCAAGCTTGATCAACAAGTTATTTACTTGGGGTATTAAGTGTTAAGAATTTGCTTTTGGTGTAGTGCTGAATTTTTGAGCTATTGCTCAAATTTCATGCAGAAATCTGTCAAAAAGTTTGTCTTTGAGAGATAGATCTTCATCCTGCCATAAGCTCTGATACCATATTAATCTTGTATATTGATCTAGGAACAAAGAATCAATCTCATCAAAGATTAATCAACAAATAACTCATGAAATGGTGTAATTGGTCTACAAGAGTAGCCGCTCTGTATTCACATAAAGAATGAATGATTACAATTACAATGTCATGCTACAAGAATGAATGAAGAAACAATTCAAATTCCTTAGGAGGCAATTCAAATTGAATGAGTGAGTCTAGCTTAACTAACTGTAAGCCATGGTCCACACTCAGTTAACCATTGATAAAAACCATAATTGACTCAACTAACCCTAACTGAAGTCAAGGTGCAATAAATGATTGAGACTTAACTGAAAGAGATCAGACACATGTCACAGCTCACCAACCATCAAGAGGTAGTGCTACATTGACTCCAATGAACCCCGATGAGGTTAACTAAAGTTGAACTGCACATGAGAAGTTGGTGGAGGCGCCCCTGTTGACTCCAGTTCATTAAATAATCATTAAAAAATATATTTAATCAGAGGAGGCACCTTAACTGACCTATTTAATTGATTGTAACCACCAGTTAGCAATTACGTGCATTAATATCACTCAGATCACCCCCGGAGTGCTCTAGTTAGCCTCCCCGAATGTAGGAGAAGGATAAGTTAGCCTCATTGACTGAAGGTATGCATGGGTGTTACTGGATGATGTCAATTAATGCTCCACTGATGTCAATTAATGTCAATAATACTTAGGATAGTGGCTTAACTAGGCCAATTTGACCAAAAAGAGTGTGTATGGTGGTAAATGTCTCCAACAGATTTCAGAATAACCTTTGCGAAGTACCCCCTTGATAACCTAGGTAAGGCAACTGAGTTCATCTCAATATAATCAATTCTCAAGCAGACAGTCGCATGCGGGATTGACCGTATGGGTAGGGTAGCAAAGCCCGAAACTCTTGAAAGAGCCTCCAGATACGAATACAATCCTGGAAATATCTTTGACGCTACTTAGTTATTACTAGGGGTCATTCCAATCATTAACCACTCACACTACCTCGTTCTTAACTCCCTTGTAAGAGGAGGATCCTGAGAAACACTAATTATATAAATGAATTTCACACTCTCACTTGGACAGACACATAAATGTTTTGTTTAGTGGTCTTGGAGAATTTACTCACAATGAACTATTCCAAGACCCTAAAACCTAATCTTTTTGGTGCACCCTATAAAATAAAAGAGTGTAATTCATTTTATTATACGTTGATTTTAATTGGCTTATTACTCAAAAGGGAAAATGATCGTGCAACTAATGGTGTTATGACGCAACAAGAAGTAAAATGCACACCTAAAAATCAATGCAAATGCATTGTGTCAAATGAAAAACAAGGTATGCTACTACGTGAAGTGCAAAATTTTCCTTCAAATGAAGATGCAATCATTCCTATATGAAAATATGACTAA
The DNA here is from genome assembly GCA_001517045.1 of Pseudotsuga menziesii. Classification (NCBI taxonomy): domain Eukaryota; kingdom Viridiplantae; phylum Streptophyta; class Pinopsida; order Pinales; family Pinaceae; genus Pseudotsuga; species Pseudotsuga menziesii. The sequence continues at coordinate 17,486 of LPNX011126198.1, read as the reverse complement.
TACTTCTCCAAGCAAACCTAATGCAAGTACCATGCAAAATACAAAATGCAACAATGCATAATGATGTAAAAAGCAATTTTTTTTGTATTTTTTGAATTAAAATGAGATGATAAAGCAAAAATATGACTCTACAACCCCTAGACTCTGCAAGCACTATCAGACAGCACCCAAGAAAAGCACTAAGGTAAAAGAGACCTAATGCACTAATCCCAAAACAAAAAATAGAAAATGCAATGACAAGAACATTCTCAAAAATTTCAAACTAAAAAGCATCTCTAGTCAGAAACATAGGTGCATACAGACTCTAGAAGCATCCAAGAAGACTCAGCAATTATCCAAACTCACCCAACAACACTTAATCTTCCCCAAAAAGTCAAAAATCAAGGCATAGGCAACTGTGTGCAGAAAACCCGCATACATACATGGATATTACAGTAAAAACCTCATGTACATGTGACTGTGAAGACAAAACTCATGTACAGGAATAAAAAGAGATAAAAAAGAAGGTAAACAGATAAGCTGAGACAAAATTTACTCCTGTCAAACACTACTAGGAAAACATGCTCCCAGACCCGACTTAGAAATAGGGAAATCAGAGAAATTCAAGAACATTGAATGCTGATAAAACCCCCAAAGGAAATGACTAGGAGCTCTCCAGTATGGTTGCCAATTCTGTTACAGAGAAAACTTCCTATGGTTTGGAGTACCACAACAGACAGAGTAACCGTAGAAATCAATCCTTTCCCATATGCAAGAGAAACCAAAAATCTAACACTAAAGGATATTGAAACATACCTTATTCTGGATGGTTGATGTAGATCCCCGTTGAGCTTTTCCACTCTCGCTTGTATTAGCAATTTTCTCTCTCAACATTCAGAAAACAAGACAAGCATGCTATATAATTGTGTTAGACCTACTCTAGAATATATAATCAATAACATATAAGCATTTAAAAGTATCCATGTATTCAATACTCATTTAAATACACATTATTGGACAGGAAAAGATATTTCTATTAATATAAATCAAAGATTACAATAGTGACAACCTCTGTCGGCACATCTGCGAACCGAAGAAACTGAGTCCTCCACCTAGGCCTCCACCACTTCAATCCTCCATCTATCGATAGCAAGCTCACAAGCAAAGGAAAACTTGGGAAGAACACAAAGTGCTCCAAGGGACAAAGGGATGCAAACTCAAGTATAAGCTTTGGAAATAATGGACTATAGTTTTCTTGCTCTTCAATTCCTCTCCCCTTCAATGTATCCAAAGGTTCCTTTTATAGTGCTTCAATGGGGTAATGGAAGGTCAAATATGAGCGATCTCAAGGCATATGGAAGGCCAAGAGACAAGTGACTCGGATCCACATCAAGGAAAACTCCAAAACTATTTGGCCTTTTGTGCACATCTTGATGTATGCAGGTTTGAGGGTCATATCTACATATATATGTGAGAATAGGTTTAAAAGTCGCATATAGCAAATAATGCATGTCTCTAGGGATGATATTGGAAACATCAAAGGTACAAAAATGGTCCATGGGGTCCAAAGAGACTGCAGAGGGACAGGGAAGGTCATAAAGGTGTGATCCATGTTGTGTGGTAAAATCAGCTATAACAGTGGGCATGTAAGCTAATGTTGTCACTCTAACCCACCCTTTTACACATTACTTTCATAATACACGTTCTAATCTCCACTAATGGATTGGAAGAATATATTGAAATAAACAAAACACTTTCCTTTTACTCTACATACATAATATATTGGTCAATATATTTGCAAGAAAGATAAAATAGAAATAATTCAATCTATATTACTAAGCGACCAAGGTCCATCTTTCGCTTACTACAAATTTGGTCATTACTATTAATGGAGGGTAATCATCTCTGTATCTTGTTATTATACAAGTACATTCGATAGGAATAATAGTAATATCAATCCAAGAACCAAGAAATGCTTATAACCAATCCAAAAGGTGTAGCAACCAAAAAACAAACATAGTAAATGTGAGGAGGATCATTTAGCATCTCATGCCTTTTTAAAATTACTTTCATAACAATATACTCAAACAAGTTTGGAATTTAGCACACCTGATTAACTTCGTCTATGACAACAGAATTCTTGTGGCCTCTCCAGAACTCTCAAAATTTATTTAAACATCTAAGAAGAGAAAATTACAGTCCCCCTTTCATCTAGTCTGCAGGTCTTTACAACTTTAGGAAAGGATTGTTCCGCAACTTCTTTTCATGTGCATTCATGACAAGGATATTCATTTCATGAAGTAAACATTAATTAAACATCTATTGTAAATACAATTAAAACTCAATTCACCAAGATCCATGTCAGAATATAATGTTCTCAAAAATAAAAAGTATGAAAAATGTATCTATTTTTCAATATAATTGAAACCCCAATCTCAGGAAGAAAGAAGGTGAAGCATGAAAAACAAATAACTATGAATTCCCTTAGGTTTCTTAAATTCTTACCAAGGTCCTCATTGGAATCACTAAAAAAGGGAAATACTAGGAAGCAAATATCATCGGAAATATGTTGAATTTCCAATAAACAATATGATATAAATTATAAGTGATTTCCAAGCAAGAGACACTGGTTAGCAATATGATTTCAATAAGAAACGCAATTGAAAGAATTAAAAATAAGGAAAAAATTATTGCATGCATTGACATGAGCAAGTATAGAGCAATGTGGTAAGAACTTAAACAATTCTTATAACTACAAAAAGGAGGCGGAATTTTCTTTATAGTGGTAAATTATGAATACTTTGATCTCACATTACTTAGTTGTTAGAATACCTGAGCTAAGGACTCTTAGAAGAAGAAATGTGGTATGCATAAAATGCCACCTTCAAAATTAAAAGACAGACTACACTTAGTAAAAGGAGTACAAAATATTAACAACACAATATTAATAAAAACATAATGGGAACAAATAATCTAAACCTGACTCTAAGTGTGCATCATTTATAAGTGTGCATCATTTCTTCCTTGCTTGAGATAGAAATTATTTGCAATTACTAGCACAGATGGATAAACTACTGGGGAAAAAATAGTTTAAGAGTTGCATTTAGCTTGTGAATGTAAGTGTGACCTATGGCTATGTTCCATCTTCTAGAATGGGTGGCATCATGAAATGATAAAAAGAAGAAACCCATTACATAGAGAGAGACATAGTATGTCCAAAATGACACCTTCAAAATTAAAAGACAAACTACACTAAGATCTAGGAGTACAAAATTTTAAAAACATAATATTAATACAAAAATAATGAGCACAAATAATCTAAACTAGACTCTAAGTGTGCATCATTTATTCCTTGCTCGAGAAGGAATTCAAGAATTACATGTATAGATGGATAAACTACTGGAAAAAAATAGATCAAGAGGTGCATTTATCTTGTGAAGGAAAGTGTGGCGTATGACTGTTTCATCTTCTAGAATGGGCGTCATCAGGAAATGATATTATCCAATAATTAAAATATACATTATGGGGTACAGGATATAGACAAAAATACTGATACTGATATAAACACATCATTTTTAAGAAAGTATTGGACATAATACTTCTGACTATGACTTTATATATGCAAAAGAAATATCATGTAACATAGAAAATATCACTCACGATTTCAAAAATGCAACGCATTAATATGTCAAAGGTAAACAATACAAACATAATTGGTGACCCATCACTCCACAATGATCAATATACAGATCATCAAATTCATCATCAAATGGGAGATATTTGTAAGAGGCTTTACCTAGGTTTTCTTCGTGCACGGCTCTCCAAAAACTAGGATCGGTGCCAAAAACCTATTGAATGTGGTTTTCTGTGTATTTTTCAGAGCCCAAACATGGATTTTATGAACTTGTGGTCTCAAGAGGCCCACCTCTAGCACGTGAATTTTGTTCCCTCCTATGAATATTCCACGGTTTATCCATGAAGTGGTACAATAGTTCATACACTTTGAGCCTCCTTTGGCATGTTACATAGTTTTTTTGTGGGCCTCCTTAGTGTCATCACTTCTGACATTTTTTAGGGTAGTTTTTGACCATACCATCTCTATGCTAGTGATTCAAAATCATATGTTGTCTCCCCCTTGCCTATATCACTATCCCATCTTCTAAAAGGTCAAACACTGTGATTTCTCTTGTGAACTACACCAACCCTATATTGTGACCACCTTGTTGCTTGTGGTGTGTCACTTGTTTCAGCATGGTTCATTGGTGTCTTGGAATTCTTACAACATGTCTTTAATCTGGACAGACATGTCGTGCTGAGTATTTTTTGCACCTGATCCAACCTTCAACATGAATACAAAGCCTAATTTTCATCCCAGCTTCACTCATTTTAAACACATTTTTAAATGATTTTTTTTCTGAAAAAACTGGGCACATTTTCATATGTATATTTTGGTGATTCTATGTGAATGTTTGTTCTACAACATATTTGTTTCTTTTGTTGTTCAATTTGTTTTTCATTCAGAGGGTTTTTTTTATGTTGGATTGAATTGTTTTTGTAAGAAAATCATCTAAAGGGTAATATTTTTTGGAAGGGTAAACTTAATTTCCACGAGAGCTCTCACAATTGTGTGCCTTGCTTAGTCATTATGTTGCCTACAAGTTTTTGATAAGAATATTGTAGAATTTCCTTATATCTTTTGCCATAGATTCTCTTGTTTATGAAGAAACATTGCTTATTTCGAAACACTGAGTAGGAATTGCTACAAAAAAGTAGTGACAAGCAGTTTTCTTCCTTGCAACAATATGAAAATCAACTTCATAATGAAATACAAACTGGGTTTTTAAATAGAAACTCGATGAAGGTTTTGAGACATATCTTAAAGAGGGTTTTGAACAAAAAATTGAACATATTTTTGACCCAAACAGAAATCCAAATAGGATTTTGAGCAAACAGAAGTTCCAATAGTGTTTCGATACAAAGAAAATTTTAAACACGGTTTTGAGCCAAATATTCAAATAGCGTTATGTACTAGAACAAAGTTCAACTAGATTACTGGGCCAAGCCAAATGATCAAAGAGAGTTTTAAGACAAGCCAGGATTTCAGGACAAAATTCAAATTTCAAATAGATTTTGGAGACAAAATTCAACCAGGCTTTGAACCAAATCTATATCCAAAATCGTTTTGAACAACCACAAAATTAAAGCACAGTTTCAAGCAGAGGTTCAAAGAGAGTTTGGACACAATTTAAAATGGATTTTAGTCTAACACAAGACATGCAAATACACACCTGAATTGTGTCATGTATATAGAAAATATGTTATCTCCTCGTTGATCCTGAGATGCTCCTTCACATTCTAAAGGATTGACTGCACAACTTGATGATCAACAATATGCCGACAAATATCTTTGGTATTTTACTTAGCATCATTTAACCCTTAAATTATTCAATGGTGCACCCTTCCTGATGAAAAACCCTACAAAAAATGACTGTATTTTGGTGGTTGCATAAGTCCCATCCATTCGTGAAGTCATCCCCTTCTTAATCCTGGAAGATGATTCAAAAGAATATGAATTGATGGGTATCATCATGACCTTCTTTGGATTCTTCTAATAAATACCATTTTCGTAGGTCACAAAGCTTGAATTTTGTGAGGGTTGATTAGGAGCTCTGTGGATTGTAACTGTGAACGTCTTAGTGTTAACCTTGGGTGCACCCCATTAATTATACTGGGGGTTTATTGGGGTCACATTGGATTCAACATAGGGGTGAGGATGATAGGTACTACATTCCCATCTTCTTTGCGTGAATCGATCCCTAAATTTCCAAATAACGGATTGAACCCTTCCCAGGTTCTATCCCTTCCTCATAAGCCTTCCTAGAACCCAGAACTAGCTTGCACTACCAAGCTGTAACCTAATTATAGACTAAAAGAGACCCTAAGAAATCACTTGGGTAATATTTATTGTAACCCACTAGAGTAAGTGTTCCTTCTCACCAGAATCCCTAACTTAAAAATAAAGAGAAACACCATATGTGTTTCTGAGACGAACAATGGATTCCTCATTGATGATAGTGGTAATGATTAGGAGATATTGATGAAAGAGGTAAGTTTCTTGACTAGCCAACTACACCACCACCCTTTTTCCTATAGATATGATAAATTGTATCCATCATTCATATCATATATTTATGGAAAGGGGTTTCTCCATATCGAATCTTTTGCAGTGAAGCCTGTCTACCTATGAGGAGTTTGTGATTGGAAATATTTTATAAACAAAAATTCCATATGGGGGCCTAGAGATGGATTATGTAGATAAATAACTTTATAAATAACTATGTATGAGTGTGCAGTTAAGACTTTGTCATGGAACAAGGAAGATGGAGGCAATAGCTACAAAGGTATAGGTACAAATACAAAGGTGATGATAGCAAAGAAGGTTGCCTATTTCAATCTATGCTAATGAAGATTTGATAACTTATGCTAATGGAGAGTAACAAATATTTAGAAGTGTAAAGTTAAAATTGTACTTAAAAAAATGAATTTTACTCCAATTAAGAAGGATATCATTTATATCAACATTTCAAAAGAAGAACAACATTTGAAATTACCCATCCATATAAATTTCTTGGTTTTTTGAAATTCCTATGCTATAAAGTTCAGATCGTCAATCAAAATATAGGAAATATCATAAAATATAATCACTCACTCACTCACGTCACACTCATTGCTCAACCGTGCAAGATGCTGAGTGATGACTAGCGATGATGAGGCATTGACCACCAAGATGTGACTCTAAATCGCGAGTCACTTAGGGTTGTGACCTAAGGTGGGACAATGTGTCAGTGACTATGGTTGTAAGAATAGAGAACCACTACTGGGCTCATATCGAGCCCAAAACTTTGTGTGTACTATCTATGTGAAAATGGCTACCAATTTCCATTCATTTTTCGACAAAATTACATTCAAATGGACGATTTGATGAGTCCCCCTTTGCAAGACTTCATTTCTTTCATGAATGTCATAGAATCATGTAAAATAGAAACAACAATTAATGGAATTAAACTAGGATCACAAACCGGGAAGAGATCGATTTATGCATTGATATAGAGAGTTGGAACTAGTCACACTATATGGAGAAACAATGAGTTAGAAAAAAATTGGACCAAAGCACCACAATATGAAATTTAAAAAACAAAATTTGGGTTCGAGGGAATAGTATTCAATTTGATGGGTGGCATGATCATGATGTAATCTCCCTCCTTCCTTCCAAATGTTTGTGGTTTCTCCCCACATTTTTCATTAGTACTCGCTAGAAAATACGTATAAAAATAACATGTCTGCACAATCCTCTACTCTTTAAATGCTCATCTCATATTCATAACTAAGGATTATTTTGAATCTACATCCTCACCTTATAATACCAATTAGGCTAAGGATTAGATACAACCATAAATATGAAATGTGTCAAGACACAAAGAGTAAGAGACAACTATAAGTAAGTCATATATTAAATTTACCATGTAAGTCTTTAATTGACACTATCAACTCGGATTTAACACGTTGGATTTTTGTGATATTCTTATCACTCCTTACTAGTGTGATTGCAAGGCACTGTTTGAAGGTGAATTACATAATTTTACGCCTTCTTACTCATTCTCATGCCTTTTGTTAATAGTGTCCTACATCATCATGGAAAACAGTTTCAACATAGAGGTAGATACATTAATTGTTTTAGAGCCCCGAGCTCTTAATTACTCACACCTATAAATTTCTCAAATCCAACCATTAACAAACTTCTTTGGTGTTATGGTTCAATTTAAAAGGAAAGTTGTTGAGACTTAGACATGCAACAAATTGCAAGGATTCAGTGGAATTAGGATTGATTCCATTACCCCTCCAAAAATGGAAGGCATATGGTGTATCTCAACATAGTTTTATTTTTCACTAGGATGTTTTAAGGAATTTCCTATACTAATGCCTAGTTGTTGGAGACATTTACCACCTTACACACTCATTTTGGCCAATTTGGCCTAGTTAAACCACTATCCTAAGTATTATTGACTTAATTAACATCATAGGAGCACTAAATGACATCAGCTAGATCACACCCACATCTACCTTCAGTCAAGGAGGCTAACTTAGCCTTCTCCTACATTTGGGGAGGCTAACTGGAGCACTCCGGGGGTGATCTGAGTGTCATTAATGCCCCGTATTGCTAACTGATCATTAAAATCAGTTAAACAGACCATTGAAGTCGCCCTCCATCATTAAATTGATTATTTATTTATTATTTAATGAATTGGAGTCAACAGGGGCGCCTCCAACCACTTCTGATGTCCAGTTACACTTCAGTTAACCTCATCGGGGTTCATTGGAGTCATTGAAGCACCACCACTTGTTGGTTGGCTTGTTGTGACATGTGTCTGACCTAATTTTAGTTAGACTCAGTCATTTATTGCACTCTGACTTCAATTAGGGCTCAGTTGAGTCAATTAGGGTTTTGATGAGTGGTTAACTTGAGTGTTGATTGTGGCTTACATTCAGTTAATCTAGACTCACTCATTCAATTTGAATGAAATCCTTGGGAATTCAAATTGCTTTGTCATTCATTCTTGCAGCATGATCATTGTATTGTATTACTCATTCTTTGTGTGAATATACAAAGTGGCTACTCATTTTGTAGCACAGTTACACCATTTTCATGAATTATTGTTAATAATATTTGATGAGACTTGTGTTTAGTCCCTATATTACCGTGACATATTAATATGGTATCAGAGCTCATGGTAGGACGAAGCTTAGATCTCTCAAAAACAAGGTTTTTGACAGATCTTGCATGAAAATTGAGTAATAGCTCAAAAATCCAGCACTGCACCAGAAGCCAAGGCTGACCACTTAATACCCAAAGTAAAGAAATTATTGATAAAGCTTTCTTGATTGACTATGATGGGTGTGATGAAAGCCTAAAATGTGCAGGCTGTCTGACCTTACATTTCCCTTTTTGTTGTGATTTTCAGGTTTTTGACAGGTGAAAGCATTCGCTCCAGTAGATTCAGATGGCTTCTTCCATATATCTTTTGACTCCATTCAATATCCACTCATGGAAAGGAGACATGGAGATCCAGCTATTCTCTAGAGGACTCTATAGGGTCACCATGGACACTGAAGAAGAGCTCGATTCTACAATAAAAAAATAGATTCTTGAACAAGAAGGATGAAGCATTCAGATTCTTGTGCCTCTCTGTTTCCCGGGATCTTCTTTTCCATATTTCAGGATTGAAGACTCCGAAGGAAATTTGGGACAAATTGGAAGCCATGTATGGAAAGCAGGATGATTTGAGAGTTTACCATCTTGAAAATGAATTTATGTCTCTCCAGGCTTCCAATTTTGAGACCTTGAATGAATTTTTCACAAATTTCAAGCACATTGTCTTACCATTGAAGCAATGCAAAGTGGAGAAAGAGGATGATCAGCTCATCCTTACCATACTCTCCAAACTTGGAGCTGATTATTTAGTTTTTTTCTCTACATTCCATGTGGGGAAGCTCACAACCCATGGATGGAAGATGCCTACACTCAATGCCTTCATTGAGTCCCTAACAAGTGAACATGATAAGCTTGTCCAGATGGGGATCATCAGATCCTCTTGTGATCAAGCCCTCCATGTCTTGGGGCCCAAATATCTGAAGGGTAAAGGAAAGCAGCAAAAGAACCCAAAAACTAAATCCAAAGCTCCTAAGCCTAAAGTTGAAAACTAGCAGCATGATGAGTCTTCTGGCTCAAAGAAGAACAAAGGGAAAGGGCATCATGGAAAGGAAAAAGTCAAGTGTTCATACTACAGGAAGGGCTTCGACCTTGAACATGCCTGCATGAAGAAGAAGATTGGTGAAGCTACCTCTTTCCTTGATAGAAATCACATCAATCTTCTGGAAAGCTTTCAGAGGAGAGATCAACAAGATCAGGAACCACAGCATGAAAAAGGTCATGCCTTCATGGCAGGCACTTCAAAGTCCAAAGCACTCTTGATTGATTCTAGAGCTTTGAACCACATGATGGCTGAAAGAGAATCCTTTTCATCCTTGGAGATAGGAAAATCCATCCCCATCTACATGGGAGATGACTCCACCATCATTTCAGAAGGACAAGGTACGGTTGATGTTGAGAATGGCTATTTTTCAAATGATTTTTATGTGCAGTCTCTAGCATCAAATATCCTTATTGTCTATCAGATGACACATACAGGAGTGCCCAAGAGAGTATCTTTTAGCCTGAATGATGTTGAGATAATGGAACTTGCATCTGGGAAAGCCATTGCTAAAGGACTTGCAAACCACCATCCAAAAGCCTATGATTTCTCCCACTTTGTGATGGATGCAAAGCCCACCGCACTGCTAACTCATGGAAATGAAGTTAGTAGGATATGGCATGAAAGGTTTGGCCATATAAATTTCAAATATTTGCAGAAATTATAGAAAAAATATATGGTTGAATGCCTCCCGGTCATCAAGGCAACCACTGGAATTTGCAAGGGCTGTGTGGTTGGAAAACACCCTGAGCACAAGTATGATCGAGGGAAGGAAAACCGAGCTACATGCATATTAGGGCTGATACATTCTGATATCAATGGTCCAATGAATATCACATAAATGAATGGATCAAGGTATCTTCTAACCTTTATTGATGATTTTTCAAGGTACACATGGGTTTTCTTTCTCAAAAAGAAGTCTGAAGTATGTGAAAAATTCACTGAACTGAAGGCCTTGATCGAGAATGCCTCTGGGATTAAGATCAAGATATTGAGATATAATAATGGTGGTGATTATGTTATTAATGATTTTCTGCACATATGTTCCCAAAGTGGTATTCAGGTCCAACATTCAATTCTCTACACTCACCAGCAAAACGGTTTAGCAGAAAGGAAAAATCGGTCTCTCAAGGAGATGACCACTTGTATGTTGGAATCAAAGAAGTTGGATGCAAATTTGTTGGTTGAAGACATTCATACTGCAGCATACATTTACAATAGAGTTCCACACTCATCCATGAAAGGTAAGACCCCTTTCGAAGAATACTTCGGACACAAGCCAGATATGTTGAACCTGCGAGTGTTTGGGTCCACTGCATGGGCTTGAATTCCACTTGATGAAAGAAGGGGTTTGAAACCGCAAAGCATAGAATGTATATTTATCCGGTATCCTGATGAATCAAAAGGTTTCAAGCTTTTTGTTGTAAAGGAAAGTGTCCTATGGCTAGGGTTTAAGAGGCCATCAACGTATTGGGGTTGAAAGAGAGATGCACAATGTTCAGCAAGCATATAACAACAAGTTCCAGAGATAAGAAAGCTCCACACCTGATAACTGAAGGCTGGTCCAAGCTTTCTCTTCAATCCTCTTCTTGCTCCTCTCGCTCCAAGAGACCTGCAAAACAAGTTATACCTTCCTCAAACCTTTATGACCACATATAAGACAATGATAATCAAATGAATATGAAACAATGATCTGAATAACATTATAATATGATCATAAACAAAGATTCAATCACACATTGAACAATGATTTGGGAAGAAGAAGGACATCACATCTTTATTAATCTTGAAAACAAGTACAAATATACCTTCTCTTCAAGTTGGCACCTCACGAAACCTTGATCTAGTTCTGCTGTTTCTCTTCTCCAATGAACTCAGCCTCCAAGCTCTGCAACACAAGGGAAGACCTCCAGGGCAAAGGTGTAGGAAAAGAGAGTCCCGATTCCTCCAGCATAACAATGCATAAAATCCAAGTCCCCTCTCATGGACCTCCCTACCTCTATTTATATGGGTGAAATAAGGTATTTTTGAAGGTTGGAGAAGTTACAGCAGTTAAGGAAAATAAGTTAAATGAATTAACTAATCTCCAATTAACTCATGTTTTAATTTTTAAATGCTAAGAGGCACATTCGTGGGTTTTCCTTAAGGAAAATAGAGAATGGACAAAAAACACATTTTTAGGGTATTTTGAGGCATTTTCAAACTTTGGTGTCTTCTAGAAAGTTTTAGGTAACTGAAATACCTTTCCAACGGCATAGAAATGAGGTCAAACGGAATTACATAACTCAAGATATGGGTCCTCCAAGATAGGCGTTTTTTCAGTGACTTTCATGAAGTGTCGTCATGGAAGTGTCAACATGCAACAGAATCATGGGAAAGTGGTCATAGGAAGAGATGTGTCATTTTGAGCTATAACAGATGCCCCCTAATGTGTGAGGTTAGAGGGGAAGATGATATCCGAAATACATTATAAAGGAAACAACTGAGTATGGAGAGAGAAGAGAATCCAAGATCGAAAGGCTCGAGTGAAGGTACCTGTAAGAGAGATAAATGTCAGAAAAACTGATCTATGGGATATACACATCCATATACAAATCATCGCCATAAATATACAGGCGGATCCAACATATGTATAACTGATGAAACTATCATGGTCGTTCAATATGCAAAAAGGCGCCATATCAAATCTAAAGGAGCCATGGCCACAAATGAACAAGGTGGATCCATACTCAACAATCGATCATAGCCACAAAAATACAAGGTGGATCTATGTCTCAGTAAAATGTCATATAAAGTATAACAAGGTCTTGCGCAACTTGGGCAATAGCAAAAAATGACAATGCTACTATCGGCCCAAGGTCTTCAATCCAAACCGCCCAAAAAAGGTACAAATCCAAACCATGTGAATAAAAGGGCTGAAGTCGAACATGGAGGAAGCCGTTTGATTACCGGTCAATAATGAGAACCATTAACAAATGCGAGGGAAACCACCATTAATGAAAATGGTCCCCAAGGTACCTAGTACATTCTAACAAGTGTGATTACAAGGACTTGAAGTCGAACACTTGAAGAATCCATTGAGTAGGAGACATTAAGGTATCCCCACTACCCAATAGCGAGGGAAATTTCCATTGAGGACAACAATTCCCAAGGTACTTGCATAAAACTCTAAATCTCATTCCCAGAGCAAGATGTGTTGCAGTCGATAGGAAGAGATCTGTTGGAAGGAAGGCATTAAAGCATCCTTCATCATCCAACATGAGGTAAGTCAAAGACTAATTGGATCTGGAATTGGTACTGAATTTCATAAAAAACGACCGCTGAAGACATGATGTAATGAACTGATACCAAGGAATGGTCGACATAAAAGGTCAAGGCAACTGCAGAATGGCCGACAAAGGTTTAATCCTTGAATAGTGAGCATGACACAAAAGTGACTTAGGTAGCTTTTGACACAAAATAGGACCAATGAAACAAATCTACAATGTAGGAGACATTGACAGATTCCCCATATAATTGGAAAAGAGACCAACTGGAGGAGTAAGAAAACTCTGAATCAGGATAAGGTCAAAAGACTAGGACCCAACTGTTGATAGACTCAAAACTGGTGCTTTGTTCAAGGAAACAAGACTTGCTGCCATGATGTAAAAAGATATGGAAATAACCCTTCCCCTTCCCTTCTTTCTTGTAAAGGTTTAACGAGTCCAAGAAATCAAACTCGGGACCATCTTCATTTTTTGACAAGCTCGAAGAAAAGAAAGAAGAATGCTTGATAAGGAACTAATTCGTGGATTTTACGAGCCCGAACTAGTACATGCTCGATGGTGTTTTCATAGTTTAGAGAGTCTGAAAACTCCAAAGAAGACTCCATGAGGGTCATTTTTCATACAATTTAGTCTCCTGAGGCCTAAAAAGTATAAAACAAACCAAAGAAGAAAAGGTGCACCTTTTTCGTAATTAGTCAGGAAGGTCCGAAAAAGGTTAAATTACCACCTACCCGACGCTCCTTCAAAAGCAGCATATACAGCCTGAGTTTTACAAGTGTGAAGGAAGGAAAGATCACTCAGAAAGATCCATTTGGTTACGAGAAATGGGGATTACAACAATAAACTCGATGCTTTGTTATTTAGGGTTTAACGAGCATGACAAAGACATAAAGTACACTCAGAATATTTTTCATGTTTTGGTCCAGAGCACGAAAAAGAGAAAACTAAGCTCATACCGGGGGTTCCTTTTCCGTAAGTTTAGTCCCTCAGGTCCAGAAAAGAGATAAACCTATTCCTGAGAATACTCTTCTCAATTCAGTAGAAAAGAGAGGGATCCTTTCTCATATCATTCCACATGGTCTAAGAAAGAGATAACCTACCACCAATGTGGATGCCCATTCCCATATTCTTAACGAGCCTGAACGGACAAGTTTACTCGGCAGTCAAGTCTATTTTAAGGAGTCAGACTTGGGCCTAAAGAAACTCATAATCTTTCCCTTGAAGTTTTAACGAGTCTGGAAAAGTCAACTTGCGGCCTCCTTACTGTTTTTAACGAGCTCCAAGGAGAGTAGAAAGAATGCTCTAAATGCGAGGAGACGAGTGTCATAAACAGGCGAAACTAGTTCCAAGCGCAAGGAACAGACCTATGCATAATGCAAGGAAAGTGAGCAAGATAAGGACACTCGGGGAAGGTCTCCTCAGGGTAAAGGGTGTCAAGTTGCAAAGGAAAAATGATACAAGGCTTAGCGGAAATGAGAACAAAGATGAGGTCTTATACAACGAGCTAAAAGCGTGGAAACCGGCATCAGGCTCATAAGCGTGAGCAAGGCATATGCAAATGCAATTACGACTTAAACAATAAGGTGAGGCTCATAAACAGTTGTGAATCCAACTAATAATCATGTCTCCAAGAAACAACAACATCAGAAGAAACGATCCGATGCGGGTCACTTTGGCAGAAACACTTGTGACTTTGCTATCTTCTACAAAAGGAAAAGTCAAGGCAGAATCAACCAAAGAAGATTCTATAGGACCAAGGCTTGAGGGTTTATAATCAATAAGATCAATCTCAGAAGAGAAGCAAAAGTCAACAAGGAAGATAGAGTCTGCAGGAACAAACTCAATATCACAGGAGCTGAGAAATTCATAAGAAAAAATCAAACTCATCAGGATCACTGACTTGCTTTTCAAATGAAGAATCAAAAGGCTCAACAAAAACCAACATAAGAAAAAGGGAAGGATTACTAAGCAAACCAAGGTTAGACTTAATCACAACTGAAAAAGAAGGTCAGACTGTATCAAAGACTCCAGGAAAACTTCATCCGAAGGGAGGAAATCATCCGAGATAGGACATATATCTGAACTTTCAAATAGATGGACAGAGTGGAGAGAAGGCTCTACAATCTGTATAGGATGACTCACCCGATCAACTACTGGGACCAAGTCCCGAGAAGGTAAGCATGAAAACAGAGGCTTCCTCTCAGTAGCAATTGAACACAAAGGACAAGAAGCCACATAGTTCACCTGTGTTGGGATAGTGTCTACAGAAACACTGGGAATCAATAAAGGAAATACTTGGTCTCTAGTTGGGTCAGGAGACGGATCAAGAAAATCCAACTGATCAATAGTGACAATTTCTTCACCATGATTAAAGTACATCACACGAAAGAATGTTGACACCACAGCTTGCATGGCATAGACATAATCACGTCCAAGGAGCATATTAAAGTCCAAGGGGTCTTCTATCACCATGAAGTCAACTAAGACGGTATTCCCACCCAAAGTAACAGGTGTTTGAGGAAGAATTCCCAAGGCTACACAATTTCTTCTATCAAATGCCAGTAACTAACTAGCAGTCGACACAAGGCTGGGAGATCCCATACCTCGCCAAGCATGAGCAGACAAAATACTAACTAAGGCTCCTTCATCAACAATGCAATGAGCAATTGTATAGGGTTCAACTTTGACCTTTATCTGGAAAGGTGCATGGGAAGGAAGGCGCGGCTCAACTAGGCTATCCCAATCAAAGGAAGCACTCCGAGAGCTTGTTGGGGGTTGATCTAAAGCAAGTTCAGTGCCCCCTTGTTCAGTAAGATCTGAACTGGCAGTGAAGAAAATGTGACTAGTAGACACATCACTCTCCAAAGGAAGAGTGGGATTGATCGATACTGGAATCGATTCAACCGCTTCATGAAAGTCACTCTCCGAAGGGAGAGTGGGATTGACCAAATATGGCATTGGTTCAATCACATGAGGAGCACTCTCCGAAAGAAGAGTGGGATCAAGCAAATATGAGATTTGTTCGACCACTGGATCAACCAAAGGTTGAGTAGGATGTTGAGAAACTATAGGGTGTTCAGAAGAACAAAATCCATGAGTCTTGGACCACACTCTTCGCGCCTCTGGGATAGAAGGGCACAGATGAGTAAGGTGATATCCCTTGCATAGCACACAAGGGAACTTAAGATGATGCTTCGAACGACCAATTTTCTCAACTGAGTCAACATGACTAGCAGTGGATGACTGTTTTCTCTCAACATGACCTGCAGAGGATGAGAGTTTGCCCCCAGCGTGAACAACAGAGGCTGGGTGACTGGGTCCAACCTCACTAAGAGAGGCTGGTTGTTGAGAGACTCCATAATGTTCAAAAACGGGATGACCATGAATCCAAACTCTTCGCACCTCCACAATAGAAGGGCATTTATAAGTAAGGTGGTCTCCCTCACAAAGCTTACAAGGAAACTTGAGCTTGTGTTTTGAACGGGTAGACTTGTCAACAGTGTCAACATGACTCGCAGTGGTTGACGGGTTGTCTTTAGCTTAAACTACAGAGGATGAGAGACTTCCCCCAGCTTGACTTGCAGAGGCTGAGAGACTAGGTCCAACTTGACTTGCAGAGGTAGGATGGGTACCATCAACATGAACAACAGAGGCTGAATCGTAAGGATCAACATGCTTTGCAGCAGTTGAGTGTGTGCCCCCAGCTTGAGCAACAGAGGCTGGGTGAACGGATCCAACGTGAACACCAGAGGTTGGATGGGGAGGTTCAACTTGAACACCAGAGGTTGAACGAGTGCACTCAACGTGAACACCAGAGGCTGAGTGAACGGATCCAACATGAGCAACAGAGGTTGGATGGGGAGGTTCAACTTGAAAACCAGAGGTTGAACGAGGGCACTCAGCATGAACACCAGAGGCTGAGTGACCGGATCCGACATGACCTGAAAAGGTTGGAAGGATCCCACCAGCGTGAACAACAGAGGCTGGATGGATGGATCCAACTTGAACAACAGAGGTTGGATGGGAAGGTTCAACTTGAAAACCAGCGGTTGAACGGATGCACTCAGCTTGAACACCAGAGGTTGAGTGACAGGATCCGACATGACCTAAAAAGGTTGGAAGGATCTCACCAGCTTGATCACTAGAGGCTAGATGGATAGCTCCAACATGAACAACAGAGGTTGGATAGGATGGTTCAACTTGAAAACCAGAGGTTGAACGGGTGCACTCAACGTGAACACCAGAGGTTGAGTGACTAGATCCAACATGACCTGCAGAGGTTGGATGGGTGCCCCCAGCTTGAACAACAGAGGCTGGGTGGTGAGGTTAAAATTGACTTGCAGAGGTTGAACGAGTGCCCCCTTGCTTATGTGCTTTCTTCCTATTCCTCCTTCTTTTACTCCTTTTAGACTGCCGGTTACTAGTATCAGTA
>LPNX011126189.1:2878-35654 GCA_001517045.1 Pseudotsuga menziesii | reverse complement strand
AATTAGGGAAGCGTTACATAATTTAATAGCTATTACACCAATAGCAGCAAGCATTGCGGCATTCTGCAATTTCTGGCATTTCAGCAGCAACATTAATTTCTCTGCTCAGCCATATGAGAGGAGATTCGCCTTATCAGAGACGAATTAATTATGCTCTGGCATGGGTATTAAATTCACCCTCAGCATTTTCGGCATGCTGGTATTTCTGCCATTGCAATTTCTGGTGGAAGTAAGTCGAAAGGCAGGGATTTTTATTTAGATGACTGTTATATATATGGGAAAAAAAAAAGAAAAAAAAGAAGGGGGGAATGCTGACAGTTTCAGGGGGGTCGCTATGCTACGTTTAGGAGGAGGGCGAATCCAGTCCTGGGAAAGAGAACGTTGCTGGTTTTTTTCTCTAAGAGGATGATCCTAGTGAGCCTGGTTACTGGAGATTCAACCAAATCTGAAATCGAAGTGCTTGTGATGGTAATGCATTTCGTTTTCCCATCTCCCGTGATTCTGAAAATTGTATGTATTGTTTAGATGGTTACGAGCTCGCTGGTTGGGATCGTGAGCAGATCCCTTTTTGTTACCATCGTTGTTAATCAAAATATATCATCTGGCATACCTAAAATTAAAGATTTAAAATAGGGATTATAGATCTAAAATATGAGTGTGTACAGAAGGTCTATTCATAGACAAAACCGTTCCAGAAAACCACTTCGGGAATAGGTTGATGTCCTACTGGGAAATACGCCTCTAGTCCAAGTTTTTCCTCTAAGTCTAAGCTAGGGTATCGCCCAGCCTTCATATCGCTGAGATGAGCTCCCTCTGACCGTGAAAGCTTAAAGACGCTTGTAATACGTCTCATAACACCTGTGTGTGGCATTCGATTTCCAGCATATACTTCCTTGGTGATCTATGTTTCTTTTCTCTGAAATCTTTTTCTTTTCCTCCATGCGTGCCATGAAAAGGGCTAGGTGTGCGACCTTACCGAACTGTGCATTCCCTTACTATTGGGTTGGATCTGGTATCTTATCGAAAGTATGGCGTTTCCTTTTCCTGCTGGATTGATATGGTTACACGGTTTTAGTTAAATAGAAAATTATTTAAGTAAAAAGGGAGAGCTGGCTCTTTTATTGGAAGCTAATTCTTAATGTTTAAGGGAAGAATCATCTTATGATTTCGTACTGTCGAGCAATTCTTATATTAAAGCATACACATAAATACAAATGAAATGCTGGAAAATATATACTGTTTATATATTTAAAAGGAAAGAGAGTGCTGGAAAATATATACTGTTTATATATTTAAAAGGAAAAGAGAGTGCTGGAAAATATATATATGGTTTATATATTTAAAAGGAAAAGAGAGTGCTGGAAAATATATACTGTTTATATATTTAAAAGGAAAAGAGAGTGCTGGAAAATATATACTGTTTATATTTTTAAAAGGAAAAGAGAGTGCTGGAAAATATATACTGTTTATATTTTTAAAAGGAAAAGAGAGTGCTGGTAAATATATACTGTTTATATATTTTAAAAAGAAAAGAAAGTGTTGATAAATATATATATTGTTTATATATTTTAAAAGAAAATGGAATGCTGATCACATGTCGGTTGGCTGCTCACTTCGATGAGCTCTAGTGCCGTGTTTAAATGTTCCCCAAATGTGGCGAGGATCCCATACTACCTTAGTAATTAAAGTGTAGAAAATGGAGATGTTCTAATTAATATTATTCGTAAGGGAAAGGCCTCGCGGTAAGGCTATTTTGGTAATGTCCATTTTAGGAGATATATCTTGAAAGGCTGCAGTATTGGAACTGCTTATATTGTAACCTTGTTGGAATACTAATAAAAATAAAAATCCGGACGGTTTGGTCTGGACTCTCTTTGGTGGACGTAACCCCAAGGTTGGGGTGAACCACGTGAATTCGGTTGTCTCATTGTATTATATCTTGTGTTGGTTTATTTATTTTGTCTACATGATGATGATGATTATGAATGCAGTACGAATGTGTCAATTGGTGAAAAGATTACTAATTTTTTTTTTTTTTGCAGACTTCTTGAATGCTTATAGCTCTAAGGTAACTGAGGTATTTTACACTTTTCTCATTCATTTTACCAATGTTAGTGTTAAAAGCACTTTATTTTTTTAAAGGGTTTGGCTTTTCTGGTCATTTTACTCATGTTATTGTTGAAAGCAATTTATTTTTTTAAAGGGTTTGGTTTTTTTGGCATTTTTAGAATGGGAATTAAAAAAATAAAACATTTCTTCAATTATTTACACATGTTTTTTGTTTTAAACTTTACTAAGGATTTATACTCTTGAGCATACTATTCAATTCATTTTTTTTATAATCAATTTTTTTCATCATTAACTTGTAGGTATGTAAATTCTAATTTTTCTATGCCTTTTGAACTACAATATGATTAACAATTTTGAAAATGTTCAATTCATAATAATAAAAAATTAGGCAAATTCTATTTTTCCATTAGTTTTTATCATAGTTTTTTTTTCTTTAATGAACCCATTTCATGGGTAACTGAGAGTTGTTAACTTATCTTCACTCAATTTATATTTTTTATCATTAACTTTTAGTTTCTCATTAAACTGTTTGCATGCAATTTCTATTTTTTTGATTTTTCTTTTAACTACTATACTATTAACAATCTTGAAAATTTTCAATTTTAAATAATCTTTCTACTTAAGAAAATTCTACTATTCAAATAATTTTTACTTATTAAGTTTTTCTTTAATCAATCCATTTTATTATTGACATTGAACTCATCATTAACCATTGTCCATTCAATTTTTGTTTTTTTAGTAAACATCCATTTGAATTAAATAAATTTGCTTGTCTCACTTTCCCAATGTTACTAAACTAACGAGTTTGGTTTCCCTCCATTACAATGGAAATTAAAAAAATAATCTTATTTTCAACTACATAGGTATGTTTTTATTTCTTAAATTTTCCTAGGTTTTTTTAAAGAAAAATAATACTCTTTAACAAATTTTATAATTAACTTTTATTATTTATTTATTTTCATTTAATAGACTCTTTTCATCATTAACATGTCTTCATGAAATTTATATTTTCTAGATTTGCTTTTAAACTTCTATACTATCTTATCAATGTTAAAAAATTTCTATTCATAATAAAAATTAATTTGGACAATTTCTACTCTTCAATTAATTTTTACTATTTATCTTTTTCCTTTAATCAATCCATTCTATCGTTAGCTTGGAGATCATCATTAATATATCTCTATAAGATTTCTATTTTTCATCATTAAGTTGTCTCTATGCAATTCTATTTTCCATCATTTACCTCTCTCAATGTAATTTCTATTTTCTCGCTTTATTTTTAGAGTAAGGTATTTTTTCAACTATTATACTCTTAACAATGTTGAAAGTTCTTAATTCATAATAAAAATTATTTTAAAAAAATGAAAGGTGATTGCAAGAGAAATACTAATTTTAATTGTTAAATTCATTTTTTATATTAATTTTTTAATTTTTTTTCATTAAATGAACATGCCATATTGATTATTCCAAAAGAATACATTTGAGAAACCATTAATATTTTCCTCCATAAATACATTTGAGATCCAAACACCTTCAAATCCTTCCCAAATTTGAATACCTTGTATTTACATAAACCATTTATTATATATTTTTTTAATTTCATTTCAAAATGATCCTTTCAATGAAATCAGTTATGAGCTATGTCTCAACATTAGCTATGAGCTATGGGATCAGTTATGAACTATGAGCTATGGGATCAGTTGTGAAATATTGAAATCTACTTACCTATTCTATAATTTACATAAGAACTTATTTTTTTTCTTAAATGACAATGAAATCACACTTAGTTAAGAAAGAAAAAAAAAAAATAATAAAAAAACTAAAAAAATAAACCCAATGTTGTATAGTTTCATTTCCCAACAAATATCAAATGTTTTTTTAATTTCCGTATATAAGTCTTGTATCTGGGATGGACGAACATAATTATTTTTAACCTCAAGTGATGTCCCTTTTAGAGCGTTTATTACATTTGTTTATAAAGTGGGGGGTCTTCCCTAAGTGAAAGGAGGAGCTCTGGAGTGAGACTCTTGCATTATTGCATATATGAGTTGGAGTAAGCTGGTCTGACTTATCAAATGTGATGAAGATAGAATTTTAAGCATAATAATATAGTTTTTAATTAATAATTTTATCAAATAAGATAGGATATAAAGTTAACATTTTCCTATCATCCTGAATAGATGAGTAATGCATTTCATAGCGTTTTGAAGGTTTTAAGCTTCCTTTATTTTTAAATCTGAGTTATTTTTCCTTTTTTTTTAAATATTTTACTTAATTGTTATTTACAAATAATTAGTATTTATGTTTATTTATTTTTTATAAAGTTACTGATAATGTATATGTGATAGCTTAGACCATTTTTGAAAATAAATCAAATAATGGATATTTATAATGGTCAATGAATAAAACTATAGCAGTTACCATTTTAAATAATTATCACATATATTATTATCAGTATGATTTTTATTATCTCAACTTAGTATATGTTAAAAATGAACTTTTAGCAGAACTGAGAAGTAGTAGCTATTCCTTCTCGATAGTAAGGAGAAGCACCAGGAGCGTAGCCAAAGGCACATTCTTCCTTCTCAACCTGTTAAACATTTTCCTCAACCTATTCAAACATTTTCCTCAACCTGTTTAACCTTTAGTTTTTTACCAGGATTTCTAGTAAGTGTAATATTTTTTTGTGAAACTTATTACTACAACTTAATTAAATTCCAATTTGTAGTATGCTACTACTTTCCCAAGGATTTCTTTTTTCATGTGTTTTTCCTCCGTGACATCTTTTGAAAGGATTGTATTAATAGAGTGTACATCTTGCGACTTAATATATATGTTTTATATTAACATATTAAAGTATGATATTATTTTCAAGAGATTTTTATGTTGATATGTATTTAGGAAATCCTTAGACTGTTATGTTTATTTTGTTGTTTGGTTAATAGAATATATATTGCAATTTTACTAAAAAACAGAAAACTAATATGAGAGTCAGAATAGGTTGAAGACGAAGATCCCAATTCAAGATACCCATGCAGATTTTGTGGACATAATTTCATTAAATCTTAGGCTTTAGGACGCCATATGAATCGCCATAGTCAAGGTCTTCCCAACCTTTTCTCCTTTAACGAAAATTTTAAAACATTTTTCAAAATGTATCCAACATACATATGGACATGTGATTTGATCTAGATGAGAAATGTAATATACTAATTTCTAAATCAAATTTGTGGATAGATGCAATTAATGGATAGATGTGTATTTGTATTGAAATCTGTTAATATAATTTTCTTCAGATCCGCAGAGGAGTTGTTTGGCCTCTAGATCTAGTATTAAGATAGGTCTCCAGTTTTAATTGACCTTATAATATGATGTTTGATTTTAATTTTGCCATTTCTTAGCAATCAACTATCTTGTAACTTGACATAGTAAAATACGATCTTGACTATTGATCTGTAACTTTACATAGTAAAATACGATCTTGACTACTGATCAATGGCCTTTCTGTTACACAGATGATGAAAAAAATAATCAATATAATCAGAGTTATCTAAATGGGGGACTGTTCTTCTTTATTTTTGGCTGGTTTTTATTTGTTTATATATATGAATTTTTATGGAATGTTAAAAACCTAAAAAAATATTGCTAGATCTTATATAGTGTGAGTGTTTAGGGTTTTCGTGTCATGATATTTCATTTCTGCACTTACAATCACCCAACAGAACAAAAATTGCAGAATTTTGTGAATTAAATTTACCAATTCCAACTTAAAATCAGCAAAAAAATAAAAATAATCCCAGACAATTCCAATACACTCATTTAACTGAAAAAAAGTGAATCGACCTCCGTGATATATGCATGAATATGAGTTAGAGGAGGAACAAAGTGAAGAAATAAAATATCTGAACCGAAGAAGTCGTGAATCATCGGCCGTTATCTATGGAGGAGGAGTTGGAGGATTTGACGGGTGGAAGGATTGTTGTTAAAAAAAAATTGACGCAGCCAAGAAAGGAGAGATGGGAGGGCTTTCCTCCACGAATACGTGGAGAGACGTTGTGGCGATTCTGTCAAGTTATCATAACCTTGATGAGTAAAGCTATTAGCAGTTGATTAGACAGATTCTGATGAGTGTAGCTATTAGCGGCTGATTAGTGCCCTTTGAGGAAACGTGTATTCCCTTGCCAACTTTTTTTAAGTTATGTGCATTTTTTTGTTTTTTAAAATAAAAATTTTACATTTTCTTTCACTAACTTAGTTTTTTTCATTTCATCTTTTAATTTTAGTAATAAATTTTTACAAAGTCATTTCCCTTTTAAATTAAAATTTATAATCTCCTTCATTAAAACCCTATTTAAATTAAAAATTATAATGTTCTTCTTTAAAACTCTACCTAATGTTCTAATAACTACTGCTTTCCTAACTATTTTTTCTCCGCGGGTATGGCAATTGATGTACATGATATATTTTTACAGGATTGCATTGTAATATTGTAAATCTTGTAGCCTAATATATTACTATTGCTTTCCTAACTATTTTTTCTTCGCCGGTCTGGCAATTGTTGTACATGCTATATCTTTACAAGATTGCATTGGATTGTACATGCTATATCTTTACAGGATTGCATTGGATTGCAGCCTAACGGCCGACAATCCAGCTGTCAACTCCTCCAGCTCCTCCTCCATAGATAACAGTCGGCGATTCACGACTTCTTCGGTTTAGAGATTCTATTTCTTGACTTCATTCCTCCTCTTACTCATATTCATGCATATATCACGGCCGACGATTCACTATTTTTTAGGTTAAATGATTTTATTGGAGTTTTCTGGGATTATTTTGATTTTTTTGTTGATTTTAATCTGGAATTGGTAAATTTAATTCACAAAATTCTATAATTTTTGTTATGTTGGGTGATTGTAAGTGCAGAAATGAAATCACATGACACGAAAACCCTAAACTTTCACACTCTATAAGATCTAGCAATATTTTTCCAGGTTTTGAACATTCCATAAAAATTCATAACTATAAACAAATAAAATCCAGCCAAAAATAAAGAAAAAATAGTCCCCTAGTTAGATAACTCCGATTATATTGATTATATTTTTCAAGATCTTTGTAATAGAAAGGCCATTGATCAGTAGTCAAGATCATTGTTTACTATGTAAAGTTATAGGATAGTTGATTGCTAGGAAATGGCAAAATTAAAATCAAACATCATATTATAAGGTCAATTAAAACTAGAGATCTACCTTAATACTAGATCTAGAGGCCAAACAACTTCTCTGTTAATATAATTGCTTTGTCATAGCATCAAACACTTCCTTTTGGTGTCTACAAGGATGACACACAAGGGATGCGATGATGTTTAATAGAATCTACAATGATTCTCTTGGCTCTAATCGTATCCTCATATACTTCTTGCTCTTATAACTTATTTACTAAAATACTGATCTAAGTCAATTTCTTCAAGGATCACGGAGTTCCTATAATTATTCCAATTTATATTCTTCCCTTCAAATAGCTTGGTCAAGGAATCAAATATATCTTTAGGTATCTTTTGGGAAGACACTTGTGGTATAAGGTGACCCTTGATAGAATCAACAATAATCCTCTTGGCCTTGACCAAGTTATTCTTGTGTAAAGATTTAGCCTCATCTCCCTCTTGAACTTGAACCTCTCCATTTATATACGTGTCCAAATCATTTTCTTCAAGAACCAATGAAATATTATGCTTCCATGCTCGGAAGTTTTCATCTTCACCAAACCTGTCATCAAGCTATTGTGGTAGGTCATTTTGAAATGAGAACCTAAAATGTAAATAGGAAAGCGTTAGATGTTACTGATTTGAGGTGTATGTCGTGGTTCTGGATCTACTTGATCTAGGGTTTTCTAGAGAAACCCTACTTTTTAAAACTAGGAATATTTCAGATCTTATTGGATAGAAATTTGTACCTCCTTAAGGTGATTTGAGAAGCATACTCATTTTCCCAAAACTGTGATCAGAAGTGCAAAATATCTGATGCGCTAGTTTTATTCAATTTATTTTACAGAATTTCCTCATATTGTTTCTGTAATATATTCTAATGTACTAATCCTATGTGTCTGAAACATCACATTGAGGTAGCCACATCTTTCCACTTTCCAACACCACGTGTTTTCAATAGAATTGGTTTCACAAATTGGGACTTACGAGAGTTTTCCCAATGTGACTTATTTCAGGATTGTTCAGCATAGAGAACTTGTATAGACTACCACGTGTCATTGTTTCATCTTTGTGGTCTGAAACTTTTAACACATAATTTAAAGTCTATTCCCTATATGGAACAACTTGGGATATTTCATTTGTACCTTTGTATCCCGAGATATAACAATCCTCTCAACGTGTCCTTTTTAGGGATGAAACCTGAGGGAGGTTGGAAACTTGATTTGGAGGAATCATATCTCCCAGAATATAGTGAATATGAGGCTGGAAATTTTACACATGGTACATTAGGAATTTATCTTTGGCCTGTAAAGTTTACAGCTCCTAATCCTTCTCCAATATCTCGATACAACAAATGTACCAAAACTACTAGTTTTAGTATTTTAGGGTTTTTAGGTCTTGGGTCAAATTAGGGTTTGAATTTCCCGTAGTTTTATCCAACCAAGAATTCCGATCTTGGTCTCTAAATTTTTAATTTTAGGAGATAAATCCTATACTGGGCTCACTCAAAAGTTCCTCTTCTTTGAAAATCCCTAATTTCCCACAGTAGTGATAGGTCAAAAACTGAAAATACCCGGAATCAAATTCTGCTTCGACAGGAAGATGCACCCTTCAATGAAGAGTTATCATAGCCTCCTTTTTATGATGATGTGTTGAGAGAGAACCAAAAAGTAAGAATTCATAGCTTATGTAGCTGCACAATTTCTTCTTCTCATGCTACTCTAATACCATGTCATATTTTTCTCATTTAATCAATATTATTTAGGATCTTATCTGAGAGAATAACATGCACAATAATAATCACAAGAGACAAGAGACATGAAGAGTTTTCATTTAAAACAATGTTGTATATGTGGTGCAGTGCACTATGAACAGTAGGATTGGTATCCACAAAAAAGAATACATGACTGAAGTAGGTCGACAACTCCTTCGAGGTCATAAGTTCTCTTCGCAACTCAGCAAACACATACCACTATCGTGGAATTTCATACAACATGTGTACGAAGACATGTACCCACTCATCCTTTGGTCGCGATACCCACATGGTCTGACATGCAATTAGATGCTCACTAGGATCCTTTTTCACATCATACTTTTCTGCGTGATATTGTTCTAACTCACCAAACCGAAGTGTCATCAACTTGTGAAACTGTGACCATTAATCGATTGAATTTTTATGTGTCTCCCACCAACATGGTTGGGTATCCTTCAATGCTTATTCCAACGCCAACAATATGTGTGGTATGACACCTTATCCTTAATTCAACTAGAAACTCAAAAAACTCAGGAAGTCCTTCATATACTAGAAACTTAACAGTCTTAATTGCGACTCAAGACAATGACTGCATAATGAGACTGCACTTCTGAATTGATACCTCATGCATTTGATTCTGCCAGTTCTCCAAAGCATCATCAGAGTCTAAAGATGCATATCTAGAGATGCACCAACTGACCTATCCATCGAGAGTTGGATGGATGTAATCCTCTAATATGTTATATTTGTGATCCCATCCTCTGGAAACTTCTTCCTTAACTAGTTCGATGTACCTTCTTCCTTCATTTGGTTCCATCATAACTATGAATCTGATGTCATGGTTCTCAAATGTCATCATGCAATTTTTGAAATTAATCATCACTAAGTTTTCATTGGCCCATCCAATCCCCAACAGGGCGGGATATGATCCACTGCCATCAACAAGTTCAATACATCAAAATCGGTATAAGTCTTCATCCCTTCAATGTCCATCGCAAAACATAGAACTTTACCAATAGGTGTTACTCTGGCCTGATTAGCCAGTCGCGGTTGTATAAGGAAACAAACCAATTGTGGGATCCCCATCTTCTACCATGTTTACTTTGTCAGAATGTTGACATCCGAGCGTAGATCCAGAATGACTGAATTTATCTCGTAATCCCCAATCTGAATGTTCATTCTCATCTCTTTCCTATTTTTCCTCTTATGCAGGGAGTTGACTATGGACTCCTTCCATCCCTTGTCCAATTGATGCAAAATATTCACAATCTCGGTAGGCGCATCAGGGTCTATTTTCAGCAACAAACAAATTTCAAAGAAGTTCAACAAGGTACCATGCTGTCGTGATGGTCCTTCTATAAAAGTTGAGTAAAAATCATGTGGTATTTCATACATAGGAAACTTACCCAAATATCTCCTTATCGTATCACATGCTTCAAAGAATATGTCCCTCTCAGCATCAGCATTGAACTGTACTTTCTTCTTTCTATCCAACCAGATTTGTGGAAATGGGCTATCCTCTCCTGTCATCACACCTCCGTGAGTAATGAAAGCAACATCAGCATCCTGCATTTTGGGTTCTACTGAGATCATTGCAATTGTCAGCCCTTGGTTTTGTTTTGGTGGTGGAGTCACTGGTTTGTTCGCATTCTGGTTCTGATTTTGAATTTGGTTCTAGTTCTAGTTCTGCAACTGTGGAATGTTCCTAGCCACCCACTTCACGCTCAACTGTGGATAGTTCTAAATAGTGTGGTCAATAGAAATACAATAAGTACATTGTGTTGAAAGTTCAGGTAGTCTCATTGACAATGTCCCAGTAAGATGCAATTATAACATTGAATAGGTTTGCGATCTCAGCCTCTTCCATGACCAAAACCTCCTCCTCTTCCTCCTCGAAATCCTACTTGATGGTGATACTATGGCTGATTAATTTTTTGTTGTTGTGGGGGATTCAGCTACTATTGGACATATTGCGGCTGCTGTGAAACCATCTACATTTGGTTATACTATGGAGGTGGTGGGGAAAACTGTGGTTATGGCAAAAACAACTAATGTGGTTGCGGCTACGGTACAAACTATGGATATGGTTGTACCATCTGTGGTTGCTGCATCATTTAATAATATTCTCCCTTTACGTAATGCATGTCCATCGTTCTCTCCTAGAGAAAATAATATGCATGACAATCCTTAACTTCATTCCCAACTGACTGATAGAACATGTAGTATAAATTCACCGATTTTGTGAACATCTTCTGCATGTACCCACAATATTCATGTCAATGCCCGTAAAATTGGTAGATGTGGCACCATGACATGCCTCCATAATTTAGTGTATTTGGAGCTCCCGACAGTAGGTATTTTTGAAAATCTAGGAACTGATATTTATGATTTCCTCCCACACAACATCGAGTACACCATATTTCTTCATGCTACTCTTTCCCCTTATTGATATGTTGTAATTGGATCATCAAGTTTTCTAGTTGAGACTGAATCTGAGTCATCCCAACTCCGTTCTCAGCAATAGGTGAAGCCTCCAACTTCATCATGGTCTCTAGAGCTTTTCTCCATGTTACAATCTTTTGCTGCATCAAAGGAACTCTGATATGTGGTACTAATTCCTCAATGAATCATTCCTTATGTTGAGCGTTACTCATATCAAAGCTAACTCTCGCCATCAACATCTTCAATAGCTGATCAAAATCCAAAACAATCTCATTTGGGTATTGCTTAATTTCTTTCAACTCTATGATGTATTATGCCTCAGAGTTTGGCTTTCTAAACTCTTCAATCAATCCTTTTCTAATTTCATCCAGATTCTTCGCTAGATTCCTTGGGGGAACTTTTACAAATTTCATATACCAATCCAATGCGTGACCCCAGAGGGTCATCTCCAACGTCGTCATCTTGAGATTTCTCTACCATCCAAACTGCTTCACAAAGAAAATAGTATTGCTCTAGATCCTCAGTATTGTTCCCATGAAACAAGGGGAACTTCACATTATCACCCACCATTCCAGGGCTTCTTCCTACAATTGTTTATCTGCTACTATAAAAGTCTTGTTGACATGTCGAAAAAGTTGGTGTCGGGCTAGTATTTCTTCCCGAGTGTGGCATAGTGCACGTAGGTGTGGGTACATTATTTCTCTTGTTTGGTCTTTCCTCAGGCTTGGGCGTAGCATGGTCATATCCTTCATCCTTGTAGGGTTGTTTAGTCCCTTCTGGTCTTCTCTTGTGGCCTGGATTTTTGGTTGTAGCAGGACTCTCTCCTATCCTCTACCTCTTCCCTTTTCGAAACCTTTCTCCTCCTCACATAAGGCTATTGCCTTC
The DNA here is from genome assembly GCA_001517045.1 of Pseudotsuga menziesii. Lineage (NCBI taxonomy): Eukaryota > Viridiplantae > Streptophyta > Pinopsida > Pinales > Pinaceae > Pseudotsuga > Pseudotsuga menziesii. The sequence goes on along the minus strand of LPNX011126189.1, from coordinate 23,304 downwards.
CTCAACTTCGCTCATAGTCCCATTACAACCTCCATCCATCTACCCCATATCATTCCATCCAACCCTTCTCTCTGCGATACCCGCATCCTCCGCACACAAGGGCTTTACTCTTCACTGTTCATCTTTAATATTTCTTTTTCACAGATGAGCATCTTAATAGACAATTGCATAGATAAAACAAGCCTACCTATTGGTCCATTAAAGAAATCCCTTTTTGAATCGCTATAATATTTAATTGTTTCAACCATGAAGTCGATGATATATCCCTCCAAGATGCTGTCAAGCCAAACTTCAACATCCCTCGATGCTTTGTTTTCTACCTCTTGCAGCTGTTGGATCAATTCTAGGGTAGCCACTTGGTTCACCTCCTTGGAAATTTGTCTTCTGATAGGTCAATCATGTCAACCACTCATACAATATGATCAAAAACTCAGAGGAAAACTACTCATGTAGATCAGAATAGAGGTTCCTCTACAGCCACTTATGCGTTGTTATTCCATGGTTTTGGTTCTCTTTCTTAGCAAATTCCCATTCCTTATGGTAAAACCAGTATTGAATTTCTGGTCCCTTCGGATGCCACAACATGTACTCCTTCCCCTTCACACTAAGGTCTCGACAACGAAACCATTTGTTGAGACATATCCATTGACAGGGGTTCACTCACTTTCGACACCCAAAACAAAATGATCTCCCTGAGCATAGGACCAAATAGGTTTTCCCCATCCAACAACACCTACTGAGTAGATGAAGTCTCACCCAAGATGTTTAAGGGAGAAATGTCGCAACCAAGTTTTCACAATAAGAAGGAGGATTGTGTGTCTACTGTTAACTCATTGCAGCATTATTTATTATATCAGCTGTTGGGATACACATTAATAGATTCATATTAAGTGGATTATATTAATATACTTAGATCAAAATAGAGATATCAAAGCATAAATAGATCTAGCAAGATATCATCATTCACTAGAGAAAAGCATTGCATCATTCACAGATACACATCATAATACAGTATTTATTCACACTTAGATCGCAGAAAACTAGAAAACAGGAAGATTAAAAAAGACTCAATGTTTCTTTCCAATTTCCATAATGTCATATTAACTTCGCGACAAAAAAACAGGTCTCCAAATACAGTTCTTCATTTCATCCCTTACAAAGGTTTTATCTTCAGATTATCAACAGTCCAAAGATGTCAACATTTATAATCCTAGATCTACTTATGGGCTTGTGCCTTTACATCGGAGGTCTACTTAAGCCATCAACCTAACTACTTGGACCAAAATCTACAAAATAATGACCAAAATATACAAAATATAACCAAAATATACAAAACATGGTCATTCTTCCTTGCACACCATCTTCCTCCTTGCACAGTATCTTTGACTTTGTGCAGCATCTGTGATTTTGCGCTGCTAATTACCCTCAAAACTTCCGGCCAACACTTAATACTACCTTCTATATGTTAATAGACATAAATTTCCATTGTTGAAAGAACTACAAATATTAATAACCCGACTTCTCTACTCTAAATACTTCCTTCCATACATCAGGGGTCAAAAGTCAATGTTCCACCGTTGTGCTACTGTGCAATCCTTATCCTAAATTGCAACATCGAAACCCTATTGTTGGTACTTCTATGTCGACACCTCGACAGCATCCATATGGTAATAACACAAAACTTCCAACATTTTTATTTCAATATATGAAGTCGGAAGTCAAAAATAGTCCCATATTACTACCGACTTCTCCTGCCAATATATTTAATTTCCTAAGTAAGTTTTAACAAAATTAATATAGTTGGAAATCTCTCGATGATCTCTCTGCAACATTGTGATCCTCAACAACATTTAAATATTTTTATTTTTAGTCATCAATTTAAAACATGATCTACTAAACACCCATCAACACTCTATGTGCTTTCTTTATTTATGACTGTAAGTGTGGATTTTGGAGCAAATGTCCCGAGTGTTGCAACCTTTAGCTCTGATACCACTTTGTCACGTCCCCTCCCATCCACACAACAACATAGGTAACATGAATTATGTAGGGGTTCTAACTTTCTCCCCCAAGGCCATATTGTGAAATTCTTAACATATAAATTCATGTGCAAATGCATATTACGCATAAACAATATAATTAAACATTATTAATGCACACACATAGAATGCAGTTACCAACATGTTTGTAACATGAATAATAAAACCATGCACAACAATAAAATCATTTTCATGTTATTTACAGGCATCTAATTGAACAATTAATGTTGGGTTTATTCATTCAATTTCACATAATTAACAGTTATTCATAACACATAAATTAAGCATAATAAGAGTTAGTAGAAACACTTGTCTTTTATTGGAAGTTGTTCAAGCAACTAGTTATGGAAGAGAAATGTTCCACCCAAACATAGGTTGTTATATTTTTATCAATTTGACAATATGATATTAGGATCTTATCTGAGAGAAGAACATGATCCATAGAAATCAATAATAAGAGATAATAGACACAAAGATTTATCCTCGAGGAAACCATAAAGGAAAAACCCTGCAACTTCCTCATAGATAGAATGAGCACCAATGGAAGCAATAAAACCCAAAGACAGAAATATGATCTCCAACAGCTATTATTTCTCTCACTTGAGTGAGCTTCTTCTCTTTCACCTATGCGTTATATCTGGGTGAGTGTCTGTGATAAATAGAGAGTCTCACTCTCTATTTATACTAGTTTTTTACTTGACAATAACTTACTGGGGCTGTCTTATCTAGGAGAGTCTAATAAACCTAGTGCCCCACAACTGTGGGGACTTTACCCCCAACTCACAAAGGAGGGTTAATCTCTATTACTTTACATGACTTGATTACATTAATGAATCTCCTGATAGGAACATCAGGGACAAATGAAATACAATATATGAAATATACAAATGAATACATTCTGAAGTTACAAATACATCAACACTATCTCTTAACTAGGAATTCTCTTGACACATTTAATCAGCACAAGTCTTCTTCTCTAGATCATCATCAATGCTGGATCATCACTGGATCATCATCATCATCACTGCTTCTGCTATCTCGATCAAATGGTGCTATCTCTCAATTCTTCTCATCACAGGAAGTTCTACAGAGCCATCCAATTTTCATGTTGGTTGTAGGCCTAGCCTCCATGTAGGTATTCCTCTACAGAGCTAGTCCTTTTTCATATTGGATGTAGGCCTCTATAGAGCCAGTCCTTTTTCATACTCGATGTAGGCCTTCATACTGGATGCACCTCCACAGATCCAGTCCTTTTTCATACTGGATGTGGGTCTCTACAGAGCCTGTCCTTTTTCATACTAGATGTAGGACTCTATAGAGCCATCCCTTTTTCATGCTGGAGGTACTTCCACAGAGCCAGTCATTTTTCATACTGGATGTGGGTCTCTATAGATCTAGTCCTTTTTCATACTGGATTTAGGCCACTGCAAAGCTAGCCCTTTTTCATGCTGGATGTACTTCCATAGAGCAAGTCCTTTTTCATATAGGATGTGGGTCTCTGTAGAGCCAGCTATTTTTCATGTTGGGTGTAGGCCACTGCACTTATATTTGACCATGGGAGGCCCTGCATACCACCATGTCAAAATGGAACAACACTTACATCTGACCATGGGAGGAACCAATCCTACCGCCATGTCAGAATGGCACTGCACTTACATCTCACCATGGGATGAACCAATCCTACCACCATGTAAGAAGGGAACAACACTTACATCTTACCATGGGAGGCCCCTCCTACCACCATGTCATAAAGGTTCACAAACTCATCACTTCCTCTTAGAAGGAAACTCTATCTGGATAACACCAAGCTTCTCCTGGAAGTACTCAAACTTCACTCTAGCTAATGGCTTAGTCAACACATCAGTTATATGTTCATCTGTCGCAACATATTGGAGCTTCACTGCTCCCCTCTATACCATATCCTTGATATAGTGGTATTTGATCTCGATATGCTTCAACCTGTCATGGAACATTGGGTTCTCTGAAAAATTCACACAACTCTGATTGTCACAATATATACAAGTAGCATCTAATTGGAGATCAAACAAATTAGATAGTATATTTCTGATCCATAATGCCTCACAACTAGCCAAACAAGTTGTGACATACTCTACTTCGGCTGTACTCAGTGCCATGTAGGACTACTTTCTGCTAAACCAAGAGATCACACCTGATCCCATACTAAAGCAACACCCAGAAGTGCTCTTCCTATCAATGGCACTGCCTTCCCAATTCGAATCCACATAACTCTCTAGTTTAATCTTCTTATTCACCTCATGATTGAGCCCATAATCCACTATACCCTTTAGGTACCTGAGAATATGCTTTGCAGCAATCAAGTGAACATGTCTAAGATCTATCAGGAACTGGCTCAATGTGTTCACAGCAAAGAAAATATCTAGTCTTATGTTCATTAAGTACATCAAGGAACCAATCATCTGATGATACATTGTAGCATCAACCAACTCTGATGAAGCATCACTCAATAGCTTTAGGTTTGATGTCATAGGTGTGGTCATGGCCTTGCAGTCCATCATCCTAAACCTCTTCAAGATCTCTACTGCATACTTCCATTATCCCAGGGAGATTCCATCTTCATTCTTCCACACCTCCATGCCTAGAAAATAGTGCAACATGCCCAAGTCCTTCATCTCAAACTCAGAAGCAAGCTTCCTCTTCATATCGGCAATCAACCCATCCTCACCTGTTACAAATAGATCATCTACATATAGTAGGAGTATCATTGGGTTCCCTTCTTCAACCTTGTAGTAAAGTTTGGAATCCTCTTTACTCTTGGTAAAGCCCAAACTAGTTAGAAAGTTGTCAATTCTATCATACCATGTACTGGGTGCCTATTTCAAATCGTACAGGGATTTTTTCAATTTACACACATGAGTCTCCCTGTCATGTGTCTCAAAACCAAGTGGCTGATCCACATATACTTCCTCTTCTACTACACCATTCAAGAAATTAGTTTTGACATCCATCTGGTGTATCTTCAATTTCATCATTGCATCCAAAGCAATTACTGATCTGATGGAAGTGTATCTGGCTATAGGTGATAAAGTATCTTCATAATCTCTTCCTTCATTCTGTGAGAAGCCACGAGCCAAAAATATTTCTTTATATTTCTCTATGAGGCCACCTGCAGCATGCTTGATATTATAGATCCACTTGGAAGTCACAACAGACTTCCCCTCTAGTCTTAGGACAACATCCCAGGCATCATTCTTCATGATTGAATGGTACTTCTTGGTCATAGTATCCTTCCATTCTTTCTTCTCTACTGCTTCTTCATAGTTGGAAGGTTCTTTATCAATGATGTTACATAATACAACAACATATCTGGTGTAGGACCTAGTTCTCTTCCTCTCCTTGTGCATTTCTTCTAGAGCCCCATATCTTTCTGCATCATGGATAACCTCTTACACCCATGTAGGTTTCCTCTTGTGAGGATTATTCTCCTGGGGTGGATCTACAGGTTCTTGGGGTTCTTCTATTTCTCGATCTTATTCTTGAGTTGCATCATTCATAGTTGTATCTTGAATTCTGGGTACTTTTGTTTCTTCAGCAGATCTCTTTCTAGATTTGTTGTAAGCTGAGTCTTCACCAAATGTTACATCCCACCTGATGTCGATCTTCTTGAATCTTGGAAAGTATATTCTGTAATCCTTCAAGATTTCAATATATCCCACAAATATACCTTTCTTCCCTAAAGGATCTAACTTTGTCCTCTTTTCTTTCAGAATCTGTATGTACACTAGATAGCCAAATATTTTGAGATGACTGAATTCTAGTTTCTTGCAAAAGAATACTTCTTCAAGTGTCTTGTTCTCGACTACTCTATGTCGAGTACGGTTCTATAAATACGCAGTTGTTCTAGTAGCTTTTGCCCATAGATGCATGGGAAGATCTTGATCATGAAGCATTGACCTTGCAACTTCCATAATCGTTCTATTCTTCCTTTCTACAACCCCATTCTGTTGTGGATATTATGGAGTGGTCAACTCCCTCTTAATCCGAGAATTTTTGCATAATTCTTTGAATTCATTTGATGTGAATTATTTTCCATTATCTAATTGAAAGGTCTTGATTTTATTTTCTGTGTGGTTCTCGATCAAGGCTTTGAACTCTTTAAACTTTCTGAATACTTCATCTTTATTTTTCAAGAAGTATATCCATGTCTTCCTAGAAAAATAATCAATGAAAGAAACATAGTATACATACCCACTCAATGAAATGGATGACATCAGACCGCATACATCGTAGTGGATGATTTCCAAGATTCCTTTTGACTTTCTCTCTCTACTTGGAAATGTCTTCTTTGTGTTCTTTCCTTTCACACATCCTTTGCAAACACTATCATGTTTTTCTTGTATTTCTGGAAGACCTTCGATAGCTTTTCTTGCAAGTGATAGTGCTCTATAGTGTACATATGCAAGCCTTCTACGCCAAAGTTCATTTGGCTCTACTGAGTCATGGACCAAGGCTTGTTCTGGTTGGCCCTTTATCTTTTATAATCCTCCCTCTTGTTCTCCAATCACAATTGCATCATCTATAGCCTTTCCCTTTGGCCACATAAGAACTTGGTCATATACAAATGCAATCCTCATGCCTTTTTCATCCAATGCAGATATGGAGAGGAGGTTCTTCTTTAGTCCTAGTACAAACAAGACATCCTTCATTTTCATAGATTTTCCAAAGTCTAACTTGTGGGAGGATTCACCACTACCTTTTATTGGATGTTGGTAGTCATCCCCAAGTTTCACCTTATGGGGTGACTCATGTTCTGATAATTTCACAAAGGATTCTTTGAGTCCTGTCATATGCTTGAAATCCCCACTATTGATGAGCCAATCATTGATCCCATGTGTGACAGTTCCCATGAGAGCGAAAATCAAAACATATTCTTCATCACTTGAAGAATATTCACTTTCTTGTTTTACTCTCTTCTTCGAAGGTTCATAATCCTTTGCAACATGTGCACGATGTCTTCTCTTGTTTCCATTATTCATGTGAGAGCCACCTTTGTTTCTAGGAAAGAATCTAGAGATGTTTCCTTTCTCATTGCATGTAAAGCATTGGATACTAGATAGATCTCTTCTATGGTTATTCTAATGTGAATACTTACCTCTATGATGATGATGGTATCTTTTGATTTTCTTGGTGTGTACTGTGAGAGATTGATATTCATTTCCCATATTTTCTTCTCGAGCTACTATTTGAGCTTCTTCTTGTGAGCAATCCTCCCATAGCCTACTGAAGGTGACTAGATTTCTTCTAGCATAAATCTCTTGAATGAAAGAGTCCCATGACCAAGGGAGACCATTCAAGGTGGCCATCACAATTTATGCATTCTCCACTTCTTCATCCACTGCTTCAATTTGTCCTTTGATTTGGGAGACCCTTGTGAAATATGACTGAATGGTCTCCTCATTTTGGATCTTCTTATTCTTCAACCAGTTCCTCAAGGTCATCTTTTGGTTTATGTTCTTCCCTTCAAATCGCTTGGTCAAGGCATCAAACATTTCTTTAGGTGTATTTAGGGAGGACACCTGTGGTATGAGATGACCCTTGATTGAATCAGAAATAAACCTATTATCCATGACCAATATATTTTTTTATAAGGCCTTACCCTCATCTCCCTCTAGAACTAGAACCTCTTCATCAATGTAAGAGTCCAACTCATTTTTGTCTAGCACCAGGGAGATCCTATACTTCAAGGCTCGGAAGTTATCACCTCCATCAAGATTTTCATCAACCTTGGTGTGATGAGACATCTCAACTGAGAACCTCAAATGGAAATAGAAAATATTTAGATCTTGCCAATTTGAGAAGTTGAAAACTAGATGTGAAGCTGATCTTCTGCAGTGCTGGTTTTCTGGTTCCAGGGAAAATTATGGTTTTACTTTCTCGGAGTTCTACCCAACCAAAAACCTCGATTTTTGTCTATAAAATTCAAGTTTGAGGAGGAGATAAATCCTAACCTAGGCTCACTCAAAAATTCCTCTTTAGTGAAAAAACTTATTTTCCCGATGTAGTGGTAGGTCAAAAACTACAAGTGCTCAAAATGCTCAAAATTGGATTTTGCTTCGACAAAAAGATGCGCCCTTCAATGGAGATTCATCCTAGCCTCCTTTTGCTGATGGATTGTAGAGAGAGACCCAAAAAGTAAGAAGCCCTGGATTCCACATTTTCACAGTGTATTCTTCTCATGTTAGCTCTGATACCATGTTATAGTTTTATCAATGTGACAATATGATCTTAGGATCTTATCTAAGAGAATAACATGCACAACAATCAATCACAAGAGATAATATACGCAAAGATTTATCATCGAGGAAACCATAAAGGAAAAACCCCACAACTTCCTAAGAGATAGAATGAGCACTAATGGTAGCAGTAAAACCCAAAGACAGAAAGATAATATCCAATAGGTTTTCTCTCTCTCACTTGAGCAAGCTTATTCTCTCTCACCTATGTGCTATAGGTGGGTGAGTGTGTGTGATAAAGAGAGAGGCTCACTCTCTATTTATACTAGTTTCTTACTTGGCAATAACTTACTGGGGACGAATTCTCTATGAGAGTCTAATAATCCTAGTTCCCCACAACTGTGGGGACTTTAATCCCGACCCATAAAGGAGGGTTAATCTCTAGGACTTTACATGACTTGATTACATTAATGAATATCCTAATAGGAACATCGGGGACCAACGAAATATAATATATGAAATATACAAGTGAATACATTCTGAAGTTACAAATACGTCAACATAGGTCTCTATCTAACACATATTATTTCAACATAGAGACCAACCCCAAGATGGGATATGTATCCACTAAGGAGGAACTACTCAGAATCACTCATAGCCATAAAACAATTGTTCATGCTAAGCTAGCACATAGTTTGTTTTTTCAAGAACGTAGGGAGGCAGGGAAGGAGATAGTTAAGCCAATGACCTCAACCATAGAGCTACAAGGATCTCAATTTTACTTCAAATAGCCTTAGCACCCATATTGCCTACCACATCCAACACAAGGAAGGTCCCCTTCTTTGCTACATAGTCCATCAAGAACCCCTTCCATCCAATGCTCTTTAGGGTGGGAATATAAAGGTACAATATGATAAATCCTCATATATTCTTTACTTCACTGGTTCTATCAAGCAACTCCAACCTCTAATATCGCTCCCACTTTAGTCTACTCTTGGATTTTTCTCCAATTTGGCTACATGACTATAAATCATGAAATTACACTTTCAAGATTCTAAATCTGAGTTTTCTAATCAATTTTTGGGATTCTTGCACTCTCAATTTTACCTTGGAGCTTTTATCTATGTATCCCCCATTGTATTTTACTCCCCACATGAATTTCTAGGTGTTTTTTGCACTTCAAAATGTGGTTTCTTTACAAGTTGCAATTTATTCAATTTTCACTACTCAGAATACATAGCTAGATGAAAAATTCATCTCTGGTTGTTCAAAAATGGAATGGGGAGGATGTAAAATGAAATCCCATGAGGAATAATGACTTCTGGTTCAAGTAAACTAATCCCATAATCATCCATACAAATTTATATACTCTGCCCATGCTCATTAAATTCATGAGTTTCTTCCTCAGTTGCTTCCTTGCAACATTTATAAATTCCAACAAGGAAAGTCATGATGAGTTCTTAATATGACATTTGGAAACACATGGTTCAATCCCACAACCTCTTCACCTATCCCTAATGGATACTCGTGGCCCTACCATTTTAGTTTCTTCCATAGCCACTTCTTGGTATTTTTATTTGTATATAAAATATTTACATGAATATACAATTTTCCATGGATCACTAGCACATGGATAACAAAATATAAATACATGCATTTTTTAAAAGTTGAGTATTCATTAGCCGGGCCTTGTCCTTGAGATATACACTAGGAATCATACGACGCATATAAACAATATTTACATATAAAGTCAATAAGCTCTACGGGTCAAAATGGGAGTATTAAACAAATATTTATCAAACCAAATAATGAGATCATGCAAAACAAAATGAATACAAATTATTTACAATTTTTATGTTTGGGGCCCCTTTAATTTGTGGAAAATTTAAGTGGGGATTTTAGGGTTTCAATAATACCTCGTCAAGATAGTATTAAGTATAATATTATTGCATCCATGGTTTTGGTACTAAAGTATTCCTTATCAACAATACCAATGGAAAGCTTCTTTTTCTTTTTTGGTTTGGTCATTCAGCTCTCTACTATGTTGCGGTTGTAGGAAATGGGTTCTAAAATTAAGTCTTAAGAAGTGGTAAATAAAAATGTGATGAGCTAGGAGGAAGTTTGATTTGTTTTTCAATTTAGATAAACTTGAAGAAAATTCCTTCTGGCATAAACGGGATGAAGTCTTTATTGAATATATTCTTAGTTTATTTAGAAAGAATATAGGAAAAAGTGTATTGGTAGAGGATAACATCAATATAGAATTGTTCCTTTGTTTTTTGATCTATCACCTAATTTCAATTCTAAAAGATGCATATAATATGTGTTCAAATTCCTTGTGTTTATGTTTCATTATTTATTTTAGAATTGGATGGTTAAAGAATATGCTTTTCATTCAATGGTATCTAGACTTCTCAATGTATGGAATTAATTTTGTACTGATACACTTGTATGTCTATTTTTGTTGGAGACATTTACCACCATACATAGTCATTTTGGTCAATTTGACCTAGTTAAATCACTATCCTAAGTTTTATTTACTTAATTTACATCAAAGGATCACTGTATGACATCAACATGAGCACACCCATGCCTACCTTCAATCAAGGAGGCTAACTAATCCTTCTCCTTCATTCGGGGAGGTTAACTGGAGCACTTCGAGGGTGATCTGAGTGTCATAAATGCCTCATATTACTAAATGGAAGTTAAAATTAGTTAAACAGAGTAGTGAAGGCACCTCCCTTCATTAAATTGATTGTTTAATGATTATTTAATGAACTGGAGTCAACAGGGGTGCCTCCAACCTCTTTTGATGGTCAGTTACACTTTACTTAACATCATTGGGGTTCATTGGAGTCATTGATGCGCTACCACTTGTTGTTTGGCCTGCAGTGACATGTGTATGAGCTCCTTTCAGTTATACTCGGTCATTTATTACACTTCGACTTTAGTTAGGACTCAGTTGAGTAAATTAGGGTTTTGACTAGTGGTTAACTTGAGTGTTCACTGTGGCTTAGATTCAGTTAAGATAGACTCACTCATTCAATTTGAATGACCTCCTTGGGAATTCCAATTGTATTGGCATTCATACATCTAGCAAGATCATTGTATTGTATCATTATTCTTTCATTTGATTATACAAAGATGCTACTTCCATTGCAGCACCATTTTGCCAATTTTATGCATATCTGTCTATATTCTTTGTGAGACTGTGTTTTCAGTTCCTAAACCGCTATGACAAATTAATATGGTATCAGAGATCATGGCGGGATGAAGCTCATATATCTCAAAAACAAGTTTTTTGTCATATCTTGCATGAAAAATTGAGCAAAAGCTCAAAATTCCAGCACTGCACCAAAAGCCAAGGATTACCACTTAATACCCCAAGTAAGGAAATTGTTGGTCAAGCTTGCTTGATTAACTATGATGGGTGTGATGAAAGCCTAAAATGCATAGGATTTCTGACCTTACAATGACCCTTTTGTTGTGATTTGTAGTTTTAATAGGTACAACTTTGAATGGACTCATTATTCCCTCTTCTCACCCCATTCACAAGCTATTCAAAATGGAAGTTGAAGATGATTGCATCTCCAAAGAGATGAGGTCTCTATGAGGTGTCTATTGGACTTGGAAAAGAGTCTTATGAGAATGAGAATGACTAGCTAAATATAGAGCTTTTGGATCAATATGTCTGGCTCTTTCTCCTAGCTTGCGCTACCTTATTGGTTCTACTGAATATCAAAAGGATATCCAGACAAGATTGGATAGAACCTTTGGTAAGCAAAATGAGGATCATAATAGCACTTTGGAAATCACATCCAACACCACAAGAGTTATTTACTCAACATTCTCATCCTATACTCTCTATGATGAAGTTGTTCAAGATGAAGAAGAAGCAGAATCTTCTACACAACCAATTCGAATTGAAGAAAGTCTCCTTGCAGTGACTCCTTCTCTTGATGCTTTGGAAGTTTGTGAGATCTCCAATATCTCATATCCTCATATGCCTAAAATAGAAGAAGACATTTGAATCTCTGATATTGAAGAAAAATAGTGATGCACTTCCATGCAAACATTCACCAGTGATTTTCCTTTGAATTATGTACCAAATTTTCCAGTAATTGCTTCTGAAAGTGTAGAGAAATTTGTTTTTTCTCCCTCTAATGTTGTTGCTAGTGTATTGTTATGAAGATAAATTCCTATGGCTTGGGGTACCACAATAGACAGCTTGAATCTAGAAATCAATCCTTTCCAATATGCAATAGAAAGTAAATGTCTAACACTAAAGGATCTGACCTCGTACCTTATTCCAGATGGTTGAAGTAGATCCCTGTTGAGCTTTCCAACTTCAGCTTGAATTGATAGATTACTTCCTCAACAACAAGTAAACAATACAAGCATTCTATATATCATGGTGTTAGATCTATTCTAGCATATATAATCAATAATGTATAAGCATTTGACATAATCCAATGGATAAAATATTCATTCAAAGACACATTATTGGACAAGAAAAGATATTTCTATTAATATAAATCATAGATTACAAGATACAACCTCTGACGGCACATCTGTGAACCAGAGAAACTGAATTTCCCAACTTGGGCCTCCACCACTTCAATCCTCCATATCTCGATAGCAAGCTCACAAGCAAAAGGCAAGCTTGGGAAGAACACACTAGTGCTCCAAGGGACAAAGGGATGCAGACTCAAGCATAAGTTTCGGCAACAATGGACTGTAGTTTCTTTGCTCTCAATTCTCTCATATGCCTTCAATGTACCATAGAATTCCTTATATAGCTTTTCAAAGGGGTAATGAAAGGTCGAATCCGAGCAATATCAAGGCATAGGGAAGGCCAAGAGTGAAGTGATTCGGATCCATGTCAAGGAAAACTCCAAAAGGATTTGGATTTTGTACAAATCCCGATGTACACGATTTTAGTGGTCAAACCCGTGTATATATGCACTTATAGGTTTAAAAGTCACGTGTATCATTTTTCACATTTTTTTAAGGATGGACAAGGAAACATCAAAGGACAAAAAATGGTCCATGGGGTCTAAGGAGTCTGCAGCAGGACAGGGGAAGGCCATACAAAGTGTGATTCACCTGGAGTGGTAAAATCAGCTATAACAGATGTCGCCTAATGTGTGAGGTTAGAGGGGTCATATGATGGCTAAAATACATTATAAGTCCATCCCAGAAGTGGAGAGATGAAGTAACCCAAATGGAAGACCAGCCATCTAATCAGCATAGTACAATAATACAACTCTACATATAACTGCAAATACATATAGCAGTCCCAGATACATAAGAGTCAAATGGCCATGAATAGGCATGATACAAGATATCACATAAGTGGTCATCACCACGTACAATATACATAGATCAGAATCTCCATGATGAAGATATATAAAGGACCATGATCTCCATAATGGCTGAAGATATATAACAGATCAAGATCTCCATAATGGCTAGAAATGTCTAACATATACTGGAATAAAGTCATGAGAGTTGAAATCTCATGAACACTGGCACAATAAAGGAGGTAGAAAATAAGAGATTCCACCAATATGGAAGATATTCTACAAAAAACGCTATGAGTACATGTCCTACTATGCGAATAGAGGTGTCAAGGTCGAACATAGTAGTCCATTGTCTAATTACCGGTCATTAATGTATACCGTGAACAGATGCGAGATCACCCACCAATAATGAAAATGGGAATCAAGGTACTAGAGTGCAAACTAACATGTGTGAATAAATGTGTTGAGGTAAAACACTTGAGAGGATCCATCAATCAGGGGACATTGATGTATTCCGAAAGACTGTCGATGGCGAGAGAACCTGCCACTGATGACTGCAAGTCTCGAGGCACTCAAAATGACTCTAGATTCCAATCCCAGAATAAATGATCTGAAGTCGATGGGATGAAATCCACTAGAAGGAGGGCATTAAGGCATCCCCCATCATCCAACATGAGGTACTTAGGAAAGTTGTATAATGTGGAAGGACTCTATCATAAGGTGCACGAACCAGTAACTGTACCGGGAATGGCTGACATGCAAAGTCAATATAACTGAGGAATGGTTGACTTAGGCTTCAACTTCCTTTGAATAAGAGCATAACGGTGTATGGTGACTGAATGAAGGCAGCATAGACTCGATATACAAATTGGGTTATCTCTACGACACAGGAGGCATCGACAGAGGCTCCATAGGGACTAGAAGCTTAACCAGTCAGTGGAGATAAACTCAGATAAATGAGTACAGATCCTAAATTCAAACTATAACCCAACCAATGGATGTCATATATAGTGCTCTGTTCGAAGGTAACACAACTCAACAGCTTCCATGGATAACATATTTCCTTGTCCGGATTTTTGGTTTTTTGATTTCTTTTGGACTTTTTTAGTTATTTAAAAAGCTTAAAAAAGAATAAAATGGATTTATAGTTATAGACTAGGAGGAGATGAGTGTCATAAGGGTAAACAAACTAGTTCCAAGCAATGGAAAATACCTATGCTCAATGCAAGGATACATGTGTAGGATATCGACACTCGGGGGAAAATCTCCTCCCAGTAGAAGGGAAACAAGCTGTGAAGGATATAAAAGATGGGTCTGTATGGCTAGACATGAGACAAGCTCAGGCTATATGGCTGAATACGCAATTTCAAGGGAGCTAGCATAAAGCTCAATAAAGCAGGCAAAGCTCATGATAATGCATTCACAACTTGACATGAGGGAGTCCTGAGGGAAATAGGCCAGCAAAAGATCAAGAGGAGTATGAGGCTCTTGAGAAATGTCATGGCTATACTATACAATGGACTCCCACACCCTAAAGGAGAAAATGTCAGCATGGGAATCAAATGTAAATAAGGCACTAACTAGGGTACCCATGTAAGGTGAAGCTCTACCACTCATATCATGCCACTTCTAAAGCAGCAAGAAGGTTCCATGACATCATAGAGTGGGTTTGTACCTAAGGTCATGATGAGATGGTCATAAGGTTATGCAAAATGAAAACAATGATGAAACCTAACCTATATGCCATTTTAGACATGATACCTGAGATCAGCATGAACGAGTCAATCCAATGGTTGAAACGGCACTGAAAAAGGTCCTCTACATCATGAATTATGTCAAAAATGGTCCAAAATGGTTAGAAAATGTCGAAACTATAGGAAAGGGGGTAAAAATTTTTGAATATTTGAAAAAATTATATAAATAGTAAACAATTAAAAATATTATAAAACATTTGAAACTTTTACCCATTTGAGCTCAGATTTTCAACAGCGAATTCCAGGAGATCCAGTCGGCAGAATCCACTACCGTTTCTTCCAGGTATTTACCCATGATATTCTCTTTCATTTTGATGCAATTTTTATGAAATTACATGGTCAATTAAGCTTTCTACGCCAAAATAAAATGGGCGCTACGGCCCATGCGGAAATCGAGGGTTTTTCCACGTATAGGGCTGGATATACGCGGAAAATGCCCCCAAACCCATGTACATAAGCGACTATTTTGAAAACAAATGCATATGAGGCCGTGCATAAGTTTTTTTCAATAATCTAATGGGAAAATTTGCAATTTCTTATGCAGGATGGTCCTAGAGTGGAGAGAGCATGAACATGGTGAAGTAGAGGAAGCAGTAAGGGCTGATCTAATGGCTCAGCAAGCTCTACATGCATGCAGAATCTACAAGTTTTGGTGTCTTGGTGGTTTGAGGGCCAAACCAAAACTATTACAGATGCTGGTGGATTATTGGGATCCAGACTTAGAGTCCTTCCAGATAGATGGGATGTCCCTCACTATAGAGGTGGAGGACATATACTTCATTACATGGATTTCTAGATGAGGGGAAGTAGTGAACCTTTGTTCTCATGGTGGACTAGGAGGTGGCCTTACTATCGACAAGTACATTGCGGTGTACTACTATCCAGACACAGAGAAGGTGGGGAGTCAGGTCCCTACAAATGATATACAGGTGCTGGGCCTAAAGGCCATACTATTAACATTGGGTAGGATAGCAGGCTTGGCATCACTCCACCAGGCCTCGTGGCCTCTGATGTTCTATGCAATGGAGTGCATGAGACCCACGATTTATGACTGGAGCACTACACAACTGGGCAACATGAAACATCAGCTTGGTGAGTGTAAGGCCGGTAGAGTGCATAACTTCAGGTTCAACAGTATTTTAAGCACATTTTTATTCAAGCGTGTTCCAGGATTGATCCCTAGTGTTATAGCTCAAAATGACACATCTCTTCCTGTGACCACTTTCCCATGATTTCGTCGCATGTCGACATTTCCATGACGATACTCCATGAAAGTCATTAAAAGTCACTGAAAAAATACCTATCTTGGAAGACCCATATCTTGAGTTTTGTAACTCCGTTTGACCTCATCTCTACACCGTTGGAAAGGTACTTCAGTTACATAAAACTTTTCAGAAGACACCAAAGTCTAAGAATGCCCAAAAATACCCTAATATGTGTTTTTTGTGTATTCACGACTTTCCTTAAGGCATACCCGCGAATGATTCGCGACTGTCCAGTTATGAAAGTCGCGAATGCCTTTTAAAATATCAAAAAATAAAAATATGTAATTTGAGTTAGTTTGGGTAGTTATGCAACTGAGTCCTTCAATTGTAACCACTTTGTCTTCTCCCCTAACTCTTCCTTTACCATATAAATAGAGCTAGGGAGGTCCATGAGGAGGGACTTGAATTTCTGCATTGTTATGCTGGAGGAATCGGGACTCTCTTTGCCCACACCTTTGCCCTGGAGGTCTTCCCCTTGTGTTGTAGAGCTTGGAGGCTGAGTTCTTTGGAGAAGAGAAGCAACAAAACTAGATCAAGGTTTCGTGAGGTGCCAAACTTGAAGAGAAGGTATACTTGTACTTGTTTTCAAGATTAATAAAGATGTGATGTCCTTCTTCTTCCCAAATCATTGTTCAATGTGTGATTGAATCTTTGTTTATGATCATATGATGATGTTATTCAGATCATTAGTTCATTTTTATTTGATTATCATTGTTTTATATGTGGTCATAATGGTTTGAGGAAGGTATAATTCATTTTGCAGGTCTCTTGGAGCGAGAGGAGCAAGAAGAGGATTGAAGAGAAAGCTTGGACCAGCCTTCAGTTATTCAGGTGTGGACTTTTCTCATCTCTGATCTTGATTATACATGCTTGCTGAACATTGTGCATCTCTCTTTCAACCCAAGTATGTTGATGGCCTCTTAAACCATAGCCATAGGATACTTTCCTTTACAAAAGAACTGGCGACTCCGCTGGGGATAGCCTTGTCTATTTGGGGTTTTTCTCTTGATTTCTTTTAGCCTGTTGTATGGTTTCAGGTCCTTCTTGCCACTTAGGAACACCTCATCAGTCTGATTACACACTTCCCCTGCCTTCTTAGGGTAGTTTTTTGACCTTTTTGGGATTTTTCTACCTATTCGAGAGTTGTTCTTCTGAACAGTCGCGAATACTAGTTTGCATTCGCGGGTTGCTGCATTGAATAGATGCGAGTAATTCATGAGTTTCCTTTATAGACAGTCGCGAATACTCCTGGAAGTAGGAGTTTTCTATTTAAGGTTTACTTGTTCCTTTCTTGGTATAATTCCTGTTTTCTGAGAAGACTTTCTTGTTGAATGCTGTAGCTTGTCTGAAGACCTTTGGTGATCACATTTCCTACTTTTTCAAAAGCCTTTGAGCCTATTTTGCTTGGATTATTTTTTCTTTCCTGCTGAAGTGGTTTGGCCTGTTTGGGTTGTTGGTTCAAGCGTTTCTGTCCAGATCTGTCGTTAAGGTCTTGGGCCCTGTTTTTCCCGTCTGTCCTCTGACAGTGGCTGGTTGTCACTTGCCTTTATAAGCATATAGTGGATTTTGTCATTGTATACACCCAAGCTAGGGTTCCTATCCTTCCTTGATTGGTTGTCTGTTGTTTCTGTCAGCCTGTTTGCTTCAGTTTGTTGTTTTTATGCAGTTTATTAGATCCAAGTTTACATAAAGTATAGTGCATTTTAGATGCATGGTAGGTCTTTTATGGTCTTCTGTAGGTGTATGGATCTAGGGAATTAGTGTCATCCTTCTTGGTTGTTCTTTATCTAGGTGGTAAGCCATTTTATTGCATTAGGATTTGTTCTTTGCTCTTTCCCCCTGCCTCCTTTTCTTGGTATGGTTTTTGGCTTATGTTTCAAGTTAGACTCTGTTAGCAATCTTCATTTGATTTCAGAAGCTTGTTGGTGTTGGTTTCCTTCTTCTTTGGTTGGTTAAATTCCCCTTGCAAAAATAGTTGACTTGTCTTTTATGCAAGCCTTCCTTCCAAGTAGGTTTTATACTGATTTTAGTTCATTCTAGAGTTTGTTTGGTGGTTGCATAGCAAAGTTCCTTTTGCTTTGTTCTTGTTATCTACATGATTTTGTTTTGTAGGTAGTTTTCTTTTCCATTTATAAAAGAAAATTAAAAAGAACTTGTTTTTGCTGCTTGTTCCCCCCCACCTCCTTCTTTGGCTTGACCTTGTTGGACAAGGTACTCAGCAGCCTTTGTTTGTAGGTCTATATTGATGCTTGGGACTTCTTGACCTTTGTTTATATCAATATTATTTGCTCGGTCTTTTCATTCCAAAGTTGTGGGATTATTTACTGTCGTAAGCTTTCTTTTTCAAGAGAGGTTGATATCTAACTTTAGGGAAACCTAGGGTTTGTTTGTGGGGAGTAGAGTAGTTGTCTATTTTCTTTGCTTTCAGTACTTGCTTGCATTAGTAGATAGGCTGATTTTTGTTTTGCATTTGTAAAAGAAAAATACAAAAAACACATGTTTACTTTATATGCATGTAGATTAGGTTTTTAGTCTAGATTGCATAGCATATCCTTGTTTTTGAAAAAAAAAAAAAAGATTTGATCTTTTGGCTTTCAAGTTTTCTATTTGAAAATATAAAGAGAATAGTTCTTGCTTTTGCATATCATATCTCTTCCCGTAGTCATTTTGTTTCAATGTTGAGTCAAAACACCACCAGTTTACCATTCCATTTCCTCTTGAGTAAGAAACAGCCCTTTAAAATGAACGTATAATTTAAAATTTACTAGTAAGTTTTTTTTTTTAGGGGCTTTTCACCTACTAGCTTAGGCTATACTTGTGGGCTAGGAAGTTTAAACTCCCCACAACTGTTAAATATCAAATGTAGTTGGCCAATCACTAGGTAAATCCTTGACTTTATCGACTGTATCTGGGAAGCTCCTCTCAAACGGGAGTTAAGCACTAGGCTGCGTGGAGGCTTGGACAGAGGAGATAACCCTCCGAATCCTTGTCAAAACGTAACTCAGGACTTTTACGCATCTGGGGATTCTGTCCTAGATAGAGTTTCGGGCTTCGCTACCCTGCCCATGCGTACGAGTTCGGCTGACAACTATCCCCCCAGACTATCAATATAGTTAAGGTAGCATTTAGTCTCTTTGACATCTAGGGTTCATACACAGGTAAATCGGAAGGTTATTTCTGGTTGACCTTGGATGGGCTTGGAAGGTAACCCCGGTAGAAAGTGTGGGAGGGCGGTGGGTGATTCCTCTGCTTGTGCCTAAGAAAATCTACAGGGATGCCAAGTAACTGTCTATCAGCTTTCTTCTGGAAAGTACATCTTATACATGTTTGTCTATTTGGCTTTAGGAATTTTTAGTGAGTGCTGTGTGGTTTGTCTGTACTTAGTGTGCCTTTAGGTGTATGCTTTGTAATTTTGGTTTCCTATCAACCTCAGACTTTATCTCTTTTTTTGAAATTATGGCTAACACCCCTTCAAACACCAACCAAGAGATCCCCATGCTGGGAACTCCTTGTACTATTCCTCTCATGGGGAATGTTGGTGTTCCCTTGATGGCCACCCTAAATCTTCTTGGATTCACCCTAGGGCTACCGGTGTGGTTATTTTCCACTCCAACTGTCCTGAATGCTCTTGATGCTTCTCAAGTAAGCTCCTTATATCAAGGGCATCAAAACATTGCTTCCCCTTCACCTGTAGTTGATTCTCCTCCTCCTTCTACCTCATGCGGTGAAAGTACTGATACTAGTAACCGGCAGTCTAAAAGGAGTAAAAGAAGGAGGAATAGGAAGAAAGCACATAAGCAAGGGGGTACCCACTCAACCTCTGAAATTCAAGTCAAACCTCACCACCACTAGT
>LPNX011126184.1:4114-23332 GCA_001517045.1 Pseudotsuga menziesii | reverse complement strand
CTGAAATGCTCACACCACCACAATATCTATAAACTCATGGGAACGGCATGCCTCAACGATTTTAGATCTTATGACACACTGTCTACTCTCACGCTATGTGATCTACTATGCTAACTAATAAAACAACCTAGGTAGGAGTTTCTTCTTTTCCCTAGTAAATTACAGAGTACACCAGAGCTCTAATGTGATATATTGTTAACAGAAACCAAAGAAATCCATGCATACAAGGAGACCAAATTTACGTCAATGACCATAGTGAAGATCATCAAAATGAGCCCATGAAAAGCAATGCAACCAACATCTTTTTATATGATAATACTTTATATATTGAAAAATATGCACATACCCTTCACAACAAAGCAACATACCACGCATCCACAGAAAAATATGCACATACCCTCAATTGCTTCTAACACAGCAATATAGTTCTTCACAACTAACCCCCCCCTCTTCCGCAAGTACAGCTGCTGCTCGTGGTTTCTGAACAATTTCAGGCTGCTCAAAATGAACATATCCTGACTCTGCTCCCATATGATAGTCAACATACTGATACAAATATCCAATAAAATACATTATAAATCATCACAAGACAAAAAGCTGAAAACTCAGCAACACACAAATCTGTTACATTCCCCTAACTGATCAAACATCAAGCATAACAGGAAGACATAAACCAAACACCTTGATCATGTCCACGGGCTGAATGACACACGTCGCGAGCATACCAGAGGCTCCTCCATTGACAAATGGCTTCACTGTATTCCACACGTTGCCTGTCTTGGGCTTCTCCCCTGCCATCTCTCTGAAGGACTTGAAAACCCGACCGATCTGATATTGCTCTCCTTCCTCTTCCTGAGACCTAATGTTGAGAAAAAACCCACGAGAGGTTTCTGTCTGCACCCTCCTCAGCAAGAAAGAAGAAGAATAGGCAGAGCTCTGACCCGCGGTGTGCTGCAAAGCCCCTCTTCAATCTAAATCATGTCGAAGTATAGGGCTTGTTCATTGCCTGCATTCGAGCCTCGAAGTTGGCTATATCAATCCCTTGAATGTGGATCTCAATTGGTACAGGACGCACACCAGGTGGAAAATTGAAAAGCCCATGTGCAGTAGCACCAATCCACTCTCAAAGATCTTTAGCATTTGCAAGTGAAGTGGAAAGCGCGGCAATAATACGGATACGATTTTCAATTTAAAACTAAGCGTCGGATATGCGACGGTTATGGGAATATCCGTTGCTTAACCGACGGTTATGAGAATATCCGTCGCTTAAGCGACGCTGGTGGTTACATTTACAAAAAAAAAATTTAACTTTGTGATTTTTGGTAGGTTTAAAAAGAGAAATCCACGCGCCGTCGGAAGTAACCGTCGGATTTTGTATCGAAATGTAGTAGTGATTGAAGCTCTCAAAACTGTCCAACTTAAACTATGACTTTTTTATTGATTCTAGAAATTCTTTATTAGTATCAATCAAATCTGGTCTAAATTTTGTTTACTCAACTTGGCAAGAAAATAATTTCACTTCATTTTCTTCAGTTACCTCCATTTGAAAATCGATCTGACTATGATTGTGAGCATAGCAACTAACAATTATCCCTAGCCTTTGTATATCATTTCCATCCATGGATCCAAATAGATACATATCTGGAAACATATTCATGGGACTTTCAATCTCAACATACCAATCTTCGACATACTCATATGCAGTAGATGTTTTGAACTTTCTAATCATTTCAAAATTAGAACCCATTGTTGAATTTATAATCTGAGTTGAATGACACTTTTGTTTTTTGAATGCTGATTATGACATTTTACTTGCTTTGGAGATAACAGCTTCTAAAAAAAATAATAAGCAATTATTACTATAAATCAAATGAAATCAAAATCACAAATATTATCATATAGTCTTCTAGTCTAACCATTTAGAAATGAGAGAATAATATTTAAAACCACGATACCACATGGGGGAGACGTTGTTTGTGTGTCATTTGCTTTTCGTTTTTTCTTCAAATTGTTCCTTGGAATTGTAGTTGCACCAGAGTCCACAGCTTCTAAAAACAATAATAAATAGTTGTGACTACAAGTTTAAATTATTTTAAAAATACATGAAATAATGAGCATTATCAAACAATATTCTATTACATGTCTTTTATTCACATGCACAAGAATAATAAGGGTCATGTGTTATGGAAACATATTAAATACTTAAAGATAAATAAAAATTCATTGCATCTAGCACAAGTAGAGGCTCATTAAGAAGGAAAATTTTCCTTCTCAGAAATGCTAGAAGGAAATGCTTATGCTAGAAGGAAAGCTAGCAGTCGCTAGCTTTCCTTGATCTTCTGCCACCTGCTTATTTCAAAATAGAGCACATGGCACAAGCTCAAGGTATAAGCTAGCAACCACCAATCACCATTTATAGAGTTTTTCTATTGGAAAGCTAACGACTGCTAGCTTTCCTTCTAGCATAATCATGTGTGCTTATCCTAGAAGGAAATGCTTATGCTAGAAAGAAAACTAGCAGTCGCTAACTTTTCTTGATCTTGTGCCATGTACTTATTTCAAAATAGAGCACATGGCACAAGCTCAAGATATAAGCTAGCAACCACCAATCACGATGGATAGGATTTTTCTATTGTAAAACTAGTGACTGCTAGCTTTCCTTCAAGCATAAGCATGTGTGCATATCATAGAAAAAAATGCTTATGCTAGAAGGAAAGCTAGTAGTCGCTAGCTTTCCTTAATCTTTTGCCATGTGCTTATTTCAAAATAGAGCACATGGAACAAGCTCAAGGTATAACCTAGCAACGACCAATCACCATGGACAGGGTTTTTTCTATTAGAAAGCTAGCGACTGCTAGCTTTCCTTATAGCATAAGAATCTGTGCTTATCCTTGAAAAATATTCTTATGCTAGAAACTTTCCTTGATCTTGTGCCATGTGCTTATTTCAAAATAGAGCACATGGCACAAGCTTAAGGTATAAGCTAGCAACCACCAATCACCATTGACAAAGTTTTTTCTATTGCAAAGCTAGCGATTGCAAGCTTTCCTTCTAGCATAAGCATGTGTACTTATCCTAGAAGGAAAAATGCTTATGCTAGGAGGATAGCTAGCAGTTGCTAGCTATGCTTGATCTTGTGCCATGTGCTTATTTCAAAATAGAGCACATGGCACAAGATGAATGTATAAGCTAGCAACCCCCAATCACCATGACCAGGGTTTTTCTGTTGAAAAGCTAGCGACTACCAGCTTTCCTTCTAGGATAAGCATGTGTGCTTATGCTAGAAGGAAATGCTTATGCTAGAAGGAAATGTTTATGCTAAAAGAAAAGCTAGCAGTCACTAGCTTTCCTTGATCTTTTGCCATGTGCTTATTTCAAAATAGAGCACACGGAACAAGATCAACGTATAAGCTAGCAACCACCAATCACCATGGCCAGAGTTTTTCTATTGGGACTACTAGCTTTCCTTCTAGCATAAGCATGTGTTCTTATGCTAGAAGGAAAGCTAGTAGTCGCTAGCTTTCCTTGATCTTGTGCCATGTGCTTATTTCAAAATAGAAGACAAGGCACAAGCTCAAGGTATAAGGTAGCAACCACCAATCACCATGGCCAGTGTTTTTCTATTGAAAAGCTAGCGATTACTAGCTTTACTTCTAGGATAAGTATGTGTGCTTATGCTAGAAAGAAAGCTAGTAGTCGCTATCTTTCCTTGATCTTGTGCCATGTGCTTATTTCAAAATAGAGCACATGGCACAAGATCAACGTATAAGCTAACAACAACAAATCACTATGGCTAGGGTTTTTTTATTGGAAAGTTAGCGACCGCTAGCTTTCCTTTTAGCATAAGCATGTGTGTTTATGCCAGAATGAAATGCTTATGCTAGAAGAAAAACTAACAGTCGCTAGTTTTATTTGATCTTGTGCCATGTGCTTATTTCAAAATAGAGCACATGACAAAAGATCAAGGTATAAGCTGACAAACACCAATCACTATAGCCAAGGTTTTTCTATAGCGACTGTTAGCTTTCCTTCTAGCATAAGCATGTGTAATTATGCTAGAAGGAAATGGTTATGCTAGAAGGAAAGCTAGCGGTCTCTTGTGCCATGTGCTTATTTCAAATTAGAGCACATGGCACAAGCTCAAAGTATAAGCCAGCAACTACCAATCAACATGCCCAGATATTTTCTATTGTAAAGCTAGAGACTGTTAGCTTTCCTTCTAGCATAAGCATGTTTGCTTATGGTAGAAGGAAATGATTACGCTAGAAGGAAAGTTAGCAGTCGTTGGCTTTCCTTTAATCTTATGCTATGTGCTTATTTCAAAATAGAGCACATGGCACAAGCTCAAGGTATAAGCTAGCAACCACCAATCACCATGCCCAGGGGTTTTTCTATCGGAAAGCTAGCGACTGCTACCTTTCATTCTGGCATAAGCATGTGTGCTTATGCTAGAAAAAAAACTAGCAATAGATAACTTTCCTTGATCTTGTTCCATCTGCTTATTTCAAAATAGAGCACATGGCACAAGCTGAAGGTATAAGCTAGCAACCATCAATCACCATGGACATGGATTTTCTATTGGAAAACTAGCGATTGTTAGCTTTTCTCGATCTTGTTCTATGTGCCTGTTTCAAAATAGAGCACATGGCACAAGATCAAGGTATAACCTAGAAACCACCAATCACTATGGCCAGTGTTTTTCTATAGCGACTACTAATTTTCCTTCTAGCATAAACACGTGTGCTTATGCTAGAAGAAAAGTTAACAGTCACTAGCTTCCCTTGATCTTGTGCTATGTGCTTATTTAAAAATAGAGCACATGGCACAAGCTCAAGCTATAAGCTAGCAACCACCAATCACCATGCCCAGGGTTTTCTAATGGAAAGCTAGCGACTGTTAGCTTTCCTTCTAGCATAAGCATGTGTGCTTATGCTAGAAGGAAATGCTTATGCTAGAAAGAGAGCTAGCAGTCGCTAGCTTTCCTTGATCTTGTGCAATGTGCTTATTTAAAAATAAAGCACATGGCACAAGCTGAAGGTATAAGCTAGCAGCCACCAATCACCATGGACAGGGTTTTTCTATTGGAAAGCTAGTGACTGCTGGCTTTCTTTCTAGCATAAGCATGTGTGCTTATCCTAAAAGTAAATGCTTATTCTAGAAGGAAAGCTAGCAGTCGCTAGCTTTCCTTGATCTTGAGCCACGTGCTTATTTTAAAATAGAGCACATGGCACAAGCTGAATGTATAAGCTAGCAACCACCAATCACCATGGACAAAGTTTTTGACTTGAAAAGCTAGTGACTGCTGGCTTTCCTTCTAGCATAAGCATGTGTGCTTATCCTAAAAGTAAATGCTTATTCTAGAAGGAAAGCTAGCAGTCGCTAGCTTTCCTTGATCTTGAGCCATGTGCTTATTTTAAAATAGAGCACATGGCAGAAGCTGAATGTATAAACTAGCAACCACCAATCACCATGGACAGAGTTTTTGACTTGAAAAGCTAGTGAATGCTAGCTTTCTTTTTAGCATAAGCATGCGTGCTTATCCTAGAAGAAATACTTATGCTAAGAGGAAAACTAGCAGTCGCTAGATTTTCTTGATTTTGTGCCATATGCTTATTTCAAAATAGAGGACATGACACAAGCTCAAATTATAAGGTAGCAACCACCAATCACCATCGTCAGGGTTTTTCTATTGAAAAACTAGCGACTATTAGCTTTCCTTCTAGGATAACTATGTGTGCTTATGCTAGAAGGAAAGCTAGCAGTCGCTAACTTTCCTTGATCTTGTGCCATGTACTTATTTCAAAATAGAGCACATGGTACAAGATCAACGTATAAGCTAGCAACAACCAATTACTATGGTCAACGTTTTTTTATTCGAAATTTAGCGACTGCTAGCTTTCCTTCTAGCATAAGCATTTGTGTTTATGCTAGAATGAAATGCTTATGCTAGAAGGAATGCTAAAAGTCTCTAGCTTTATTTGATCTTATGCAGTCGCTGGCTTTCCTTTAATCTTATGCTATATGCTTATTTCAAAATAGAGCACATGGCACAAGCTCAAGGTATAAGCTAGCAACCACCAATCACCATGCCCAGGGGTTTTTTTATTGGAAAGCTAGTGACTGCTACCTTTCATTCTGGCATAAGCATGTGTGCTTATGCTAGAAAAAAAGCTAGCAATAGATAACTTTCCTTGATCTTGTTCCATCTGCTTATTTCAAAATAGAGCACATGGCACAAGCTGAAGGTATAAGCTAGCAACCATCAATCACCATGGACAGGGATTTTCTATTGGAAAGCTAGCGACTGTTAGCTTTTCTTGATCTTGTTCTATATGCCTGTTTCAAAATAGAGCACATGGCACAAGATCAAGGTATAACCTAGAAACCACTAATCACTATGGCCAGGGTTTTTCTATAGCGACTACTAATTTTTCTTCTGGCATAAACACGTGTGCTTATGCTAGAAGAAAAGTTAGCAGTCGCTAGCTTTCTTTGATCTTGTGCTAGGTGTTTATTTAAAAATAGAGCACATGGCACAAGCTCAAGCTATAAGCTAGCAACCACCAATCACCATGCCCAGGGTTTTCTAATGGAAAACTAGCGACTGTTAGTTTTTCTTCTAGCATAGGCATGTGTGGTTATGCTAGAAGGAAATGCTTATGCTAGAAAGAGAGCTAACAGTCGCTAGCTTTCCTTGATCTTGTGCAATGTTCTTATTTAAAAATAAAGCACATGGCACAAGCTGAAGGTATAAGCTAGCAACCACCAATCACCATGGACAAGGTTTTTCTATTGGAAAGCTAGTGACTGCTGGCTTTCCTTATAGCATAAGCATGTGTGCTTATCCTAGAAGTAAATTCTTATTCTAGAAGGAAATCTAGCAGTCGCTAGCTTTCCTTGATCTTGAGCCATGTGCTTATTTCAAAATAGAGCACATGGCACAAGCTGAATGTATAAGCTAGCAACCACCAATCACCATGGACAGAGTTTTTTACTTGGAAAGCTAGCGACTACTAGCTTTCTTTCTAGCATAAGCATGTGTGCTTATCCTAGAAGAAATACTTATGCTAGGAGGAAAACTAGCAGTCGCTAGCTTTTCTTGATCTTGTGCCATATGCTTATTTCAAATAGAGGACATGACACAAGCTCAAATTATAAGGTAGCAACCACCAATCACCATCGTCAGGGTTTTTCTATTGAAAAGCTAGCGACTATTAGCTTTCCTTCTAGGATAACTATGTATGCTTATGCTAGAAGGAAAGCTAGCAGTCGCTAACTTTCCTTGATCTTGTGCCATGTGCTTATTTCAAAATAGAGCACATGGCACTTGATCTTGTGCCATGTGCTTATTTAAAAATAGAGCACATGGCATAAGATCAACGTATAAGCTAGCAACAACCAATTACTATGGCCAGCGTTTTTTTATTCGAAAGTTAGCGACTGCTAGCTTTCCTTCTAGCATAAGCATTTGTGTTTATGCTAGAATGAAATGCTTATGCTAGAAGAAATGCTAACATTCGCTAGATTTATTTGATCTTATTCCATGTGCTTATTTAAAAATAGAGCACATGGTGAAAGATTAAGGTATAAGCTAGCAAACACCAATCACTATGGCTAAGGTTTTTCTATAGCGACTGTTAGCTTTCCTTCTCACATAAGCATGTGTGCTTGCGCTAGAAGGAAATGGTTGTGCTAGAAGGAAAGCTATTAGTCGCTAGCTTTTTCTTGATCTTGTGCCATGTGATTATTTAAAAAATAGAACACATGGCACAAGCAGAAAGTATAAGCTAGCAACCACCAATCACCATGCTAGAGCTTTTCTATTGGAAAGCTAGCGACTGTTAGCTTTCCTTTTAGCATAAGCATGCGTGCTTATGCTAGAAGGAAATGCTTACGCTAGAAGGAAAGTTAGCAGTCGTTAGCTTTCCTTGATCTTGTGCCATGTGCTTATTTAAAAATAGAGCACATGGCATAAGCTCAAGGTATAAGCTAGCAACCACCAATCACCATGTCTAGGGTTTTCTATTGAAAAGCTAGAGAATGCTAACTTTTCTTCTAGCATAAGCATAAGCATGTATGCTTATGCTAGAAGGAAAAGCGAGGAGTAGATAGCTTTCCTTGATCTTGTGACATGGGATTATTTCAAAATAGAGCATATGGCACAAGCTGAGGGTATAAGCTAGCAACCATCAATCGCCATGGACAGAGTTTCTGTATTCGAAATCTAGCAACTGATAGCTTTCCTTCTAGCATAAGCATGTGTGCTTATCCTAGAAGGAAATCCTTATACTAGGAGGAAAGCTGACAGTCACTAACTTTCCTTGATCTTGTGCCATGTGCTTATTTAAAAATAAAGCACATGGCACCAACTGAAGGTATAAGCTAGCTTTCATTCTAGCATAAGCGCATATGCTGATGCTAGAAGGAAAACTAGCAGTAGATAATTTTCATTGATCTTGTGCCATGTGGTTATTTAGAAAAAAAACACATGGCACAAGCTGAATGTATAAGTTAGCAACCACCAATCACCATGGACATGATTTTTCTATTGGAAAGCTAGTGACTGCTAGTTTTCCTTCTAGCATAAACATGTGTGCTTATCCTAGAAGAAAATCCTTATGCTAAGAGGAAATCTAATAGTCGTTAGCTTTCCTTAATCTTGTGCCATGTGCTTATTTCAAAATAGACCACATTGCATAAGATCAACGTATAACCTAGCAACCATCAATCATGATGCTTCTGCTAGAAGGATATGATTATGCTAGAAAGAAATCCAGCAGTCACTAGCTTTCCTTGATCATGTGCCATGTGTGCTTCTTTACAAATAGAGCACATGGTTCAAGCTCAAGGTATAAGCTAGCAACGACCAATCACCATGCCCAGGTTTTTTCTATTGGAAAGGTAACAACTACTAGCTTTCATTCTAGCATAACCATGGGTGCTTATGCTACAAGGATATGATTAGGCTAGTAGAAAAACTAGCAGTCGCTAGCTTTCCTTAATCTTGTGCCATGTGCTTACTCAAGGTATAAGCTAGCAACCACCAATCAACATGCATAGGGTTTTTCTATTGGAAAGCTAGCGACTACTAGCTTTCATTCTAGCATAACCATGGGTGCTTATGCTACAAGGAAATGCTTACACTAGAAGGAAAGCTAGCAGTCCCTAGCTTTTCTTGATCTTGTGCCATGTGCTTATTTCAAAATAGAGCACATGGCACAAGATCGAGGTATAACCTAGCAACCACCAATCACCATGCCCGGGGTTTTTCTATTGGAAAGCTAACGAGTGTTAGCTTTCTTTCTAACATAAGCATGTGTGCTTATTCTAAAAGGAAAGCTAGCAGTCGCTAGCTTTCCTTGATATTGTGCCATGTGCTTATTTCAAAATAGAGCACATGGCACAAGCTCAAGGTATAATCTAGCAACCACCAATCACCATGCCCAAGGTTTTTCTACTACAAAGCTAGCAACTGCCAGCTTTTCTTTCTAGCATAAGCATGTGTGCTTATGCTAGAAGAAAATGCGTATACTAGAAAGAATGATAATAGTCACTAGTTTTCATTTATCTTGTGCCATGTGCTAGAAACAAATATAGCAGTCACTAGCTTTCCTTGATCTTGTGCCATGTGTTTATTTCAAAATAGAGCACATGGCACAAGATCAATGTATAAGCTAGCAACCACCAATCATCTTGCCCAGGGTTTTTCTATTGAAAAGTTAGCGACTGCTAGCTTTCCTTCTAGCATAAGCATGTGTGCTTATGCTAGGAGGAAAACTAGCAGTCACTAGCTTTCCTTGATCTTTTTCCATGTGCTTATTTAAAAATAGAGCACATGGCACAAGCTCAAGGTATAAGCTAGCAACCACCAATCACCATGGACATGATTTTTCTATTGGAAAGCTAGCGACTGC
This sequence comes from Pseudotsuga menziesii, assembly GCA_001517045.1. Lineage (NCBI taxonomy): Eukaryota > Viridiplantae > Streptophyta > Pinopsida > Pinales > Pinaceae > Pseudotsuga > Pseudotsuga menziesii. The sequence goes on along the minus strand of LPNX011126184.1, from coordinate 13,418 downwards.
TAGCTTTTCTTCTAGCATAAGCATGCGTGCTTATTCTAGAAGTAATGCTTATGCTAGAAGAAAAGCTAGCAGTCTCTAGCTTTCCAATAGAAAAATCATGTCCATGGTGATTGGTGGTATAATCTGGTGCCATGTGCTTATTTCAAAATATAATACATGGCACAAGCTCAAAGTATAATCTATCAACCACCAATCACCATTCACAGGGTTTTTCTATTGGAAAACTAGCGACTGCTAGCTTACTTCTAGCATAACTATGTGTGTTATGTTAGAAGAAAATGCTTATGCTTGAAGGAAAGCTAGCAGTAGTTCAAAATAGAGCACATGGCACAAGCTCAAGGTATAATCTAGCAACCATCGATCACCATGGATAGGGTTTTTTATTGGAAAGTTAGCGACTGCTAGTTTTCTTTCTAGCATAAACATGCGTGCTTATGTTGGAAGAAATGCTTATGTGAGAAGAAAAACTAGCAATCGCTAGCTTTCCTTGAGCTTGTGCCATGTGCTTATTTCAAAATAGAGCACATGACACAAGCTCAAGGTATAAACTAGCAACCACCAATCACCATGCCTAAGGTTTTTCTATCGGAAGCTGGCGACTGATAGCTTTCTTCTAGCATAAGCATGTGTGATTATGCTAGAAAGGAAACCTAGAAATCCTTGATCTTGTGCCATGTACTTATCTCAAAATAGCGCACATGGCACAAGCTCAAGGTATAAGTTAGAAACCACCAATCACAATGGACAAGGTTTTTCTATTCGAAATCTAGCGACTGTGGGCTTTCAAGCTAGCGACTGCTAGCTTTCCTTCTAGCATAAGCATGTGTATTTATACCAGATGAAATGCTTATGCTAGAAGGAGCTATTGAGCATAAATAATTATTTTGAAAATCGATTTTCAAAAGAAAATGTGAAAATCGTACAATAATATATCGTAGAGAAAACAATAACCTTAGAGACTTATCGTTCTTCCACTCAAATGTAACTAGGCCTCTCAAAAGACATCTTCCTTGATAGTGATAACATCGACCAAGTGATTATCCCACAGAAGTAAGAAAGAGTCAATTATAATGAAGATCTTAGCGGTGATGGAATCCACTAGTTTGACAAAATCTGTCTCAGGAACTGTCGACTTCCACGATAGTTACCTATAAGGAAATAAATCTTGAGTTAGTCACTAAGTACCTTCCTTGATCTTGTGCCATGTGCTTATTTCAAAATAGAGCACATGGCACAAGATCAACGTATAAGCTAGTAACCACCAATCACTATGGCCAGGGTTTTTTTATTGGAAAGCTAGCGTCTGATTGTTTTCCTTCCAGCATAAGCAAGTGTGCTTATGCTAGAAGGAAAAAATAGCAATCGCTAGCTTTCCTTGATCTTGTTCCATGTGCTTATTTCAAAATAGAGCACATGCCACAAGATCAAGGTATAAGCTAGCAACCATCAATCACTTTGGCCATAATTTTTCTATAGCGACTACTAGTTTTTTTTCTAGCATAAACATGTGTGATAATGCTACAAGGAAAGCTAGCAGTCGCTAGCTTTTCTTAATCTTGTGCCATGTATTTATTTCAAAATAGAGCACATGGCACACGCTCAAGGTATAAGCTAGCAACCACCAATCACCATGGCCAGAGTTTTTCTATTGAAAAGCTAGTGGATGCTAGCTTTCCTTCCAGCATAAGCATGTTGCTTATGCTAGAAGGAAATCCTTACGCTAGAAATAAAGTTAACATTCCCTAGCTTTCCTTGATCTTGTGCTATGTGCTTATTTCAAAATAGAGCACATGGCACAAGCTCAACGTATAAGCTAGTAACCACCAATTACCATGCCCAAGGTTTTTCTATTGGAAAGATAACGACTGCTACCTTTCCTTCTATCATAAGCATGTGTGCTTATGCTAGAAGGAAATTCTTATGATAGAAGGAGAGCTAGAAGTCGCCAGCTTTTCTTGATCTTCTTCCATGTGCTTATTTCAAAATAAAGCACATGGCGCAAGCTAAAGGTATAAGCTAGCAACCACCAATCACCATGGACATGGTTTTTTTATTGGAAAGCTAGCGATTGCTAGCTTTCCTTCTACTAACTTTCCTTCTAGCATAAGCATTTGTGCTTATCCTAGAAGAAAATGCTTATGCTAGGAGGAAAGCTAGTAGTCTTGATCTTGTGCCATGTGCTTATTTCAAAATATAGCACATGGCACAAGATGAAGGTATAGGCTGGCAACCACCAATCACCATGGACATGGTTTTTCAATTGGAAAGCTAACGATTGCTAGCTTTCCTTCTAGCATAAGCATGTGTACTTATCCTAAAAAGAAATGCTTACGCTAGGAGGAAAGCTAGCAGTCGCTAGCTTTCCTAGATATTGTGCCATGTGCTTATTTAAAAATACAGCTCATGGCACAAGATCAATGTATAAGCTAGCAACCATCAATCACTATGCCTAGGGTTTTTCTAATGGAAAGCTAGTGACTGCTAGCTTTTCTTTTAGCATAAGCATGTGTGCTTATGCTAGTTGGAAATGCTTATGTTAGAAGAAAATATAGCATTTGATAGCTTAGCTTGATTTTTTGCCATGTGTTTATTTCAAAATATATAACATGGCACAAGCTCAAGGTATAAGCTAGCAACCACCAATCACCATGCCCAATGTTCTTCTATTGGAAAGCTAGCGACTGCTAGGTTTCATTGTAACATAAGCATGTGTGCTTATGCTAGAAGGAAATTGTAATGCTAGAAGGAAAACTAGCAGTCGCTAGCTTTCCTTGATCTTTTTCCATGTGCTCAGTTCAAAATAGAGTACTTGGCACAAGCTCAAGGTATAAGCTAACCACCACCAATCACCATGGACAGGATTTTTCTATTGGAAAGCTAGCGACTGCTAGCTTTTCTTTTAGCATAAGTATGTGTTCTTATCCTAGAAAAAAATGCTTATGCTAAAAGGAAAGCTAGCAGTCTCTAGCTTTCCTTGATCTTGTGCCATGTGCTTATTTGAAAATAGAGTACATGGCACAAGCTCAAGGTAGAAGCTCAAAACCACCAATTACCATGCCCAAGCATTTTCTATTGGAAAGCTAGCGACTACTAGCTTTCCTTCTTCTAACATAAGCATGTGTGTTATGCTAAAAGGAAATGCTTATGCTAGAAAGAAAGCTAGCATTCGTTCAAAATAGAGAAATGGCACAAGTTTAAGGTATAAGCTAGCAACCACCAATCACCATGGACATTTGTTTTTCTATTGAAAAGCTAGCGACTGTTAGCTTTACTTCTAGCATCAGCATGTGTATTTATGCTAGAAGGAAATGCTTATGCTAGAAGGAAAGCTAGCAGTCGCTAGCTTTCCTTGATATTTTATTATGTGCTTATTTCGAAATAGAGCACATGGCACAAGCTTAAGGTATAAGCTACCAACCACCAATCACCATGGACAGGATTTTTCTATTGGAAAGCTAGCGACTGCTAGCTTTCCTTCTAGCATAAATATGTGTTCTTATCCTAGAAGTAATGTTTATGCTAGAAGAAAATCTAGCAGTCGCTAGCTTTCCTTGATCTTGTGACACGTGCTTATTTCAAAATAAAGTATCTGGCACAAACTCAAGGTATAAGCTAGCAACCACCAATCACTATGCCTAGGGTTTTTCTATTGGAAAGCTAACGATTGATAGATTTCCTTCTAGCATAAGCATGTTTGTTATGTAGAAGTAAAGCTAACATTCGTTCAAAATAGAGCACATGACACAAGTTCAAGGTACAAGATAGCAACCACCAATCACCATGGACAGTGTTTTTCTATTGGAAAGCTAGCGACTGTTAGCTTTCTTTCTAGCATAAGCATGTGTGTTTATACTAGAAGGAAATGCTTATGCAAGAAGGAAAGATAGCCGTCACTAGCTTTCTTTGATCTTGTGCCATGTAGTTATTTCTAAATAAAACACATGGCATAAGATCAATGTATAAGCTAGCAACCACCAATCACCATGCCCAGGGTTTTTCTATTGGAAAAGCTAGCGACTGTTGGGTTCCTTCTAGCATAAGCATGTGTGCTTATGATAGAAAGAAATTCTTATGCTAGAAGGAAAGCTAACGAAAGCTGGCAGTCGCTAGCTTTTCTTGATCTTTTTCCATGTGCTTATTTCAAAATAGAGCACTAGGCACAACCTCAAGGTATAAGCTAGCAACCCGCAATCACCATGGACAGGATTTTTCTATTGGAAAGCTAGTAACTGCTAGCTTTCATTTTTGCATAAGTATGTGTTCTTATCCTAGAAAAAAATGCTTATGGCAGAAGGAAAGCTAGCAGTCGCTAGCTTTTCTTGATCTTGTACCATGTGCTTATTTGAAAATAGAGTACATGGCACAAGCTCAAAGTATAAGCTAGCAACAACTAATCACCATGCCTAGGGTTTTTCTATTGGAAAGCTAGCGACTGCCAGATTTCCTTCTAACATAAGCATGTGTGTTAGGCTAGAAGGAAAGCTAGCATTCGTTTAAAATATAGCACAGGGAACAAGCTCAAGGTATAAGCTAGTAACCACCAATCACCATGGACAGGGTTTTTCTATTGGAAAACTAACGACTGTTAGCTTTCCTTCTAGCATAAGCATGTGTGTTTATGCTAAAAGGAAATGCTTATGCTAGAAGAAAGCTAGCAGTCGCTAGCTTTCCTTGATTTTTTTCCATGTGCTTATTTGAAAATAGAGCACATGGCACAAGCTCAAGGTATAATCTAGCAACCACCAATCACCATGGACATGATTTTTCTATTGGAAAGCTAGCGACTGCTAGCTCTCCTTCTAGCATAAGTATGTATTTTTATGCTAGAAAGAAATGCTTATGCTAGAAGGAAATACAGCAGTCGCTAGCTTTCTTTGATCTTGTGACATGTGCTTATTTCAAAATAGAGTACATGGCACAAGCTCAAGGTATAAGCTAGCAACCACCAATCACCATGCCTAGGGTTTTTCTATTGGAAAGCTACGGACTGCTAGCTTTTCTTCTAGCATAAGCATGTGTGTTATGCTAGAAGAAAAACTAGCATTCGTTCAAAATAGAGCACATGGCACAAGCTCAAGGTATAAGATAGCAACCACCAATCACCATGGACATGGTTTTTCTATTGGAAAGATAGCGACTGTTAACTTTTCTTCTAGCATAAGCATGTGTGTTTATACTAGAAGGAAATGCTTACGCAAGAAGAAAATATAACAGTCACTAGCTTTCCTTGATCTTGTGCCATGTAGTTATTTCTAAATAGAGCACATGGCACAAGATCAAGGTATAAGCTAGCAACCACCAATCACCATGCCCAGGGTTTTTCTATTCGAAAGCTAGCGACTGCTAGGTTTCCTTCTAGCATAAGCATGTGTGCTTATGATAGAAAGAAATTCTTATGCTAGAAGGAAAGCTAGCGAAAGCTAACAGTCGCTGGCTTTCCTTAATATTTTGTCATGTGCTTATTTCAAAATAGAGCACATGGCACAGCCTCAAGGTATAAGCTAGAAACCACCAATCACCATGGACATGATTTTTCTATTGGAAAGCTAGCAACTGCTAGCTTTCTTTTTTGCATAAGTATGTGTTCTTATCCTAAAAAGAAATGCTTATGCCAGAAGGAAAGCTAGCAGTTGTTAGCTTTCCTTGATCTTATGCCATGTGCTTATTTGAAAATAGAGTACATGGCACAAGCTCAAGGTATAAGCCACTACTACATTTTGACCAAGAATCCGACGGCCGTCATGTCGGATTTTCGACACTTCCCTGTAGCATGTACGACACTTTGATTTTTTTTAAGCGTCGGAAACTTGTCGTCGGTTATCCGACACCTGATTAACCGTCAATTAAGCGACACCTAAGTAACCGTCGACTAAATGTAAAGCGTCGGTTAAGCGACAGCTTTTCTTCGACGGTAGTGAAAGTTTTTTAAGAAAATAACCTTCATGCCATCGGTTAAGCGACAACACGGCCGTCGGATAAGCGACGGATATTAAGAAAAAGCGTCGGAAAAGAGACATCTAGAAGCGTCGGAGAAGCGACGGATATTAAAATAAGCGTCGGAAGAGCGACAGACAAAACCGTTGGATAAGCGACGGATTTTAAGACTAAGCGTCGGAAAAGCGACATCTGGAACCGTCGCTTAAGCGACGCTTATGACTGTTTTAAAAAAAATATATATAAAAGCATGTGCAGTGCAGTATTGCTAAGGTTGTTCAAGCATGATACCTATCCAGCTTAATTAACTAGAGCTACTACTTAAGTGATATGGTTGGTAATAGTTACCTTATTCCCTTAATCAGTTACATGACTAATTACCATTGTTACATTCACCGAATCACTTGTTGTAATGCGAGTAAGTCCATTCACAATATTCAGTTAGAAATCAAGGGAAAGTAACAAACAGTATGTAATGTGGATGCACATTGACAATGCTAACTATTCCAAAGCTTCTGTTGGTGTGGCAGTCAGTTTCTCCCCCACTGGGCCATTCCAGTATCTTGGCAGCAAACAGCCACATGGTTTTGATAGCCGAGATATGACAGTATTTAAATATGACAATGGTCAAGCTTATATTGTCTACTCATCAGAAGACAATAGTGAATTGCATATTGTGCAGTCGACAGAAGACTACAGGGATGTTACTAAAGTCATGCAAATGGATTTAGTTGGAGAGCATAGAGAGGCACCTGTTGTTTTCAAGCATAGGGGGCTATATTATATGATCACTTCTGGCTGCACTGGCTGGGCCCCAAATACAGCGTTGGCTCATTCGGCAGAGTATATGCTAGGACCTTGGGAAACATTGGGGAATCCATGCATGGGAGGCAATGAAGATTTTAGAAGAACTACATTTTTTTGCCCAGGGAACGTTTGTTCTACCTCTTCCTGGCATGCCTGATATGTTTATATTTATGGCAGATCGGTGGAACCCAGCTGAATTAAGAGACTCATGTTATATTTGGTTGCCTCTCACAATGGATGGTCCCGCAGATGAGCCCTTAGAGGATGATTTTGAGTTTCCTCTTTGGTCAAGGGTGTCTATTTCTTGGCATAAACAATGGAAGCTTCCAGAGGGATGGAATTCACCATTGCCTAATCAAAGTAGTTAGTCATATATAGTCTGTATTCTAATAACATTTTTTGATTCCTAGGTTACTGCATTATATTCATTTGCAATGGTAAGTATATTAGCACTTTGACAAGTGCATGTTCCAATAGTATCCTTTATTTTTAGCTGACATAATTTTGAAAGAAACACTATTGGACAGAAGCCATCTAACACCATTTGCTTTCTTTAGGTATTGAAAAAAAGTTGAAAAAGCTGATTCTACATTTCTACCACATATTCTTAAACCATATGTTTTCTTCCTTCCCCTGTTTTCACTAAATTTGCTGCTTCAAGCAGGTTATGACAAGTCAAAGCAGGAAGAGCTGTTGGGGAAGCTAGGAACTAGCTTTAAGCTTATAGAGTCTGTACTTGGAACTCTAACAAAGTTTAGAGGAATTGTGAGCAAAGAAAACACAGGGAACCTGAACAAACTTTTTCTGAGCTCCTCGTTGCATGGTTTCCCATCACATGTTCATCATATGCATCAACCAAGTCTTTATTGACTTGCTCTTGTCAATAACAGTTTCGCTGCCAACTTCCAAGCAACCAATTTTTTTTGGATCAATTTCATACTTTTCCAAAAGCAACGTTACTGCTGTCAAACTGCAGGCATTCATACGAGGAATCAACTCATAAAATTATTGGGAAATATCAAACAAGCATGATATAACCTCTATCTTGTGAAAATATTATTCTACTACCCTACACAAGTACCATACACAGTAGAAGCCCTAGGAGTGCCAAATTTTAACGAATTGTCCCCAATTGTTGGGCAAAACTGCTGACCATTCAAATTCTGCTCAACAAGGACTCCAAAGCTTTGCATCTGCAAGAGCCGAAGGCTGTCAAATTTCATGAGAAGCTTCAAACAGAAATATTGTTTATTTGCGTAGGCAACTTCCCGAATCATTCATATACAATCAATATGAAATACTGAGTGCACAGCTATAGCATTCGTGAAAGGGAACTACTGAAAGCATGAGAAAATGCGAATTAGAAAAACAACTCAATAAAGTGCCCCCAAGGAAAAACTTTGATAGTAACAACTAAAAGAAGAAAAATCGAAAGAAGATGCACCCATAAAAATAAACAATTTCCATTCATTATTTTGCAGCTAGATAATAGCACACAAACCATGCCCTGAAATGAAATTAGAAAAGATAGAGATGAGCTATAAGTCATTCCAAACTTGAATAATATAAGATGAGCTATAATGCCTTCAAGATGAATAATAAGTATATTTTATTTATAGGATAGAAAAATAGTTACACATTTTAACCTTTCCATCTTTTCCACATAAGGATATGATGGATTACCTGGTATCCTTTGACTTTGATTATTTCCTTGATACGATCCACAATATATAACCCTCCATCCTCATCAAAGTAGGCCATATCTCTAGTATGGAGCCAACCTTCCTCATCAATTGTACTTTTAGTTGCACTGGGATTGTTAAAGTATCCTGCAAGTTACATAATTTAACTCAGATATTTTCAAATTTGATGCTTTCAGAATGTCATAATTTTTCAAGCATTACACTAGAGTGTCAAGTCAAGTTGTGCCATGGACACAGTGCACATGGTAGGGGTAACTTTAGAGTCCATTAGTGTGACAAGTTTAGCTGTGCAAATTACTTAGGTGCAAGTGCAACACGAAGTCAAGTGCATCTAATGGCATGGCATACTACAGTGGGGTGGATAGACTACTCAGCTATGGAATTGCTGAATGGAAGGGATCTCTTGTCCCACAAACAAGGCAGTCTCATACATCAATATTCTTACATTGGATACAAATTGTACAATTGCGTGACTTCATACCCAATTTAAAAACAATGTATTTCAAATTTACAAAGTGCAAATGTACAAGTCCTTCTACAAACCAACATAAAGAGCAGACAGAAAAAAATTCATTATTCATACAAATGACCTAGCAAACATAAAACTCCTAAGCAAGTAATAAGTACAAGCAAAAGACACTGCCCATCTATTACTGTTCCAGTATCAATTGGATAATAATCATAGCATTGCCCAGCTAGTCATTCAAACTACAAATAGGTGACGTATTAACAGTGATCCAGAGCAGATTAAAAAACCATTCAGAATTGTACAACATAATCTAGAGCCATTTCACTATGCTATATGCTATATGAACTGTTGTGAAGCAACCCCAATAGTTTATATCCTATGAACTGAACAT
>LPNX011126182.1:76534-101460 GCA_001517045.1 Pseudotsuga menziesii | reverse complement strand
TTCCTTCTTCTACTATTCTTGATGACAGCCCTGTGTACTGGAGAGTGTATTGAAATCAGAATCTGCTGAATGATGTTATGTATGTTCCTGAATTTCCCTTCAAATACAGCCAGATTACGTGCTTTCCAAGTCATCCACAGCATATAAAAAGGCAGCAGAAAGATAGTCGATCTTTTTGGTGTTTTATTCACCCAGCCAATGATAATGTCAGCAACAGAAATGCCCGATAAACGGATGTTAATGTGAAAATAATCCACAAAATATTCTGCAACAGATTTCCATACCGAACAGTGTGAGAACAGGTGCTCGACCGATTCCTCATTAGACCAGCAAAGAAAGCAAATGCCAGGACCTGTAAAACCTCTTCGCTGCAAATTATCCCATGTAAGAATACGATTATGAAGGACAAGCCATGAAAAGCATGAAATCTTAAGTGGGAGGGCCTTATGCCAAACAGGGGGACATGTTTCCACAGGGACGTGTCGAGTAGAAGAATAATATATGCAGTCGTATGCCTCCCTGGCAGTAAGAGAATCCTTTTTACTGTTGTGAGACCACACCAGTCTATCAGCATTGTTCATCAGTCGGATTCCTGTAGATGGCACCTTAACACCAAGGATATACCATGGCGCGTTTTCTAGATGGTAGTTATCAAAGTTGTATTAATTAAAACAATTTTATTTGCCAACATATGCCATATTTTCTATAAGGTTATTTTTCCCAAATCATGGGATGGTGTATACTCTTAAAGGTGCATAGAGAATATTAATGTACTACAATAAATGAATTTTATCAACATAAATTAATTTTATTTGTCTATGGAATGCAATTTCTTTAGTTTTATGGTGTATACTCTTAAAGGTGTATAGAGAATATTAATGTACTACAATAAATGAATTTTATCAACATAAATTAATTTTATTTGTCTATGGAATGCAATTTCTTTAAAAAGAATTTTATCAAAATAAATTAATTTTATTTGTCTATGGAATGCAATTTCTTTATTTTTTTTATTTTTTATTAGATTAAGTTAAAATATTAATAGAAACTTCATAAAAAGCAATGTTGAAAATCAATTATATAAGAATGCAATTTCACTATGGTTAAAAAACCATAGAAATTAATATAAATATCAAGTTAATGATAAAGAATAATCTAGCATTGAAGGCTACTAGGATTTATTTGTGGGTTACAACGGTAACCTATAATTGTGTGACTACTAATTTCTAAAATATTATGATTGATGCATGTCAAAATTCATTCAAGTTTTAATGAAAGAACTTTTCATCATATGCATTTTCTTTACAGCCCAACACTACCCTATTATGAAAGTCAATGCTTGTTTTTTATTGTGATTGCACCCACACTTACCATTATTCGATCCTCAATACATTGTTGGTCCCTCACCTATGCTCAGCCCACGTGGAACTAGCTTTCAAATTATATATTAACATGTGATTCAACACACCACCTCATAAACATGCAACTCATTAGTTCATTAGTTTACATTGCAACATTTAACAACTTAAAGGACCGACACGCCCAATGAGCTTATGAACGAACCAAAGCAAATAAATTCATGCTTCCTTTCAATGATCAAGTTAGGCAAAGACATCATGTCCTAAATTACTAAATTTTAAAGATCAATGAAGAAATCACCCTTAAGCACATGCACACGGTTAACCAAAGACCATTTACATTAATAGATTTGATCCTTCAAAGGGCCCTACATTTTGTTCCAAATATTTTTGTATTCCTTCACAGGGTTAATATGTATAGTAGTTATTTCACACAAAAATATCACAACATTATTTTACATCATTTGATCATTATTAAGTTTTTTACATCATTTTGATCATTATTAAGTTTGTAGCATTTTGTACTTGTAATAAGCAATTTTTAACATTTTTTTTTCTTGTAATATGTTTATAATTTACTTGTAACTTTTATTTTAATTGTTTTTCTATCAAACTTTTTGTATTAAGCAATTTTGTTGATCATTCCATTTGTTTTATATTATTGTTTTGACTTTTCAATTCTTATTTTTTATAATTATTGTTTTGACTTTTCAATTCTTATTTTTTATAAAATAATAAAAATATTCTGGGTTCTTCAAAAAAAAAAATTTCTTTTTTGTCAAATCCATTTTTTAAGGAAAATTTGACAAAGAAACCCACTAATACTTCCCCATATTTTATGAATGGTAAAGGTGGTAAATCGTCAGCCATCCCGAAAGACTCAAGAGATGAACTAATGAGATCCCCCAAATAAAGAAAATATGTGTACATCTTACCCATTAAACCAACTCTTGATACACTATCTAACAAAACTATATAATAATATTTATATAAATATAATAAATTTTTAAAATCAAACAAAATAAAGTATTAAATATTCTTAATATTATTCTTATTAATTTTTGCATTAACTTAGACTTTTACTAGAAACCTACAATAATATTTATATATAAATATAATAAATTACTAAAATCAAATAAAAAATGAATTAGCATGAAAGAGTGTTAATATTATTATTATTTTTTTAGGTTGAAAATAACATCGTACATTCAAATTGGGGAGTTAAGTTTTTAGATTAAATCATGTTTAGTTATTATTAAATTAAAGCCTACAAGGCTTTATTCATATAAATAATATAGTTAAAATGTTACATCTAAATTTGGAATAACTCTTGAAAATTTTAGGGAATATAGTTAACTGTCGCGTCTAAATTTGAATAAAAAGTATTGAATATTTTGATGGCTCATTTTGTTCTCATAGACATTGACTTTGTGATAGACTTTGAATAAGAGCCTTGAAATTTTTAATAGAATATAGTTAAATGTTACGTCTCAAATTGTATAAATGTCTTGAAAATTTTGATTGCACACTTTGGTCGTCTCTTTTCGTGATAGACTTTGACTTTGTGATAGATTTTGAAAAGTCTTTCTAAAATTTTAATATAATATAGTTAAATGTCACATCTAAAATTGAATAAAGTGTCTTGAAAATTTGGATGGCTCGTTTTGGTTGTTTTTTATGGACTTTTTTGTGATAGAGTTTGACTGCTCACTTTGGTGGTCTATTTTTCCCATAGACTTTGACTTTTGTGATAGATTTTGATAATAAAAAATTAGAATTTCATTTTGAGGTAGAATTTGAAATTAAAAATAAAATGCGATTAAATAATTAAATTAAAATAATTTTAATAATTAAAATAGATTAAACAATTTAATAAAATAATCAATGTTAAACAAAACAGACATCCCAAAGAGGTTGTTCATTTATGTGAAGGTAGGGTGAGTTAAAAGGCGAGTAATATGGCATGAAAGAGCCATGGTTCATACAAATATCGAGAGGTATCAATGTCATCAAGAAGGGATCATACATGGCAATTACCCAAAAGTACACTCTAGTACCTCTAAGAGGGCAGGTCGACGCGAGTACCAAAGTGTAAAATCTATACACGACAACATCCACCATAAGAAGATTTTCAAATAGATATAAAGGTTGTGAAAGTATAAAGGATTTTGGTGGAAGAGATATCCCTTTTACTTGATACTTTACATAAAATTATTATTATTATTATTATTATTTCTTTTTTTTGTTTGTGTTGATGGTGAAAGGATTTCGGTATTAATTAAGTTTATGATTAAGAAAAATTTTAAGGATTGGTAATTTTCTTAAGTATAGTGTTGGACTCACAATTGTCGTTAAACCAAAACTTGCATGTGTTAATCTCTGCCACAATCACCAAAGTTAGGATCTCTGGAAGTGATTAGTCCATGTCACAAAACTCACGAGGAGCGTTGAACCTAATGTCTAACAATCTCCCCCCCAACACTAGTGGGGTGTGTTTCGAACCCTTGACCTGTCACTCTAATACCATTTGTTGGACTCACGATTGCCCTTATACCAAAACCCACAGGTGTTAATCTCTGCCACAATTGCTAGAGTTAGGATCTCGAGAGGCGATTAGTCCATGTCAGGAAACTCACGGGCAACGTTGAATCCATTGTCCAACATATAGAAACTTTGGAGGTGACTTTCCAGATATGATGCCATGGCTGATATTGATTTGCATTCTCGAAATTGGTGATCTCAAGCAACAATATTCAGAGCTTGACTTGCGGGCTGGTTGGCCTCTTATATATGGTACTGAATGGTTTTGGAATTTTATGTTTCATCTTTGGATGGTCTGGACTAGGCCTATTTTTAGCTGCTATTTTTTTTATCAGCATATGACTTTTCTGAGACTTCTCCAGCATGCTAGTTCTGCTCTGATATCTTTTCTTTTGATCACATCATTTTGATCTGACCTGATTTATCAGGAGTGATGATATAAGTCTGCTATGATCAGACTTAGTTATTTTTCATTTTCTACTGCTTCTTTCTGTTGGAAAGGATTTTAGTGAACATTATGATCTGATGATGTATGAACATTAGATTTGGATTGTGGATTTGTGCTCTTTTTGAGGCAAATATTGTAACTGACAACTTCTTTGTTGTAATTTGTAAAATGGACTATGAGGGCCATCTACTAAATGTGAATAAAGTATTTACGATTTTTTTCTTTGGAAAAAAAAATAGAAACTTTGGTGAATTTTATTAATTCTTAAATTTCTCACCATAAAATGTTTAACAATATTTTGTAAAGAAATCAAATTTATAAAGATTTTATATAGTCTTTTGGAGAACTTTGGTGATATTTAGAGTAAAATATTTTTATCTTATGGAATTTGTGTGAATTTACTTTAAAAAAATGAAAATTGACCCCAAAAAAAACATTTAAAAAAGAAAGTTGAAATTAACCTATGTGTTAAATTTTGCCCATAACATTTTCGTTATTCATGACTTAAAAATTGTAAAAAAAGTTATCTTAAATATAAGCATATAAGTTATCTTAAATATAAGCATATAATTTGATAATTATATAAACAAAATCTAGATAGAATTAAAAAAAAAATACACTTTGCACTTTGACAAAGATTATAAAAACAATTTAACATTATTTTATGATACCATAGTCATGTAGTCTAGCACTATGACTTGACCAAGTAGTTCCAAGTGCTTGTATATTATCATACTATCATAGTGTGCACATTTATCACATACACACAATTTCAATTTAGTGAAAACACACTCATATTAATGGATAGTAACAAATATATATATATATATATATATATATATATATATATATTCAAGATTGATTGTTTAGGCTTTTCTATTTTTACCTTCTAATATTTTGTATACATATAATTTAGGATATGATAAAAAAGAAATGAATCATTTTGTATTTCATTAGTGAGTTATGATTGTAGACAAGTTGATTGATGATGATTGATATATAGATGTGTCATTTAGCTTTTTATTATAGGTTTTCATTATATATTTTATAATGAGAAATTAAAATTGATTTGTTCTTTATATTAAAAGAATAAGGATAAGTTGTTATTCGTATATTATATGTTTTTATTATTCATTTCATAATGAGAAATTAAAATTGATTTGTTGTTAATATTAAAAAAATAAAGATAAGTTGTTATTTATATTAATGTATTAATTTTGGTTTATAAATTTTTTCTAAGAAAAAGTAAGGTTTTATCAATGATTAAAAAAACTTAAAAAAATGTACAAATCATATTAAATTATAAATAATATCAATATCGATCATTTTGCAACTACAATAGATCCTTTAAAATATTTTCACCATAGGGCATCAAAAGCAATGTCATGATGATCGAGATCTTATAATCATCATTAAAAAAAAAAATCGAAGAAATAATAATCTCTTACTACTAGAGATAGGGTTTGGAGAGTCTTCAAAAATTAAAATATATATTCACCTACGATGACTTAAACTTAGATTACGTGATCTTGATGGAGGGGAAGGTGATGATATGGAAAGATACAATCTTAGTTTAAGATAATGACCTTTATTCCTAGAAATTTTTAAAGTTGAAGAGATCAACTCTAGAATATAATCCACTACCAAGTAGAAAGAGACACTTGATACATGGAAGTTGTCTCATGTTAAATCCAAAACATTTCCACTTCACCTTAGCCACTCCCATCTGATGAAACATGGCCTCGAACTCTTTGTTGTATGTTGGCAGGAAGGAGTGAGTATTCTTTATAAAGTGTAATATTCCTCGATTCATAAACATTTAATTGTAATATTATATTCTAGATTGTACGCTTTGAAACATTATTTGTGATGATAAGTTCTAGATTGTATGTTTTGATGAGTTTGGTTGACTGTGGTGTCTGTCCTAACAGTCCCTGGAGAATAGTTGTAACAACTACACTTTGCCTTTAATTAAAATCTGAATGAATGGGACAAGCCACGTTAAAGAGAAGATTGTGCGTGCAAGGGTGGGAGACGTAGAGCAGTAAACCTCGAGAAAGTACATCATGCGCAAGAAAGGCCTTAATGGCACCAGACAGACCTTGGGGAAAGCAGGCCGTAGTGGTTGACGGCGATTCAATGGTGAATGGACCGTAGCTACAAAATGAGATCGAATAGAACTTGGGGAATCAGGGGATGCAGTGGTTGGCAGGATTCCTTAGCGAATGGACTGCAACTGTAGAAGTAAGACCTAGGAAACCAAACTATAAAAAGGAGCATATGCGAGGAGGTAGGACACTGCTAAGTATGCTGGGAACGAATGAACTCTTGTTGTGTGAGCACTTTGTGAAGTGTTAGGCGAGAGTTGAGAGAAATACTTGCTGCGTGAGCACTCTAAGAAGTGTTAGGCAAGTGATTTCTTCCTAGAAACTGAACTGAGGTTAGCTATCTCCGCTCTTGGCACGCATAGTTGAGCTAGGGGGTGATTGAGGACATACCATATATGTGCCTACTCTACAGTTGGGTGGAACATGGTTGTCCCCTTTTCATTGCGGCAGGGATGATTTTAATGAACCATACTTATTTAAAAGTGTATAAATGTTGGCGAATTTTACCAATTCTTAAAACGCCAACTATAAAATGTTTGGCAATATTTTTCACAAAATATTTTAATTTCCAAGGATTTTATATCATTTATATAATAATTTGGTGATTTTTAGGGTGAAAAAAGTTTACCCCATCAAAATTGGGCGAAACAGGGCTTCAAAACATGCAAAATGGTGATTGTTTTTTGGAGAAAAACATGGGAAAATAGCCCATTGGGCTAAATTTCGCCCCTAAAATTATCCATGCATTGCGGCTTGACTTACCAACAGGTTCCATTACTGGGTTTCGTTTCTGAATACTATCGAGCTCAAGGTATTTCGTATATGTGTAAACACGTGTAAACATGTGTTTCATTATCAATAGAATGACAAATAGCAGCTTTAGATTTATTGATGAGAATGATGATTATGAATGGGTATACTCATACGATGTTTTTAATGACTGTGCCCTGAATTTGGTAAGATGGTAACTCAGATGGTGTACTATTCTTTATACAGAGTTACCTGTCTGTTGTGTGAACCGCTGTGATTGATGAACTCAGGGAATGTCTGTATGTGTATGAATGTATGTTTTAATGTTGTAGTGATGATAAAGGAAGCTTTAAGTTTGTTGATGAAAGAATTGCTCATGGCCTGGTGTATGCTCATATGGCTATGTTTGTGTTTGTTATGTAGTGCACTAAGGTTATGATACCCTTCTCTGTTATGAATGACCATGACTACATTAGATGCATAGATCATTGAAGGTGTAATGCACCTACTCTATTTTAACTCACTAGAACCTGTACGCTGATATAGCCTCCTGAAAAAGGGGTTACCCTGCGTAGTTGAAGGTTTGTGAGTGTATTTAGATACATGGCCTATGAGGTATAAGAAGCCATGCTCTGTTCTAAAGGTTTGAGATTCTCCCTTGGTCACACGACCTTTCTAACTATTGTAAATACTGCTCTTTGGTGAGTTACTTGAATGCTCTGTTGATCTACTGTTAATAACCAATGGTAAGGGACCCTAAGGTGAGCCCTTGTATAAGATCTGTGGTCCTTAAAATGAAGGTAAAGACTATGAAGGAAAGTGTGGTAACTAGCCACTAAACCCACTCCATAATTCCTAAGCTTGAATTCAATCTAAGAAATGAACTCGGCCTAAGTCTGTAAGGCCACCAAAAGTAAACTATCCCTGGGGTTTCACTTAAGGAAACACACAGTAAAAATAGTGTAAAGATTCAAGTAGAGTTTACTGCTGTAATAATTTCATGTATTTTACATTTGCATATGCTCTTGGTTTCCAATGCATTTTGCTTAAGTTCGTGTAGGCTAGAAGCCTGGTTACAGAGTTAGAATGGATCTGACTTAATCGTTTCTGCAGCTCAGAACTCGCCTGCGGAAGGTGGAAGGAGGGAGATGGAAATAGAAGTTGAATAAGGACAAATTTTGGTTTTCCGCACCCCAAAATCCACCCACAAAAGGTGGAATGCAGAAGCCCAAAGCAGAAAAAGAACAGGAATAACAAAGTAAAATGCATGTTCCCACCTCAGGGACTCCGCCTACAAAAGGCGAAAGGCAGAAAGAGGAAAAATGGAAAAGAGACAAGGAAAAAATATGTTTTCCTGCATCCCAAAATCTGTTGTGGAAGGCAGAGGAATAGATATCAGAATGATAAAGGAAAGTATTTTGGATTTCTGCACCTCGGAATCTGCCCGCGAAATGCGGAAAGAGGAAAAAAGAAATCAAGAAATTAAAAGATAAAGGTAAGATATTTTGGGTTCTCCGCTACCTAGAGTCCACCTGCAGAATGCAGAAGGTAGAAAACGGAAAGTGGAAGGTGAAAAATCGAGCATAAGGCCATTTGGGTTTTTCGCTACCCAGAGTTCGCCACAGAAAGCGGAAGGTGGAAGGCAAAAACGAATAATTGACTTCGAAGTGTTTTTGAGTTTCCGCTACCCGGAGCTCGCCGTGGAAGCAGAAAGCAGAAGGCAGAAAATAGAAAAAGGAAATCATAAAATGTTGAGGTTTCCGTGACCTGCTGGCCGCAATGGCGAAATGCAGAAGGCGAAAAGAATAAATTCCAGGAATATTTTAACTGCGGAAAGAACTATTGCAGGAACAATTAAGCATAGGAATGAATGATTAAAGGAAGATTCATGGCCATGCGTTATACAAAAGATTTTTTTATGCATGTTAAGCAGGATATTTTGGTATGTTACATATGGTATCAGAGCCATAGGTTTCAACCTTGTTGCCTTTTGGGAACATCTAGTTCTACTGAATCAGATAAGTTTTTCTGCCAAAAAAAAAAACAGAGCCACAGATTTCAACCCTATCGCATTTTGGGAACATCTAGTTCCGTTGAAGCACACTAAACGACAATCATCTTTAGCTTGATAAATCCTGGTTAATGCACTCTGATTGTGTATTCAAATTGATGGGTTCTAATCAAGGTATTCTAGTGGATGTATGATGGATGATGAGTTTGCTTGATGTACTAACAGGGATGCTCGTATGGTAAGTGATTCATGAAGGGTTGTCTTTGGTGTATATTACATGATTATTATAGGACAAAAATAGGTTAAGATAATATGAATTAATGATCAGGTATGCATGAGGATCGATGTATGAATAATTTTAGTTAATGATTAATGGCTTCTTGAATGAGTTCTGAGAAGAAATATGCTTTGAAATAAGATGAAAAGTGATATGTTGTTATGGCCCTTTTTGATTCCCAGTTAGATGGGAATTGTTGCATGTAACTTAGATTTGCATGTTGCAGTAAAAGAAAAAGTATTTTAGGTGATTTGTGAAGATGGTTTCCCTTGTGATCTCCACTAGAAAGGTATCTGGTGGAATTACTGAAAGGGTACTAGTAATAACTTAGTGGTATTTCTTATATCATTGTTGAAAAGTAAGTACTAATCATGTAACTGATTAAGCATGACTCAGGTAGCCTTATTGAAAATGAACTTCATGTGTATTTATCTAATACCTTGTTGAAATGCAACTTGTGAGAGCAATGGGGAATGGGAAGGTATTATTTCTAATCCCACCGCTTCTATATTAAGTGATCCAGGAGCCACATGAATTGCAACACCCCAAGGATGATGGAGCTCTACCGACTCACCAAGGTAAAGCATACGAAATAATGGATAGTTCAACCAACCACAAGAGCAAAATAAAAGGTAACTGATCTTATTTGATGAATGTGAAGAGAAAATACAAGAGCGTAAGGCATAATTTGAATGTTTTACCTCTAATTATCTTGTTGTTGGGTAGCTCAGTTTGGTACTGAGAGTAGTGTTAACACTTGGTGTGTTTTGCTTGGACGTTCAAGAGAAACCGGAAAGGCTCTTGCAAGAAAAATACTTATAAAAATGTATATGCACTGTAAGTAAATTCGTTCCTATGAAGTAATAAGTTTACCTATCAGTGAATAGGAGAAATAGGAATACTTAAACCTTTGCGAATCATGAAAGCTAATGATGTTAGATTTTGATTCATGTATATGATGTTGATATTAACCTTGGTAGACATGCAAATGTATGTGTATATGATGATTGGCATGGATTGGTTGAAAAGGTATATAGTAGGGTTAAATTTTTTTAGAAATGTTGACACTGCACCCAACAGATGGAGCCCTTTGTTGATAAACCATTTCAGATCTCCCTACCTTAAAGGGTTTATAATGAGATATGCAAGGTAGTCATGTGTGGGAAAATAGATTTTTCAAACGCTATAATGGAGTTCAGAATTGGACAAGGACAAGCTTGGTGAATTTGGACAGAGATCGATTGACCGATTCTCTGATAAATCGACAAAGAGAGTGTGTAAATGAAACTAATCATTCCTCTGATAAATTCAACTGTGAATCACCTGAGTTAAATATCTGTAAGTCAGACAGATCTACGACCGAGGATAGATTCCACAAATGAGATTTGCAAGTAAGATAAAAATCTGGAATGGTTGAAGTCAACTTAACCTGCATGGGTAGATCTATGGTTGAGATCTTGGAATGGGATGATCCAACAGTTGATGTGAATTACGTTGAACTAAAGTTCACAGAGATTAAATTGTGGAATGTGGACCCGAAAGTCCATCGTTTGTTCTTACTAGAGATAGATCCAATGACCTTGGAACATTCCGTTAGAAGGAAGAGCACAGAAGATAAAAGGTGGGTCGGGCTGTGGAATTGGAAAGTAACCGATGCGAAGGAGATCGAGATCAATAGATGAGATTGATCATTGAAGAATATATGCGGTTGTCAGCGATTCTGCTGGTAATTAAAGTTGCGTTGTCTTCACAAAACTGAATGGATGCAGAATTTTAATGTAATCCGGTCGATAGTAATTGAAGTCCACCGTCGTTCTAGGTTGATAAAGATCTAACGGTCCTTAACGATTCCGCTGATTCAACTAGTGAGTTGTTTAATAGTCTAGTTTGGATGCATAATTTTTATGAAATCCAGATCACCTAGAATTTGAAGTCTTCTCTTCATCAAGAGCTAAAGGAATATTGGCCGGGTTGGTTAGATTTAGAGGTTCTTCCAAATACAGAACCTGACTAATTAATTGTGTATCAATCACAAGAAAGACTGTATACAAGGAAGTCAAGCATCAGGATCAGAGTGCCCTTTCACTGAAATAAAACCAGTAAGCTACATGAAGTAGTGAGAAAGAAACATGAACAGAGAAAGTTTAGTTAATAAATACCTAAACATAGTATGTGGTGAAAGCCGCAATGAGTGTGCGATGGTATCGTATGAAGGCATGATGAACATGATCGCTTAATCATGGGTATGGAAGGTTTGTTTTATTTACATAAATAAGGTGAAAATGTCTAGTTATTTTAGTGATGCATATAAGATAACCATATAGTGTCCTGGAAATGGTAGTAACTGATATGGTTTGAATTACTTAGTATTGTAATTTTGAAGATAACTCCAGAGATTATTGTAAATCTTGTGATGAGAGGATTGTATACATAGATGCCCACAAAATTGCTTGGATTTTTTGAAGTTACATATTGCAAGTAAAATTGATTAAAGACCGAGCAATACGGTTATGTCCAATAAAAATAAAGACAATAATCTACCATGTGCAAAGGCCAAACGTCTGAGAAGGACCTCATGGTGGTGGAAACTAAACAACATAGATTTCTAAATCCCAGATTTGGAATTATGATATTTTTATATTGATTGTTTGACTAATCTAGAATGGTGTTAAGATGACATGTTATATGTGGTTGTCCAGGATGGAAACAAGTGTAAATGTTAGGGGATAAATTCTCCCACTTACCATAGCCAAACAATACGAGGATGGTTTGATGTAGGAACCATGTCAGAAGATACATTGCAGAAAACCATGTATGGTGGCCTACAAGAAACAAAACACCAATTGAGATGATAAAGTTTTCCCTTGAGGCAAGTCTTGGGGGTTCCATTGTTGTTTGAGATCAAAGCAGGATACCTGTGGAGTTAGAAGAAGTTTCTTATGCGAATATATATTTGGCTTATTTAACATATTCTCGCTAATATACATGCCTGATATTGCATATCTAAAAGTGGTTTAATTCAAATGTGCTACACATACCACTTATGTAGGACACCCTCATTACCAAAACATGATTAAAGCCTTCATAAAGCAATTATTTTGACCCAATTTTAAGGGCATATTTAATTAATTACCTATCTAAAGGTAGAATTTCACTAGGTGAAGGCTACCTCCACTGGGTAGAAGTTGCTTATAATGATGATTTCCAAGTTCCTACAGGTATGGGTCCTTGAAAATGTCATAGGGACACAAAGGTAATACTCCAAAATTTGTGGAGCATTCATGTAAATTGATTGATGTTAGGACCTGATTTATTAAAAAGAAAGGGAACTAACTATGAAACAAGTACAACAAAACTTAATGTTTCCCAAGAAAGGAAGAAAAGTTATGTTGACTCAAAAGAACTCCTAGAGAGTTCCAGGCAGGTGATCATGTGTATGTACAGATAAGGCCCCAGGAGAGTTCCTTGAGAATCGGTAAGTATTCCAATACTGACACCCTAGTGTTGCAGGCCATTTGAAATGCTAACTAAATAAGGGTTGGTTGCATACCAATTAGCCCTACCACCCAAAATTGAAATGCGTAATGTGTTTCATGTTTCTATGATGAAAATATATGTTCATGATGTTTCTCATATGACTAATTGGAATGTGATCCAGGTGGAACCGAAGGTAGAGTTCCCAGAGGCTGGAATGGAAGCATAAGAACACTAAGGACAGTGTTGCACTAAGGGGGAGTGGATGTAATATCCCCCTATTCATAAACATTTAATAGTAATATTATATTCTAGACTGTACATTTGGAAACATTATTTGTGATGATAAGTTCTAGATTGTATGTTTTTATGAGTTTGGTTGATTGTGGTGTCTTCCCAAATGGTCCCTGGAGAATAGTTGTAACAGCTACATTTTTCCTTTAATGAAAATATGAATGAAAGGGACAAGCCACATTAAAGAGAAGACTATGCATGCAAGGGTGGGAGATGTAGAGTAGTAAACCTCAGGAAAGTACATCAGGTGTCGAAAACACCTTAATGGTGTTGGAGAGGCCTTGGAGACAAGAGGGCACAGTGGTTGACGAGAATTCAATGTGGAATGGACCGTAGTTGCAGAATGAGATCGAATAGACCTTGGAGAATTAGGGGATGCAGTGGTTGATGGGGATTCCTTGGGGAATGGACTGCATTTGCAGAAGTAAGAACTAGGAAAGCAAACTATAAAAAGGAGAATATGCGAGGAGGCAGGACATTGCTGAGTATGCTGGGAACGAATGAACTCTTGTTGTGTGAACACTCTGTGAAGTGTTAGGAAAGAGTTGAGAGAAATAATTGTTATGTGAGCACTCTGAGAAGTGTTAGGCAAGTGATTTCTGCCTGGAAACTAAATTGAGGTTACTTTTCTCCA
Source organism: Pseudotsuga menziesii (assembly GCA_001517045.1). Taxonomy (NCBI): domain Eukaryota; kingdom Viridiplantae; phylum Streptophyta; class Pinopsida; order Pinales; family Pinaceae; genus Pseudotsuga; species Pseudotsuga menziesii. Next base: position 87,565 of record LPNX011126182.1, on the reverse strand, counting down.
CTCTTGGCATGCATAGTTGAGCTTGGGGGTGATTGAGGATAGAGCATATAAGTGCCTAGTCTATGGTTGGGTGGAACGTGGCTATCCACTTTTCATTGCGGATCGACTTACCAACAGGTTCCATTACTGGGTTTTGTTTCTGAAAACTATCGAGCTCAAGGTATGTCGTATATGTGTAAACATGTGTTTCATTATCAATAGAATGACAAATAACAACTTTAGATTTATTGATCAGAATGATGCTTATGAATGGGTATACTCATACGTTGTTTTGCATGATTGTGCACTGCATTTGGTAATATGGTAACTCTGATGGTGTACTATTGTTTATACAGAGTTACCTGTATGTTGTGTGAACCCCTGTGATTGATGAACTCAGGGCATGTATGTGTGTGTATGAATGTATGTTTCAATGTTGTAGTGATGATAAAGGAAGCTTTAAGTTTGTTGATGAAAGCATTGCTCATGGCATGGTGTATGCTCATATGGCTATGTTTGTGTTTGTTATGTAGTGCACTAAGGTTGTGATACCCTGCTCTGTTATGAATGACCATGACTACATTAGATGCATACATCACTTAAGGTGTATTGCACCTACTTTTTTTTAACTCACTAGAACTTGTACACTGATATAGCCTCCTGAAAATCGGGTTACCCTGCATAGTTGAAAGTTTGTGATTGTATTTAGATACATGGACTATGAGGTATAAGAAGCCATGCTCTATTCTAAAGGTTTGATATTCTCCCTTGGTCACACGACCTTTCTAACTGCTGTAAATACTGCTCTGTGGTGAGCTACTTGAATGCTCTATTGATCTACTGTTAATAACCAGTGGTAAGGGACCCTAAGGTGATCCCCTATATAATATCTATGGTCCTTAAAATGAAGGTAAAGACTATGAAGGAAAGTGTAGTAACTAGCCACTAAACCCACTTCATAATTCCTAATCTTGAATTCAATCTAAGAAATGAACTTGGCCTAAGTATGTAAGGCCACCAAAGGTAAACCATCCCTGGGGTTTCACTTAAGGAAACACATAGTAAAAATAGTGTAAAGATTCGAGTAGAGTTTACTGCTATTATACTTTACTACATTTTACATTGGCATATGCTTTTGGTTTCCAATGCATTTTTCTTAAGTTCATGGAGGCTAGAATCCTTGTTATAGAGTCAGAATGAATCTGACTTAAGCGTTTTCGCACCCCGGAATCCGCCTGTGGAAGGTGGGAGACGAAAAGAGAAGTTGAACAAGGAAAAATGTTGGTTTTCCGCACCCTGGGATCCACCCACGCAAGTCGTAATGTAGAAGTAGGAAGCGTAAAAAGAACAAGAATAACAAAGTAAAATACGTGTTCCCGCTTCCTGGTCTCCGTTTGTGGAAGGCGGAAGGCGAAAGGAAGAAAGAGGTAAAACAGAAAAGAGACAAGGCAAAGAGAAATGGATAACAGAACGATAAAGACAAGTATTTTGGATTTGTTCACGCCGGATTTCTCTCGCGAAATGCGAAGGCAGAAAGAGGAGATCGGGAACTTAAAAGATAAAGGTAAAATATTTCGAGTTCTATGCTACCCGGAGTTCGCCAGCGGAATGCGGAAGGTGAACAATCGACCATAAGGCCATTTTGGTTTTCCGCAACCCAAAGTCTGCTGTGGAAAGCGGAAGGTGGGAATGAACAATTGACTTCAACATATTTTTGAGTTTCCACTACTTGGAGCTCGCCGCGGAAGAGGAAGGTGGAAAACAGAAGAAGGAAATCATAAAATATTGAGGTTTCCATGACCTGCAAACCGCAATGGCGGAATGCAGAAGGAAGAAAGAATACATCCCAAGATTATTTTAATTGCGGAAAGAACTGTTGTAGGAACAATTAAGCATAGGAATGAATGATTAAAGGAAGATTCATGGCCATGCCTTATACAAAAGAATTTTTTTTGTTTATGCATGTTAAGCAGGATATTTGGGTACATTACATAAAGTAATACAATGTCTCTAATGAATTATTATTGAGGAACTCAATATATTATTAGAGAAGAGCTACACACACATCAAATGGATATTTGTCCTAGTAGGCTCATTTAACCACCTCCATGATTGAATATGAACTTGCATAGGTGGGAGTTAATATGCCACTCAACTATGCATCTTTACATCCTACCTATTGCATATATTTATTGCTACCAAGGCCAATCCAATACTCTATGCATCTAACAAACTCTCACTCATGAGAAGGGAAGTCAATCTTGATTCCAATCACCCATTCTTCCATTAAATGAAATCCATTTCTCTTCTTTCACCTTGATCCCACTAATTCCCATTGATATGCTTTGAGAAAAACTCTCCACGGATGGGGACATCTACCCTTGATTCGATACTAAGTTTATTTAATATTCCTTCCATATTATCCCTAAACCTTGTATGTCATCTTTCCCTTTACCTATGTCTAGGAAATTCAATTTCACTACTAACACATTATACAACCTAATGAGAGTTTTTTTATAGGTTCCATTTAGTAGTTATTTTTCCACCTAATAGAAAAAATGGTACTACCAATAGCACACCATTTGTTTTCCGGATAAAATTATAAATTTTTGAAAACCCGTCGACTTTTTTTTTAAATCACATTAAAATATACAATTTTTAGAAATAAAGAAAATTTAAAAAATTTGTTTTGAAATTATTTATTAATATTTGAAAAAAATAACAATGTTAGATATTAAAAAAAAATCGAATACAAAATTGGTAATTTTTTTTTTTTAAAAGACAATCATTAAAACAGAATTATAAATTTAAATATATAAAGTATCTGAGAATTGATATTCATCACATGCTCAATTGGAACTATAACATTGAGAAAATGATTAACGGAGGGTGGAAATCTTATTCTGGTCTTGAAAATGATTGTAAATCAGTTAATCTGGTCATGTGGGATAAAAAGAAGTTCCTCTTTGAAACTCTTGGCATCCCTGTTATCTTGTATGGTTGTGAAGTATGGGGGTGCAACATTTCTAGAGAATCTTGGAGGAAGATTGAGCAAATATAGAAGTGGTTTATAACTTATAACCTCAAATTTAAAAGCAATATGCCTTATCCTATTCTCCTCATATAAGTCGGTCTTTCCCCCATCAAGAGCATGGCTATGACTAGGCACCTGTTGTACAAGCATAAGATAAATAGCCTGGAAAACAAGAGACTTCCAAAAATTGCTTTAAACTCAAGTCAAAACCAACTACGCCTCAAGCGGGGCTGGTGTAAAGATACCATGGCTTGGTTAAACCATTGTGGCATTAATGAAGACGACATTTTGCAAAACATTGACAATGTCAAAAATATTATTACTTCCAAGTTTAAAGAGAAATTGTGGTGTGAGGAAAATTTAGTGGTTAAGAGAAAATTAAGATACTATAAGGAGGTCATTAATCCTAAATTGGAGATCAAAAGTATAACTCGGTAGTAACTAGCTCATGGAAGAAAATTAATATAGCCAATATTAGAGCGAACTCCCATGAACTCCATAGCGAAACAGGGTGTTGGTTTATTCCTAAAACTCCATTGACAGAAAGGGTTTCTCATCCATGCGAGTCTATGAGTGTTGATGATGAAAATCACTTTCTCTTAAAGTGTCGTGCTTACATCCATATTAGATCTGAGTTTCATAGTATTTTTTACAATACAAACCTTTATAACCTCCTAACTTGCCAAAACTATAGTGAACTTGGAAAGCTTCTTGGCAAGCTTTTTAAGCATATGAACAATATTTTAATGTAAACCAAGTATTATCCTTCTTGAGGTCTGATAGAACAAAGTGACGTTAATCATCATCATCATAATCATAAACTCAAAATATTAAAAAAATTACAAAATAAAAGAACAAATTAATTTTTTTTACTAAAATGAAAATTTTATTAAACTCCTTAAAACTTTTATTAAAAAATTGAACTTTTATTTTAAAAACTAAAATTTTATTAAAAATTTAAAAAAATTGAAAATCATATTAGAAATTAAAAAAATATTAGAAAAAAAACAAAATAAAAAAACTAACCCTGAGAACCCCATCCGCTCCTCCGCTCCATACTCCCTCCATCTCCTTCGAGGGGAAGTGGTAGGCCGGAGAAGGGAAGGGGGAGAGAAAGGGAGGCGGCTGAAAGAAAGGGGTGGCGAGAGGGGAGAGGGGACGGGGAGGGTAACGGAGGGGAGGGTGGCAGAAGATGGCGGTAGTAAGTGTTTAGTTAGTTTTTTTTAATATTTTATTTTTAATTTTTTTTAATAGTTTTTTTTTAATATTTTATTTTATTTTATTTTTTAATTTTTTTGAATTTTTAGCTTATATCGATTTTTTTAATATGTATTTTTTTTAAATTGAAAATTTCCAGTTTTTAATAAATTTTATTTTTTCAAAATATAAATTTCAAATTTTTAATAAAAAAATTATTGTTTAATAAAAATTTCCATTTTTTTAATTTAGTTTTTCTATTTTATTGAAATGTTTAAAATAATTTATAAAAAAAATTAAAATACGTGGAGGAGGAAGTGATAACCATCAAAGAGCGGAGACCCTATTTTTCAAGGCCATTGTTTAAAAAATGTTATAATGTTAGCATTACTTTTCTATTTGAAGGTTGATTTTAAGAATTTTCTACCGATAATACTAGTTGTTAAGTCCATGCTTTCAAACAAGTTATAATTTTAGCATTTGAAAAAACCAATGTGTGACTAGTAGCATGAGTTTTATATTCAAGGGTTTATTTTAAGGCTATTGTTAGCAACAATATGGGTTTTTAAGGCAATGGTTGTATTTTTAACCTTAAAAAATTAATAATAATAAAACGCTACTCGTAGCATCACTTTTGAATTTCAAGGTTGGTTTTGGTGTGTTTGACAAAAAAACGATTTTTAGGCCTAGAGTTCTCGTTGTGAGTATAAAGTTCTTGTGAGGTTGTATAATGTTTTTACCATTAGTTGAGGCCTTTCCCCTATATTTTTCCCTTCATCCTTCTCAATCACTAAATAAGAAGAGCTCTTAAAGACCCCCAAGCCATCCTCTCTCTTGTCAAATCCTCTAAAGGTCTCCAATCTATCCTTGATCTTTGCACCGAGAGAAGTGAGGTGCTCTCCAGCCCAGTATGGGGGAGGTCCTGTCACGTTAGTCACGTTCTGCTAACCGACATAAATAATTGCACCAAGAGATGCGAGGTGCTCTCCAGCCTAGTATGGGGGAGATCCTGTCGCGTTAGTCACGTTATGCTAGCCGATATATATATATATATATATATATATATATATATCACAACTTAAATAAAATATTTAAAAAAAAACTAGCATAGATCCATTTTAAACCCAAATCTATCAAGTACCGAGAAGGATCCAAATGGTATAAAAAGGTATATCTCAAGAAATTGGATCCCTCTCGGTGCTTGATAGATCCAGGTTTAAAATGTATATATGCTAGTGATATATCTAGTCCCGCTAGTACCTTCTGAAATTTGATTTGACTCAAAACCAAAATTTTGTAACGTTTTTGTAGAGTCACACTTTGGACAGAGAAATAATGAAACAAGTGTCCTAACATTAGAATATTTTCATAGTCCAAAATCTAATCCAACTCTAATCTCCCCATTTAGAAATGAGTTCCTTCGGTAACCCTTTGATATAGAACTCAAGATCATGACTTCCTAATATAGGGTTTCTATCACCACTTCATGAAAAGATCCTATCTTGTCTCTTGCTATCTTTAAAATATTGAGATAATATAAATGTAGGGGTCAACTTGGAAGCCATACCAATAGAATGAGTTTATCCTTCGCTACCTAATTTGAGTCAAATGAATCATACGAGGGCGTAGCACCAACCTTGAAGAACAATAACTCTAGGGGAAACCCAAGACTTAGCTTCCTTATCCATCAAGGTATCAGAAGGAAAGGAGAAAATTCCTCGTTACAAGCAAAAGGTCCAAACCTTACAATTTCCTACTAAAGCCTAGGGAGATCTTATCTCATCTACCATCTTCAAGAAGTGCAATTAACCAATTAAAGCTCTCTTCACTGGCACCTTAACTTTATTCTTCATCCATTCTTCCAAAAGAAGGATCCTCACTTATGATGTGGACTAGAGGAATCACTTTTTCACAACCAACATAGATCCATCTTAAACCCGGATCTACCAAGCACTGAGAAGGATCCAATTTCTTGATGTGCAATTTCTTTTAGTCTTAAACTCAAGAAATTTTACCCTTCTTTTTCTTGATAAATTCAGGCCTAAGTTTTAATTTTTTATTTTACTCTTCATAATTTTTTTATTTTATTAGCTAACATGTATTTTTATAATTATTATGTTTTATTTTTGGTAACGTTAAATTACCTTACATGACAACATCTCCTCGATAGTGGGTTGTAAAACACCTCGCTTCTCTCGATTCAATAATTTATTTCTAAGAAATATAAATCGATTAAGCTACTTTCCTAAATTTAAAAATTTAAATTATAATATAAAATTACTTCAATAAAAATAAAAATTAAAATTAAAATTAAAAATTAAAAATTTATAAATATAAATATGGAAGTCTCTTACCATCTATGTTTAAAATGAAATATGTTTAAAATTTCATTGTCATAATTTTCCATCACTAAATTTAATAAACTCATATTCATTTATATAACTGTATTAAAGATTCGAACACTCGTTCTATTAAAAAAAAACTACTCATTATTTAAATCCAACATTCTTTACTCATTACTTAAATCTATTCATATATAATAAAAAAATCTAATTATTTAAATTTAAGATTCTTTACTTACATAAATATATTCATATTTTTAAATATACAACAAAATGATAAAAAATAAAATGCTTCAAAACATCCACCAATCACAACAATACGCACACAATTGAATCATATTCAATTAGAGTAATGATGATCACGACAAATAAAAATTCCCGAATCCCACTCAAACAAAATTCAAAGACCAACTTCTGAGCTTCGTTGAATTCTCACACGATTTGATGTCAAACAAAATCAATATTTGTCATAGATTTTGACTGTCTTTGAAAATTCATGTTTTGAAATTGGAATGTGGTTTAATAGATAAATTAATTGGTTTATAATAGTAAAATATTATTAAATTAAAATTAGTGTACGATGATGATAAAATAAGAGTTACCAGGTGGTAATGCCATTATACTTGCTAACAATTATTATTATTGATATAAGATAAAAGTTATAAAACTAGTAATTGTTTTAAGAAGGTGCAATAATATGTCTACAAAGTGATTGTTAAAGAGTAAAAAACATTGAAAATGGAAACTAAAATCGAATTGTTGTAGACCTAGTGTTGTACCTTGAGGAACTGCAAGATTCTAAATTTATAGCAAGTTGTAGCATCAAGCAATATAATTTATAAACACCATAAAACTTCAAATATATTCAAAGTATGCTCATTTAACCTACCCAAAATTGTATAGCTCATTTAACCTACCCAAAATTGTATAGCAAGCGTCTTTTTTTGTTAAGTATTCAAATATATTCAAATGCAAAGTGTAGCAAACCCAATAAAAATAAAAACCATTCTAAAAAATCTCACATTAAATGTACAAAGTTGAAACTAACCATTTCATTAGAATTCCACTCCAAGAAGTAAATTGGAACTCAATCGAAAGAATAAATTGTTGATTTAACTTGTTGAACAGGCGTGGAGAATTGAATGGTCTACATGGAAATGCTTCAACTCAGAATAATAAATGTCCAAAGGGTCAATGAATCCTATAAAGCACTATTGGTCATTTTCAAATGATAACTTATTATTTCTATAAATACTGTAGGAAACAAAACTCAAGAAGATGTAGTAATCCCTTTAATTCCTGAGCTTTAGAATTATAGGCTCAACCAAAGACTTACATCTCATTTATTGACTCTATATTTTTTCTTTATAATACTATTCATTTTACATCTCATTTATATAAGCATATCTTCTTCTTGTTTTTCAAAAAAAAAAAGTGTTCTTTGCTATTAATATATCAAATCAAAGAGAACAAGTACAAACTAAAATGACACAAAGATATTCCAAAGGAAGATAAAAGATGCCACAACAATGCAACAGATCAAGGGTAGAATCTTCACAACCTTTACAAACCAGGAATCCAACCCAAAAACAAAAACCAATAAACCGAATATCATGGTAGATGCTACAACCAAAGAGCAACCTATAATGCAGCTATAGCCAAAGAGCAACCTACAACGTATAATCATATCCCATTTATATAAGCATGTCTAACTTTTGTTGGGACCTCTTTTCTTTCTGGTACCATTACAGGTAAGATGTAAAAACAATGAACATTGAATTTGATATGATACCTCTACCTATCATAAATTTTAATGTTTCCCTATAGATAGGAACACCATTCAATGTACTTCACTTCCATCGCTAAAGCCAACCCAATAGCCAATATCGGTACCACTTACATAGTTAGCACTATCTCAATTATGAGAAATAAAAAATGGATTTCCTAGAACCACAAGTTATAATACGCTGAATGTTATTAGTCAATGTAGAGAATTCAAATTATCTATTGCCATTGAATCTTTTTCCATATGAATGCAATGCCAACTCCTTCAGATGATCAAAGACATTTTCATTATCTCTAACACCAAATGGTGGTAAAGCAAGCTTTAAACATGGGACTTTAGCATAATCAGGAAAATATAGGAGTTGAATGTTTCATATGTTGGAGATCCAAAGGAGGTGGTCAACCTATTGAAAGTGTAAGCATTGTTGATCATGGTAGTTGTTTCAGGTTTTATTACTCTTCATTGTTTGCTTCACATCTTTATCTCCAAAGCATTTCACCAATTCAAGCTTATGAAGGAAACAAGTTAATTAATGGTAGATATGACTACGTTGAAAACTTGAAACCTCTAGATATGTGTAATGGTGCTAAGAAGGGAACTCAATTGAAAGAATAAACTGTTGTTTTAACTTGCTGAACAGAGTTGGAAAATTGAATGGTCTACATGGATATGCTTCAACTCAGAATAATAAATGACAAAAGAGCCATTGAATCCTATAAGTCACCATTGATCATTTTCAAATGATAACTTATAATTTCTATAATTGCGGTAGGAAACAAAACTCAAGAAGATGTAGTATTCCCTTTAATTCCCGAGCTTTACAATTATAGGCTCAACCAAAGACTTACATCTCATTTATTAACTCAATATTTTTTCTTTATAATACTATTCATTTTACATCTCATTTGTATAAGCATATCTTCTTATGCTTTTTTCAAAAGAATTTTTTTTTTTTTTTAAATTCATATATCGAATCAAAGACAACAAGTACAAACTAAAATGTCATAGAGATATTCCAAAGGAGGATCAAAGGTGCCACATCCATACAACAGATCAAGGGAGGAATCTTCACAACCTTTACAAATCAGGAATCCAACCCAATAACAAAAACCAATCAACCAAATATCATGGTAGATGCTACAACCAAAGATAAACCTACAATTCAGCTATAGCCAAAGAGAAACCTACAACCTATAATCGTATCCCATTTATATAAGCATGTCTAACCTCTGTTGGTACTTCTTTTCTTTCTAGTACCATTATAGGTAATATGTAAAAATAATGAACATTAAATGTGATATGATACCTCTACCTTTATAGTTTAATGTTTCCCTATAGATAGGAACACTATTCAATGTACTTGGCTTCCATCACTAAGGCCATCCTAATATCCAATATCAGTACCACTTACATAGTTACACTATCTCAATTATGAGAAATGGAAAATGGATGTCCTAGAACCACAAGTTATAACACGCTGAATGCTATTAGTTAATGTAGAGACTTCAAATTATCTATTTCCATTGAATCTTTTTCCATATGAATGCAATGCCAACTCCTTCGGATAATCAAAGATATTTTCATTATTTATAACACCAAATGGTGGTAAAGCAAGCTCTAAACATGGGAGTTTAACATAATCAAGCAAACATAGGAGTTGGATATTTCATATTTTGGAGATCCAAATGAGTTGATCAACCTATTGAAAGTGTAAGAATTGTTTATCATGGTAGCTATTTCAAGTTTTATTACTCTTCATTGTTTGCTTCACATCTTTGTCTTCAAAGCATTTCACCAATTCAAGCTTATGAAGGAAACACGTTATTTAACTGCAAATATGACTACATTGAAAACTTGAAACCTCTAGATATGTGTAATGGTGCTAACAAGGGAACTAAATCGAAAGAATAAACTATTTATTTAACTTTCTGAATAGAGGTGGAAAATTGAATGGTCTACATGGATATGCTTCAACTTGGAATAATAAATGACCAAAGAGTCATTGAATCCTATAAAGCATTATTGATCATTTTCAAATGATAACTTATAATTTCTATAACTATGGTAGGAAACAAAACTCAACAAGATGTAGGATTACCTTTAATTCCCGATATTTAGAATTATACGCTCAACCAAAGACTTACATCTCCTTTATTAACACAATCTTTTTTCTTTATAATACTATTCAGTTTACATCTCATTTATATAAGCATATATTCTTCTTCTTTTTTCAAAAGAAAAAAAAATGTTATTTTTTATTCATATATCGAATAAAAGAGAACAAGTAGAGACTAAAATGTCACAGAGATATTCCAAAGAAGGATCAAAGGTGCCACAACAATACCACAGATCAAGGGTGGAATCTTCACAACCTTTACAAACCAGAAATCCAACCCAAAAACAAAAACCAATCAATCAAATATCATGGTAGATGCTACAACCAAAGAGAAACCTATAATGCATCTATACCAAAGAGCAACCTACAATGTATAATCATATCCTATTTATATAAGCATATCTAACCTCTGTTAGTACTTCTTTTCTTTCTCGTACCATTACAGGTAAGATGTAAAAACAATGAACATTGAATTTGATATGTTACCTCTACCTATCATAAAGTTTAATATTTTCCTATAGATAGGAACACCCACTAAAACAAAATACCCTTTTGGGGGTGGTTTTGCTAAAGCCCC